>CM031868.1:8597402-8718698 GCA_018697195.1 Certhia americana | reverse complement strand
GGGGGGGGGGGGAGAGGGAGAGGGAGAGGGAGAGGGAGAGAATGCTCTCCTGAGCCATGTGGGATGGGAGGCCTGACATCATTTCTTCAGGGACATCAGTCCCACCTGCTCCAGCCCCCCCCTACAATGGGATGCATGAACTGACACTACTCCCAGCAGTGGTGACCTGGACCAGCACCATCTAGTTTTCTTCTTTCACATCCCTCACATCACCCCCCTGTAAGCCAGAACCCAAGACCAACATTTGTGAGCAGGTGACAGCATCCCCAGGAGCTCAGAGGGGTTTTCTTGCAGTCCAAATTGAGGTGCTTGCAAAACAGGTTAATTATTTAACTCCTTGCAGGGGTGACTTGCCCTGAAACGTCAAAGTCTGGTCGTCTTATGGAAGGAGAGAATTTGACCCCAAGAGAACCCAGTTCCAAGCATGAGACAGGAATGCTGGGCTTTGCCCTTGGACGGGTAACACATGGCTGGGGACGCATGCAGGACCCAGCTCACACAGAGAGAGACCAGACCCTGCCCCAAGCAACGAGCTGGACCCCATCTGGGTGCAGTTTCAAGCAGGGGCTGCAGCATTAAGACTTTCTGCTCCCTTCAGAGTGCTGCAGCAGCTCCCCATGCTGGTCCCTTGCTGCCACCTGGTGCCACCTCACCAAAACTGCTAGGGAGATGGGATGTTGAAATTTGGGATGCCACGAGTGTCGAGGATGGGGACCTCCCGGGCGCAAAAGCACCTGTGAGGTCCCCATTCTCAACAGCCATGGTCCCAAGCAGCCCCATGTTCTCCAGCCTTCACCTGGATCTGCAAACAAGCCAGTGACCTCTCCTGCCTACAGGGTCAAAGGCAGGACTCCAAATATTTCCCAACCTCATGGACACCACCAAGGGTTATTTACGTTAAGGCAAATTAACGTAAAAATCAGGCATTGGATCTGATCCCCATGGTATTCCCGAACAGCTTGGGAACGGAAGTACAAAACACCTAGAAATGATCAGGGTGATCAATAACGAGAATTAGTTATGTTACTACAAATCAATTTCCTTTTTCAGTAGGGCATCAGGCCCCAGAAGCAGAGAGAGAAGAATGAACTGTATTTATTTAGTAGGATTTTTGCTCAGCAAGACTCTGTCATTCCCACTGGAAAAATAAAGAAACTCAAGATTAACTCAACCTGCAAGATGGCTGCAAAACATGCAGCAAAATTCTTTTCATTAGTTACACGTGGTTCCCTGTGGAAGGGGGAGGAGACGGGGAGATTCTCCACAGCTCCATCAATGGCTCAGCTGAAACTGCCCCAAGGGGATGTGCTGGAGGGCTCTGGTAGAATACCTATGATCTTGGGAAATAGACAAAAAAAAAGGGTGGGCAAAGGAGGATGTAGTTTTGGAAGGACTTATGCAGAATTCTGCTTCCAGGTAGTAATAACCAGTGTGCAAAAGCAGGCTGGGGGTCAAGGTTGCAGGAAAGGGTGACTCAGAGGCTGAGCCGCCTCATTTGGGGCGGTGGAGGGGTTGTTACTATTTATTTATTTTTAACCAAACTCACTAGGATGTTTGCCCTAAAAATACTGTTGCGAGATACCTGCAGTTTGAAGCCGGCAAAGTGTAAGCCCAGATCTTGTGCCCAGCTGCCTGCATTATCCCTCCAGGTATAGGAGCAGTTGGCAAAGCCTGCAGTATTTTATTCTGGACAAAGGAGATCTGTGAACATGAAAGAGGGACCTGCTGGGAGCTGTGAACACTCTGCTAGCATCCAATGGGAATAGGAGAAGTAATAAGCTTAAATTTCAACACAGTTTCAGTCTATTGATTAGGATGCCCTCCGAGCCCATCAGCTCCTGGGGAACTGCGGTGCAGTGCCCAAGACCAGTGGGAACATTCAGGGCTCATGCAGAAGATGATCTAGGGATGGTCTGGATGGTCTCTGAAGATTTCTCCCAGCTCTACCTTACTACTACTCCATGAAATGGCTTTGGAGCAGCATAGGCTGCTCCTTCAGTGTGCAGACAAACACTGACCTGGTACTCAAGCTCTCCTGGGCATTCCCAATGCTTGGGTGGCAAAGACAGAGGCCATGGCAGACCTGAGTGAAGCCTCCCCTGCAGCTGAATGTGCCTGTCCCTTGAGAGGACTTAGTGTTATCCACCCAGGAATGCAGGTCACCTTCCCAGAGGTGGGCCAGAGCCCAGGTCAAGGAATGCTCTACAAACCCACGGGGAAGCACAAATCCCAGCACTATTGCCAGAAACCTGCCCATGCACCCAGTGCTCCTGCACAGCTTTCCCGGAACAAAACAAATAAAATAAAATCAATAGAGCAGCACACCAGGGTGTGGGTCCTGCTCTCCAGAGTGAAATGAAGGTTTCTGGGAAAGAGTGGGGTTCTGAGAGGGGTGAGATGGCACTGTCTGCTGTGTGCCTGACTCCTGGCGACCGCGGGAGCCCGTGTCACCTTGTCAGAGCACACTGCTCCTGGCTATTTGCTCCCACCACAGACCTGGATGCTCAGAAGCAAAACAGCTTGCTCAGAGGCAGTGTTAGGGTTTTTTTCAGGCCAGCCCAGTTGTGTTTTGGAGCTTCTTTCTAGGATACAGTGAAACAGCCTCAGCAAGATTCATATCAACCTACGAGCCTGTCTTCTCGTTACGAAAGGAAAGCGGAGGTTTGCTCTCCACGTCTGGAGCTGCGGGCAGAGGCAGCAGACAGGCAGCGCTGTCTGGCAGGCAATGGCAGGGAGAAGTCACCGACTATAGCGGCTCAGCGAGTGTTTAATGAACAGCCCCAAACCGCCCCCAAGAGGCTCCTGTTCGGAAAACGGCCTCCCAGAAAGAAAAACATCCAAGCCTGAACCCCCTGCCAGATCCTGTATGTTTTTTCTTGCATTCGCTGCAAGTCTCAGCTGTCGTGTCATGACACAAGGCAGCTACAGGCAGCACAGGGAACACGTGCCTCCATCACTACAGGGACAGGGCTTTGGGGCTGCGGTGCCCCTCTACAGTGGGTGAGGAGAGCCATGCTCCAGGGCACTCTCATCCAGGCTTCCATGGGAAAAATAATGTGTTGAATAGGACTGCAACACACACATTGGGTCAGGGGAAGGTTCAGCTGAATAGTGGCCTGCCAGAGTGGGGAACACCCACAACAGCACCCAAACTATAGTACCAGACCCTCTGAGCACCACTCTGCCCTTCAGAGGATGCTCTGTGCAGACCTGTGCTGGTGAAACTCTCCCAAAAGACAGCAAATGTTAATTAATCTCCTTTGCTGGGGAAAAAAAGGGAGAAAGATGTTTTTCCACTGCAGACAAGCATCTGTCTGTACCTGTGTGAAACAGGACCCAGCCCAGGTTTCAAGGCCATCATATTTTCCCTTTCAGCATCAACTGTGCACACACCAAGTACCCAGGTAGTTGGCTGCCCGCAGCTGCGTCCCTCCTGCTCCCAGTGACACTCCAGAAACAGGTACCACCACAGCCTTGGATGCTCAGCAGCAAAACAGTTCACTCAGAGGCAGTATTAGATTTATTTCAAGCCAGTCCTTTTTAGGAGCCTCTTTTCAGGATACAGTGCAACAGCCTTATAAAGACCCACTCTATTACTCCTCACTTAGCTTTTGTGTGAACCTTTAACTCCATAAGCCTCATGACCCAGCCCAGCCCCAGCCCAGACTTGGTTTAGCTGCATGGTTACAAGGAAAGCAATACTTTATACATAGGGCAACAAATCAAAAGTACCCCTCCTCCCTCCTGACACAACAGGATGCTCAGGCTATGTGCAGGTTCCCAGTACCTGGGCTTGCCACAGCTGGGATCCAGTCATTTCCTCATGGTTCCATCAGTTCTGCCCTCAAGACACAAAAACCCCACCGGAAGAGCCGAAGCCTCTGTCCCTTCCCAAGCCCCATACCAGCCTAGAGACATTCCTGTACCTGGATGGTGACGAGGGCTCACTGCGGCTCAGTGCCAAGGGGACAGCAGCTAAGGGAGTAAGCCTTGTGTGGTGTGGGGCTTTTCTGGTTCTCAGCAGGGAATGAGGGTTAATGGGAGTGGCAGCCAGGTGTGTTTGCAGGTGCAGGCAACTTACATCCCTGCCTCTCCAGTAGGCTCAGCTGCTGTGAGGCCAGTCTGGGCCCCCTCCAATATAGACCTGAGGGGTTTTTATTGCTCAGCTGTAAGAGGCTGCAACATGTGATGCAGATGCTCTGAACCACCCCAGCCTCAGTCACCACCTGTGGGGGAAAAGCCCCCTCCCACCTCTGTGCTGTGATCATTAATAGGGTCACCTTGATGCAGGGTCACCTTGATGAATGCATCACTGCAGCAGTGGAGCAGTGGCAGGGCATGGGCAGGGGTATCAGAAGCCAGGAAGGTGCTCCTCAGCCCTCCTTGCAGCTCTGCTGGTAAACAATGCAGCTGCTGAGCCTCAAGAGCCTTCTGGGGAAAGAAGAAATACAAATACTTTTGCCTGTAAACTGATGTAATGCTATTCCTAGCACAGTGTATGAATTTAGTAAGACTTGTAATAATAGATGAAATTGGGATTTAACATGCTTGCAAGTGTTTTAAGAGGAATCTTGGTGCTTAAAACCTAATTCCCTGGCACCTTGAGGTTCTATTTTCCTTCCTGAGTGTTTGGTGCCACCTCCTCCTAATGAAATGAAAAAAGGAAAATGTGTGTTGTCACTGAAGAAATGGGACTTGAGCCTTCTGAGTCTTCAATATCTCTCTTTCCATTACGAAATATTCCTTGAGCCAAAACCTGCAGCTCCCAGAAATGTGGGGAGGAAAGAAGCAGCAGAGCAAGACCCCTGTATCATTCCATACCACAGCAACCTTCTTCGAAGGAAAAAATAGTCTTTGTACCACAGACTCCTTAAATCACTAGATTTTAATAGCCATATAAATCCTTTGCATACAGCAATCTGTGGCATGAGAAACCATATAGATAATGAACAAGTTTTTCTGGCTTTTACCACATAAAACTATCAGCAATTTTGTTTTTTAAGTCAACTCCTGTAGTAGAAACAATAACCAAGCAATTAACAGCAAATTTCCGTTTTTCTAAAAGAACAATGTTTCTTCTCTTAAAAAGAGCTAAGAAGCTGACGGGGAGTTTCAGATGTATGTACAGATGTAGGTACCTCAGGAAGCTGTCAGCACCACAAGCCTGTGTTCCCAGCTGGGGAGGGGCGGGGGGGGAACACTCTAACAGCACCCACTGTCACCCCCTGAGGAGGGACGGGAGTGACTGAGGGGTAACAGCCAACTGCTGCTTTGCCTTTGAGGGCATCACACACTGCCTTGCCCTCCAGCACCCACTGGTCCTGCCTGAGACTGGGACCAGCACTCTGTCCCTGGGACAGGCAGTGAGGGACCACACCTGGAGAGGTGCAGGATCCATCCCTGAACATTACCTTGCAGGCTGTAAAGGGCAGCTTGCCTGTATTGCCTGTTTCTACCTCTAGTTTCACTCGGTTAGGAGTTGTAGTCATGGAGAGGATGCAGAAGTACATTGTACCTTTCCCCACCACCACCCAGCACCTGGAGGGTGAGCTGACCCCTCCTCACCATTCCCTGTGCTGGGCACACACACCCCCCTTTCCCACCCCTCACGCCTGTTCCGGTGGCATTGGCTTTTGCAGAATTCACAGAATTCATTAAGAAAATCGTTATTTACATCCAGGTGTTCAGCAGCACGATGTGATAGAGGAGCTGAGACAAGAGTTCACCCGAGGTGGCTGAATCACACCCTGGCCATGGGCTTATTGCTGACTGGGGCTCAGGGGCCGAATCACCCTGGGCGATTCCATTGCCCCGGTTCCACAGCAGTGGCAAAGCTGCTGCCTGCACCCCATTGTCCCTGGCTGTGTTCACCCTCAGGTAGAACCAACCCCGGGCAAGGTTCTGCACAGACACCACACCCTGGGCAACGTTAAGGCATTACAAATACACAGGAGCTATTCAGAGATTTAGAAAAACCCACTCAGAGTGTAAACGTTTTTGCACATACAGTCACTGGACTTCCACACATGAAGTTTTCTGTTGTTTTCTGCATAAATCATGAGATAAGGAGCTACACAAAGAGCACTCAAGCAGATGCCTGGAGCACTTGGGGGTTCTCTTACAGCACAGCAGCATGCAACACGATGGACTTTAAGAAGTAAAAATATTGTAAGTCTCAGTCTCAGTCCAGGATTCCAGATATCTTCCTACATTTCATATATAGTTTAGGTAAATGTCATGAACAACTACGTGCTGGTAACCCAGGTAAGATGGGTGGCTGTGTGATGAGCACTGGGTGATTTCAGCTCATTTCTACCTTACCTCTAAGTAGAAAAGGGAGATATTTTGCTTCTGTTCCTGCATCTATGGAGGTTGCTCAATGACCCCAGGTTGCTGTGCCAGTGGTGCTATAGGTTTAGGTATCAGTGATTCTGCCTTCCTCAGGGACTTTGGCACATTGACCCCAATTTGTATAAGATCCCTGAGAACATATCAAAGCTGCAGTACTTCACAATTTAACCTGGCATGGGCACTTGGCTCCCTGCCATGCTCATGCCTGCTTCTTGTTGTTGTCTATGCTGTGCAGCAGCGCCAGGAACTCCAGGATGAGGTTGGCTGTCTTGCGGGGCCGCTCCACCACCACTGAGTGCCCACAGTTCTCCAGGATGTACACATGGCAGTCTGGAATAGCACTTGCTAAAACACTGGCACCAGAAACATCCAGGACCTGGATGGCAGGAGAAAAAAACAGTCACTGCCACAGTCACAGATGGAGTTTGCTGGGCACTGCAGAAACCCTGTTGGGGTACAACCAAGATGTGGAGCAGGGATGTCCTTGTGATGCCAGTGGCCTGCCTGGGGACTGGGCAGGGAGGCTGCATGGTGCCAGTCTCAGTCTCTTGCATGCTCTTTGGCTGCTGTCTCAATGCAAAGGTATCACTGCAAGCAAACACTTGCATCTTTGCGTTTATAGAGCTCTCTGCATGCCTGCAGCTTGCTTCCTCCCACATTTTCCACCCCACTCCTACCTCTGAAACAAACCCTAAGATTTTGCCTCTAAGCCTGCCTACCAACAGCACATCTCTTCCCAGTTGCTAGGACAACTCTCTTTGCTGACACTTTATTCTTCTTCCCAGCTCTCGCTTGCTTTGATGCTGGCACCTACCCCTCACCTGCCCCCTAGCACTCCCCAGCCCAGGCATTCCCCTCTCCTCCCTCTGGAAAGCTGGCTGTCAGCTTTCTGCCCATCACCCTGTGAGCCCCTGTGTCTAAATCCACTGGGGACCTGGACACACGTACCAGCTCCCTGCAGAGCAGTGCACAGCTCAGCAGCACAGCCCCCACCGTGCCCCCGTGGGTGGGCACAGGCAGAGATGGAGACAGGTCTGTGGGGGATGTGCAGGGGGCTGCCTACCTGGTCCTGCTTTCCCCAGATGACCTGTGTCGGTGCTTTGATCTTGCTCATGTTCTCATGGAGAGAGTGCCTGGACTTTTCATCCACAATTTCCAAAAACACTAGTAGGGCAAGAGGAGAGTCAGTCCTACAGGGAGATGTTTTGCCTTCCTTTCTTAAAGGGGGTCCTGTGGGCTAGCCCTGCTAGTATCCCCTCACTGGGAAACCCATGCAGAGATGATGGGCTGTCCTTGCCCTGTCACCAAGCCCAGCTGCAGAGGGGCCCTCAGCCAAACCATCTCATCACAGGTACTTGTTAACCCAGATGGAAGGGTAATGGTGAAGCATCAACCCTGTCACCAGTGGGGGGGTGGCTATACATTGCTGCCAGTGACCAAGGTGTGTCCCCAAATCTGTTAATGACATGGCCCCCTCCCACCCTCAGCAAGACAGCACGGGGATGCTGGGTTCCACCCACGTGCCAGGGACATGGGGGCTGGGAACAACTGCTCCCCACACCCCAGGATCCTGCTGGAAAGCCTAGCAAGGAGGCTGCCACCACGCACTTACGTTTCCGGTAAAATTCATTGTGTGGGATGCGAACGTCAACAAGGCCCTGGAGGATCTGCAGGGAGAGCAGAGGAGACCCATGCTGGAGGGAACCCATGCCCTGCACAGGGCTGAGCATGCCCAACAGCACTCAAGAGCAACCCTTGTCTTCCCAGCAAGTCTGGCCCCAGCATGAGCTTCTTCCTAAGCATGTGGGGCTGTTGAAACAACGCTTAAGCAACATATATTTCAGCAACAAGTAATAACTGTCTTTTATGATGCAGACCCAGTTTCTGCCCCTGGCCAGCAGCCACCTCAGCCATGACTGCACTTTTCTTCCTTCTTGTATTCTTTTGCCAATAACACAAAACATCTTGGCATTACCTTACATTTTTTTCTTACTCTCCAATCTACTCACTCCAGACTTCCTAAGGAAAACTAGTTTAATAGCCAGCCCCTCACCAAGTTCCTCTCGCTTGACAATGATGCAATTACCATTTCCATCACTTTTACTTAAAAAGCAGCGAACAACCCCCCTCCACATCAGACAACAGCTGCCTTAGTTATTTAATACTTCCTGTCAGTCATATTTACTAAAAAACCCTTCTACATCCCAGCCTGCTGCCAAAAACTTCATGGGAGAAGGAATTCCAGCAGGGACTGCCAGCCGGAGCTTGGAAAAGAGAGTTTGAAGGGAAAGTGCTGGAAAAATGCTGGGAGTGGGGCTGGGTATGTCTCACCTGGGTGATGGCAGAGTTGGCAGCTCTAGCTCTACTCCCAGCATGGCCTGTTGTCACCACGTAGGCTCAGGGAGAAGCAGATCTGCTCACCACCTCCAAGCCCCCCTTTCCCAGCCACCACAACCAGTGTCAGCCTCTCACCTGCTGTGGCACCTTGAAGCGAACGTAGGAGCAAAGCTTCAGCATGTCTGCCATCTCCTCAGGTGTTGAGGGGATTAGAGGGATCCTATCAATGCGTTTGGACTCTTGCAGCTCCCGCAGCTGCTTAATGAACTTGCTGTCAGTGGTACTTGGCAGGCCTGGGTGAAATGAAAAGGGGTGAACAAGCTGAAATCCAGAGGAGATCCCCCCAAACAGCCCAAACAAAAAAAGATCCTTATACTGAACTGCCTCATCCCTGCCTCTGGCTTCCTGCCTGCTCACTCTTTAAAAAAATATTATAAAAGGAGGGGAAGAAAACATCTGTACATACAGCCACTTCAATATGCCTCTAGAAATACCCAGCCTTCCTCCAGCTCCAGGGCTTGGCACCCCCAACCCCACAGGTTGGCACAGCATGAAGTGTAGACATGCATGACTACTTCAGCAAAAGCTGTAGTGCTTATTTTCACCTGGTCATTGGATGCAAACACTAGTGCCCAGGCTGCACTACTGTGCCCACTGCACAGGGCTGGACAGAAAATTACAGCAGCCCCATCTACATGCACCACTGAGGAAAAATTCCCCAGCAATTTAATCCTAAACCTTTCTGCAGCCCCCACACAAAGGTTTCACATCCAGAAACAGCCAGAGAGGCAGTCGACATCCCTCCCAGAGGGGAGTGGGAACCTGACGCCCCCAGAGCCTGGTAGCTAGGTAACACTTGCTTTGTTTCATTCCTTAGTGCTTATCTGGAAGCCGCTTTCCTTGTGTGGGAGGGGAAAGGAGCTGCTATGACAACCAGGATGCAGCAAAAACTCCCTGGCAGAAAAGCTCCCTACCCTCTACGCCTCCTGCAGCATGTCATGCCCAGGCCTTCAGCACACCAGGGATTGCAGGAGGCCAGAATGGGCAGGCCATTCCTGTTGCAGTCTTGGCTCCCTCTCCTGAACTGAGAGGCTGTCGACATGCATGTAAAGTGCCTGCCATCCCAAGGGAAAAGGCATTTTCCTCCAGAGCAGAACTTGTCCCATTTGCCCCAGTCCTGACTCTAACCAAAGCACAGTGGGGCAAACACCAAACCCCTGGAGAACAGTAGTCAGCACAAAGTTGTGATTGTCTTGCCAGAGATTTGCAGAGTGTGAATACAAATTATTTCTAAATGCTTTGCACTACACATCTATGCTGCCTCCAGCACTTCCCTGGCTTTTGCACTGGCTTCTGCTTGCCCTCTTGTTGTCTCACTTTCCCTGCCTTGCCCACCTGCAGGACAGATGAGGGTCAGGCTGCAAATATCTTCTGGGTACTGAGCAGCATACACGCCAGCAACATTTCCCCCCATGGAAGTGCCAACCAGATGAAAGGGCTTTCTGTTCAGCTTGATGCATTCCACGAACTGTCAGGGAGCAGAAGGAGCATTGTTATGAGAGAGAAAACAACAGCATGGGGTCAGGTCATTAGAGAAATTCAACTCAAAAGCCTGAGGCTGATGGCTCTGGCTGCCTGGGAAGGGAGGGAGTGAGGCCACACAAAGCAGACTCATGGGGCTTAGCATCCCTCACAGCTCCGTGGTCCTCATGTCCCCACATCCCTCACAGCCCCACATCCCTCTATCCCTCTGCAGAGGTGATGTGATGCTGGAGCTTTACCTGGTGTATTCTCTTAGCTTGCCCACTAATGGAGTAATCATCCAAGTCCGAGCGGGTCGTGCCCTCGTGCCCAGGCATGTCCACACATACCAAGTGCAGGTTCTTTGGCAGGAACTGAGGAAACAAACCAGGGGTGGTTACAGTACAGGGAAACTGCTGCAAAGCCCAAAAGATGGCAAGTAGGGAGCCTGTGTGGGAGCACGGAAGGGGTCCTGGTTGCTTGTGCACCAGAATAAGTCAGCTCATGTACCAAGGATGACATGATGAGAGAGCATGGCTAAGACTTGTTTCCCATGGAGGCAGCAGGCGTGTACTGCTCTTCCCCAGCAGCTCTGCATGTTATAGGGGTGAAGAGATGCAACAAGCAACAGTCATGGAGCTAAGCAGCGTGTTCCTAGCATGTTACAGCAGTCATCTCATGCCATGCATTCAACCATTGGGCCCCCCACACTGCCCCCAAGCCCAGAGCCATCAATTCTCAGTAAGGAGCAACATGACAGAAATGGGATCCCACCTTGACTATGGACAGCCACATGTCTTTGTGGGCTGAGAACCCATGCAACATCAGGATGGATGGTCGGAATCCAGGTCTTCCTCTATAGGAATAACAAAACTGATAGTCATCGTAGTTTGCATATCTAACCTGCATGCCCAAGGCTCGGCGCCAGTACCTGGAAACAAGGAGAAAACACCAGTGAGAAAGAGAAGACCAGGGCCCAGCCATGATATATGCCTGGTGACAGCCACAGGTTTGTTGGCTTACTAAGGCCAGTTAAGTTGGGCTATCACTGGTGCCATAATGGGACTGCTGGGATTAACCCTGTGCATCTGGTCCCTGGACAGGTATAGCACTGGTTGCTGGCTGCACTGCAGATGGTTTGCAAAGACACTCTGTCTGTTAAGAACTTTTAAAATATACCCGAAATAACTCATTTAGCAATGGAAATGGGGCAAAATAACAATGGTAAAAGAGACAATACCCAAAGCTGGTATGAGGACACAGACTCAAGAGAGAGGGACAGCACATGTGCCAAGTCAGCACACAGGATGGGAAGGCCAAGGGAGACAGTTCTCCCAGGTAGATAAGGTGGATCTGTCATAAGGATATTTGAACACAATCCTGCGTCAATGGGAGTGTAACACCCCACAGACAAACACATCAGTTCCCAGCCAACAACCATGTCACCCTGGAGCACTACAGAAACCCACTTCCCATGGATCAGCTAGACAGCCTTTGAAAATGTATTTATAAACACACAAAGGACTGGAGCAGACCATCCTTACTCTGGGTTTAGCACCCCAGAAGATAGCAGACTAACCCCAAGTCTGTTCCTCTAAAAGCAGAGGCAGACAGCTCCTGCCAGCATATGCTTGCAGCCCTGCTCAGAGGATGCAGCGAAACTGCTGGCCAGGAGGACCTGGACAGAGATTATCGGTGACACTTTGGACACATGATGTGTACGTGCAGCCCAAGGCGCAGAACGGGGTCGCTTTGTCTGTGCTTCCCCTGTGCTCAGATATAACCCTTGTCAGGACAACTACTGGGCTACACCTGGTGGCCGAGACACTGGCAAGTACTTTTATATGCCGTATCAGAGTTTATTTAAGACACAAGAGCAAGGTCACCAACACTTCTGGACTGTCCTACCTCTCTGCCCACTCAAAGCTTATGCATAGTGAAATCCTCTTTTAGCATAATCTCTTTTTCAAGGGAGTTAGTGGGACTTAAGCAGCATCTCAGCTCTGTGCTGGTCCTACAAGGAGAGGTGAATTTCTCCCTAATAAGTGTCTTAAGAGTCCTTGCCTCAAAGGCACTGGTGTGAACTACTGATGGGCAAGATGATAACATTTTTAGCAACTGATCCTAATGGATCAATTCAGCAGAAGGCAAAATAATCTGTGCAAAGCTGAACTGATCCCTCACAAGGTGTTAACTCACTTAGTGGCAGCAGCTAAACTGATTAATCCCTGTCGCAGCACAGGCAGAGTGGTTCCAGGGCTGGGGTCAGCGGGGCAGCCCTGAATATCCTGCCAGGCAGGAAGGCGCATTAGTGGCAGGGAAAGCAGTGAGGCCATGGGTGAGGGGGGCCCAGCATGACCCTTGACTGCACCAGCTGAGGACACACAGACTGGCAGTGAGGAGAAGGAGGGGACAGGGAATTACGGAAGAAGGGAGAAGCTTCCCTGGAACCTCCCAGGAACAGTGCTGCAAAGCTGGAGCTGCATGGGGCTGAAAGAGGAGGGCAGCACGGCATGCTGCCTGCACCTCTCCGGCCTCTGCTGCTGGGGAAACCCAGTAATTTCACCCCTCAAAAAAATCCAACTTGGAAAGAAACCAATAGAAAAGGAAGCGTAAGGGTAAACCCATGCTTCACAGCCGCTGTCCCTATCAAAAGAGGTGCCCATGACACACAGCACACTGCAATTACTCCTGCAAGAAGGCCATACTGCCAAAAATGCTGGAAGAGAGAGAGAGAGAGAGAGAAATGGGGGGACCACACCCTTCAAAAGAAGAAGTCCTTCTGACCCCTGCTCATATGCTCCCTCCCTCACCTAAACACAGACCAACCTGACTACAGTGCATTTTCACCCAGCATCTTATCTGCAACTCCAAAAGAACAAAGAGCAGCAGTGCATTCTCTACCTTCCACTCATGCAGGGAGCTGGCTCCTCCAAGCTCCCAGCATCAGACACTGCACCTCCTTTGCAGTGTCCTGCCACCCCTGCCTGTGGCAGCTGAAGGCTTCACCATGACCACAGCAGTGCTTTCCAGGGATGCTCCTCAGAACCTCAGCCCATCAGGGTCCTCCCTGCCTTCCATCAGCCACTCATATATCCAAAGAAATAAACCACTTCAACTGCCAAACCCACTGCCACCCAGACATCCATGGGACAGCAGAAGGCTGTGACATTGTCTGCTCTCCTCTGCACAGTGATGACCCCATCACTGGGGTTTTCATCCCATGCTCCCTCTTCTCTCAGATGCTGTGAATAAAAGGCTGCTAATTAAAGTGCCTTTAGAAACAGGCTTCATCCCACTGCTGCACCTGAGTGCTGCAGTGGACAGCTTCCTCTCACAGGAGGTCACTTGGATTTGGAAACACCCCTCAGCTGATCTGTAGGAGCCACCATCTACCAGCAGCACATGGGGGCAGCCTGACACACTGTCTGTCAGACAGCCTGTGCTGTCTGTCTGCTGCTGCCTGCTCCATGCTGGGGGATGAGACTCTGCCCTGACTTCTGAAGGGAGTTATTTCAGCTTTTCCTTGCAACAAACACAGAGAGGAAAGCTGCCAGTGGACTTACCACTGATTTCCAGTGGCAAAGGAGGACTGAAGGATTTAGTGCTTGCCTCCTGGTAAGTAAAGGACAAGATTCAATGGGATAAGGAAAAGCATCCCTCCATCTTCTCTGATGCTCCATTCCAGAATAAAAAGAGAGGATGAGAAAAGCCTCATCCATAACTACTAATGAGGGAAAAGGTCCCTTCCTGCTGAGCAAGCTGTCAGCTGGGATGAAGCATGTGAGCCCAGGGACACCCACACCACAGCCACATTGATGAGGTGGGAGGTCACCAGACTGCCATGGCTGCCAGGCTGGTGGACAGGCTGCAACGACAGTGCTTTTCCCAGTCTCAGTCCTGTCCTTGGGGAAAGCAACCCAAAGAGGTTTGGAGGTTTCTTGCAGTTTGGCACGGCACTGTGCCCCATGGCACAGTCATACCCCTGGGACAGCAAGACGCCTGACAGACATAGGCCACAGCAACAAAAATGCAGTAAGAAAATGCCATTTTCTTCTCCCAGACATGTTAAAGCTGCACACAGCTGGCATGGCCCTGGAGGACCTCAGGTCACCTGCTGTTATTGCCATCAGGGGCAGGAACACCCAGGTGTGTTCACACCACCGTGACCCGTGTGTGTAGGGCCCTGCTGGCTCCTGCCCCTGTGCCACACCAAGAGGGGCTCAAGCACTCACCAGTAGTAGATGCGGATCAGTGCTGAGGGCCAGAGGAGAAATGAGGCCACGAAGGCCAGGATGGGGATAGCCAGGGTGCCACCAGCGATGACAAACATGTTCAGCATATCCAGGTCCATGCTGCTCTTCACCGCTCAGCCTCACCTGCCTGCATTTAGGAAAATTCTGAAGTTAACCACCAGAAATTATGACAAGTCATTGCTAAATGAGAACTCTGCTGCCAGATGAGGAGAAAAGCAGCTCTGCAAGAGGCAGATATCACTCAGGAGTACAGCAGTCTCCTTCCGTTTTAAACCCCACCTATTTCTTCTGGCTCCTTAATGAATCTAATCGCTGTAATGTTATCCTCTCAGGAGAGCACATCTCAAACGGGCAATGAGCTTCCTAACAGGCATAGAACATGTCTGGGGTGACATGGCCCTTGGGACACTTTGCAGACACAAGAAACACAGCCCCCCGAGGGGTGCAGGCAGCGCCAGCTTCAGGGAGGCTCTACACTCCTTTTTGGAGGCAGGCATCCAGCTCTGTCTCCCTTCTCTCTCCCTGCCTGATCCCAAATCCCCAGCACACAACCACTGACCTAGAACTGATGGGTTGAGCCCAGCTCTCATTACCGCTCTGCACAGGCACAAACTAATCAAGGAAGCAGAACCTATTAATGGACTTGGGAGCAGAAGGAAACAACTTGGCAGGGCACTCTTTGGTCCAGCCCTTATCAGAAACAAATTTATCCCCACCCCCACATCCTCACTTCTGCCCCACATTTTGCATTTCCTGTGGGTAACAGGTCCACATCCCTGCTCTGAGGCATTCTTTGGACAAGTCTCAGGAATAGCAGGTGGAGGATACTGGGAGCAAGGGCAAGCTCTTGCACAATGTCATTATTTGTCCCTGAACTCTCCCTACACAGGCAGCGGGGATATATTTTTCTCATTAAGAGATTAAACGCTGCCACACACACATCTCCTTTAATTCCTCCTGCTAACCAACTCATGGCTCCCCCTGTCCTCGGCACTAGCACTTTTGTCCCACATTTGTGAAACGAAACATCCTCAGTGACTCCTCTCCACCAGCCACTCACCCCCCATCACCACCTCCACATTTCTCCATGTCAGGACAGTCAGATTTTTTTCAGCCTCCTGCAAGACTCACAGTGGCGTGTGTGGGGTATCTGATGCCATGAAACAGAAGCACAATAACCACAGTCACAGCCTCCCGCCCCCAAACACCCTGCGCTGGA
The DNA here is from genome assembly GCA_018697195.1 of Certhia americana. NCBI lineage: Eukaryota > Metazoa > Chordata > Aves > Passeriformes > Certhiidae > Certhia > Certhia americana. The sequence continues at coordinate 8,703,014 of CM031868.1, read as the reverse complement.
TCACGTTGGACCCCCACCTTACACACAACACAGAGAAATGGCTTACTGAACCTCTGAAGCATCAGCCACATTTTGCCCTCTTCCCCCAGGCAAAATAGGAATAACTGGAATCTGAGGAACACTATAAATATTTCCACCAGGCACCTCCTTAACAAACCTCATTTCCGTCTTCAAACCTAAACAACACGTCGTTATTCATTTAATTAGCATTTTGTAGAAAGATCCTTGATCTCAGCATGGCTTGTTCATAGATAAACAGTTTATGCAATCGATAAACCTTATCCATTCGAGCAGGGCTGCGAGGGAGCCCACCCTAGAGCACTCGCTGCCTTTTGCTATGTCACTAAAACAGGGCAGAAATTAAGCACGGGAAATCGCCATTGTTCCCATTGGTGACCCTAACAAAAGAAGGCTGCCGGAAGCAACAAAGCACGGGATGGTGGAAACCCATCTCTGCTCCCTGGCACGGGTCACCACCTCTGCCTTCACCTCCACACCACTTTTAGAAAGCTAAACGAGGAGAAAGTCTTTAAAAAGCCCGGCTTACCTTGCAGAATTCCCTTCCTCCTCCTGGCGCAAGTCCTGCTCGCTGTGGGCAGCGGCAGTGTCTGAGAATACTGTCAGAAGAGGGGAAAAACCAAGGTCAAAATCGCAGTCCTACTTTCACTCCTCCCTTCAGGCTCGGCGGCCCGGTGAGTTTGGGGTATTTAAGCCACCGGCTTCCCTTCAAGACGTCTCATATTCACCTCCTGATCAGCCTCTCCCCTGTTTATGTAAATACGGCCTTTTGTACAATAAAGCCCGCTGAGTGCACTTGTTCCAAGCAGGAGCAAAGTGCACGCTGCCATCGGGGAGGGAGCGAGAGCCGAGCCCAGCAGCCCCGGGCCGGGCTGCGCGGACCCAGCGCCGCGGGCTCATGCTCACCCCTCAGGTGATTACTGCTATTAGAACAAAGCCAGCTAAGCTGCTTCTCATCCCCTTCCTCTTTGTCTTAAAGGTACTTTTCCAAGCGCTCTCCGTGTTCCCCGCTCTCCCCCCCGCCCCGCCGAGCCTTCCCTGTGTGAGACAGACTGAAGCGGAGCGCAGCCGCAGGAAATTACTGGGGAGGCAGCAAAATGCTGGCCTGAACTCGCTGGCAGATTTTTGGCTGTGAAATTCACGGGGGACGATCAATAGGAGCACCGGGGCCACGCGGCATGAGCTCTGGGGGCTGCTTCAAGCCAGAAAATCCCTGAGAGCTCGCCTTGCCGCGGGCCCAGGGGCACTGGGGACTGCTGTCACCATCGTGCCGAAGGTTTTTGGCAGGGACAGGGCTCTCCACGTGAGCCTCGGAGCCCAATGCCGGCCATGCACACCCGGCAAGCCCCGCTCGGGGCCCCGCTGCCTATGAGTGCAGGAGCGGGCAGGATGCTCGGGGAGCCCCACGGCGCTTCCGAACCTCCTTCTGCGTGGGCAGAGCATCCTCACTGATTTCCGTGGCTGACACCGATGGAGGAAAATGTCAGCAGGCTCAGCTGTGCAGTCAGGGGCAGCCATCATCACCGCAGTCCCCAGCACCCCCTGCCCAATAAAGCCGTCCCTGCACCCATCAGTGCTGCAGAGACACTGGCTGCCCAAAGCCTCGTGGGAGCACCCACAGTGGCAATGCCCTGAGATGCTTTGCCCACTGGGGAATGATAACCCTTCCTGCTGCACTGAGACCAAGCACTATCACCCCAGGCTCCGGCACAGTCCTTTGCTACCAGCTAGAGAATAGCTTTTTAAGCTGCTGTGGGTTTAACAATAAAACAAACCCTCCAGTAACAGCCATAAGTCTTCATACCACAGCTCATCCATCATTCTGAGGTGTCCTGTGACCAAGAGTCGCAGCAACTGGCCCCAAGTGTTGTACTGCTTCTCAGAAGGATCTCCACACACTTCATAAATTAACTTGCAAACATCAATTAGGCAACTCTGATAAATGATGTGTGATCGTGGCGGTGATAAAGCCGAGCACGCTGCACACATGGCAGGGCATGAGATGCCAAACCAGGAGCACTGGTTCCCATAATGGCAACAAGCACTAACCACCACGGCCTGTATCCCACCTGGGAGGATCCCCAAAACAAGGCACCCCAGGACAGCTGCTAAAGAGAGGTTCCACATCTCCATTTGTTTGCTACTTACTCCTCTGTGTCAGATTCAAGTACAGGTCTCAACACCTGCAAAGAGAGGGGCCAACAGATGGAAGGGGCCTGTGGGTCACTACAGAAAACAGCTTGCTGGAGACCCACCCAAGGCCATGGTACAAAGGTATTTTTCCTCTTTCAAGCTCAGTGTGTCACTCTAGGGAGGCTGGGGAAGACCCAAGAATCAGGAGTATCTTTAATTTTTTTCCAAGCCCCACAAGAGAGGCAGCAGCAGCAGCACAAAACCTACCCCAAGGCAGAAGGGCCTTGGGTTGGAAGAGGAAACTGGCAGATGATGCACTGGGCAGCCCTGAGGAAGGCCAGGCAGGAATTTCACAAAACACAGATCACATGTATGCCATCACTGCCAACATTCATGCACAAAGGCTGTCTTGGGCTCTGCTCTTTGGGACTGGGCTGCACAACTGCTATTGCACTTACCGTTTCGCTCAGCCCACCTGCACCCAATGCAATCTATGTCTCACTGATCACTGAAGTAAGCTAAGCAGCACATTTAGGCATGTTAATTTTTTTTTTCAATCAATCAATTTTAAGATTCCACTGCAGAAATAGGGGGACCTCGGTGACTGAGGTGGGCCCCCCATAAATCCTGACTCACACCACTGACCATGTGTAAAGAAAAACCCAAAACATGCAAGTGAGCCCTTCGCCTTGGAAACTCCCTCACCCTTGCATCATCTGTAGCCGGAAAAATAATATTGACTACAAATGATGACATAACAACTGTTATTATTCCCCAGTGATGTAGTTTGCTATGGGATCCTTTAGGTGCCAATCACAGTGAAGTTGTAATTTAATATCTATTTGTATTTGAAAGATCTCTGTCAGTCAACCAGCTCTCAATCTTAATTCGGCCTCCGGTGAGCCAAGAGTAGGAAATGTGCCCTTTTGCCTACATTTATTTATAGATAGCAGAAATGTGATCATTGTTTCTGCAGCAGCACTTCACAAAACATACATCTCTGAGCCATTTGTATCTGTGCAACGGCTCCAACACCAGCCAGAGAGTCTGGCCTGGTCGCTGACCCTGCTGCTGTACGCCAGGCTGGGAATACGCAGGGACAAGATATCAGCATCACTGCCAGCCAGCCTGGGGACAAGGTGGATGAAAAGCATGACCCAAGCAGGCTGTGCTGCCAATCAGGCTGCTGCTTTAGAAATTCGTAACGTGCCCATCCTCCTTCCGGACCCCGTCGCCATCCTCATCCTGCCGCACACGCACGCAGCAGAGCATGCACGGCACATCTGATGTCACGAGTGCGCTCGGACTCAGCCGTCTCCTGGGGAGGGGGTAGGAAAGAGTTGGGCAAAGGATGATGTAGGGGTATCCAGGGGCCATATCCTTGCCCCTTTTCTCAGCACACAATTCCTCCCTGCCCTCCTCAAAGCATCCTCCTCCGGCAAAATGACAGTATCCTCCGAACCGCAGCAGCTGAGACCAACAGAATCCTTTAGAGTCGTAAACCGGTTTGCTTTGGAAGGGACCTTAAAGATCATCTTGTTCCAAACCCCTCGCCACCAAATGATTAATTGTTGGGGGGAGGGGGGAAATTAAAGGCAAATTAATTAAATCTTTGGATATATATTTTAATGTTTTGCTTGGATTTCGTCTCTGCTTGCCATCTTCTGCCCACCCCCAGCGACACCACAGTTGGGACTGGGGAGACCCGGGCGCCGGAACGGCCCCCCCCCTCCGCTCACTTCCCCCCCCCCCGGTCCTGTCACTGCCACCGTCAGCCCCGCATCCCGCCCCCCCCCCGCCTCTCTCTCACCGTGCCGATCCGAGCCGTGCCGGGCAGTAATGGCAGCGCCGGGCGGCGGAACGCGGCGGCTCCGCTGCGCCCTCCCCCCAGCGCCGGTGCGGCTCCGCGGGGCGCCGCGGAGAGGCGGGGATGCGGCTCCGTGGGGCGGGGTGCCAAGGGGGTATAGGCGGGACACAGCTGGGGTGAAAGGGGGATGAGACAGGGGCGAAAGCGGGGGTGACAGCGGGGTGCAAGGAGGGATGTGACAGAGCTGCTTTGCCGACGCGGGGAGACAAGGGCTGCAAGATGGCTACAGTGGGGGGATGTAGGGGGAGGTCAGTGGATGTGGAAAGGGGGGATGCAATGAAGCTGCAAAAGGAATGCAGGGGAGAAGTCGTGGGGCTTCCATGGGGATTGCGATAGGGGTGGAAAGGGGGATAAATGTGGGGATTCACTGGAGCTGTGATGGGAATTCAGTGGGGTTAAAGCAGGGGATGCAACAGGGCTGCAGTGGAAGTGCAAGCGGTACATAAGGTACAGCGCGGATGCTAGGGGGACAGTGTGGGAGTACAAGAGGGGACACAGAATGGCAGCAGAGGGATGTGATGTGACTTTAGTGGGGGTGTAAGGGAGGGGTGCAAGTGGGTTGCAGGGGGTGGGCAGTTACAGCAGGGTTAGGTTTAGCTTCACCCTAACCCTGGGAAGATGATTCACCCCGCCAAGGCAGCGTGCAGTCACTTGTTAGGATTGCAAACAGCCTCACCACGTGAGCTGCAAAAGGGGCATTGCAAGGGACACACAGCAGGGAGCCAAGAAGGATGCAATGAGGCTACAGAACTCTTACAATGGGATTGCCATGGGGATGCAACAGGGATGAAAAAGGGAATGTGACACAGCAGCAACAGGGTTACAACAAGGAGACACAGGGGTGGATACAACAGGGGTGTTAAGAGGATGCGATGCAATTGCCACAGAATTACAAAGGACAGTGCAGTGCTGCACCCCACAGAGAAACCTCACAGCACCCTTGCGGGAAGCCTAGGAGCAAGATTGGGGTGGGGGACAGCTTCTTTCCAGGTCTGGGGAAGGGCTGCAATCAGGGATATTCCAATGGAAAGGACACAAAGGTTGAAATCAGAGCATCCCAATTATAAAAATCCTATTTCAGATGTAAAAGTAAGTCTGTCGCTTAGGTTACAGACCTTTTACCTTCCCAACAGATGACACTGCTCTCAAGAGCTGCATTTCAACTTGCATTTTAAAATCTGCTCTGAATTTTCTTAAAACTGACAACTGAATCCTTTTGTAATAAGCAAGTTTACTTTCATTCTCCCTGGGTCCTATATCAGGCTGGTGTGTACCTTTAAAATATGCCAAAAAATTGTGAGAAAACTTAATTAAATTGGAAATGAGATCAGCTCCTGAGTAAATGCAAACTGGGTCAAATCCTCACCCCACCTGTGCTCTGATAAAAAATATCCCTTAGGTCTGGGGAAGGTGAGATAATTGGTGTAAAGGGCATTCCAGATCAGAGTTTACTATAATAACCATAAGCTTTTGATAACATGAACTGTCAGAAATTATTTATAACCAAAAAATCAAGGGGTTTAGGTGCCTAGTGAAGTTGAGGCTCAGTCTGTTTTGGGTTTTCTTTCTCAGTCAGTCTGGGCTAAACAAAGCTAAGCTTCCGCTAAGGTGACCTAAGTGGATATGGGAGATGTTTCACAAGCCTTCAAACATGTTTGCAGTCAGTTGTTTGTTCAGCTTTCTCATGCACGGCCCCAGGCTCCCGTGGGACACGTGCAGGGCAGTGCTGACTCATGATGGATTACCCTCCCGATGGTTATTCCGGGCCAGCTGGTGGGAATGCCCCTGGATAGAGTCATAGCAAATGGTGGTGCTTAAAATGGAGAAGCTGAAGCAGAGACCGGCAGTGGTTTTGTGTCGAAACTTGGCACGAGCTAAGCAGAGAACCCACTCCTGCAAGCTCAGTGTGCAGCCACAGGGAAGAGTCATTGAGAGTCTCTTTTGGTGGTGATGGGCTCCTCTGATCCAGCCACTGCCAGGACAAGACCAGAGCTTCAGCAGGTCCCAGCCCTGCTGAGGGTGGTTTGCAGTACCATGGTCACTTTGCCAGGCAGGGGCTGAGGCTGCTCTGCTGTCCCAGCACAAAGGAGGAGATTTTGGGTGCTCGAGATGGCACAGGGGGGACAGTGGGGAGAGTGCAGGCACGGCTGGGCTCCCTGTGTCCACAGAGAGTAGATGAGCCTTAGGCTTCAGAGGAAGCCCCAGCAGATATGTGGGCACCTCCTTAGGACCCGGCAAAGCCACGTTTGCTGTGGTTGCAATATGGCAAGCCCGAATTAAAAGTCAGTGCACTGACCTGCCCCATGAGTTTTGTTTCTTTTCTCAGCCCACAGACAACTCATCACACAGCTGTGGCAGCTGGTGAGGACCGAGTCACCCCTGTGTCACCCTCTGGGGCTGCTGGGATTTTGGAGACCAGCGCCAGCTATGCTGGCTGGCCCTCAGCCGAAAATTACTCATTCCTAATGCCGGTGTCAGGAGCTGAGCTTCCCACTGGTACTGGAGCACAGCTTTAATCCTGTGAGCAGGGCAGACAATGATCACAACAATGACTTATGGTCTAGAGAGAAACAAAATGTATCTCTAAATCAGAGCAACCACATGATTTAAAAAAACATTAAAAATAATTAGAATTAGCTGTTGCATGGCCCCAGAAACCAGGACACAAGACTTTTATGTAAACAGTCTTGTTTTCCATAGGAAGGTGGAAGCTCTGGCTGGACTCAGTCCAGGATGGCTGTGGAGAACTGTGGCTTCTGCCTTACCAAGATGAGAAACAGCATTGCTCCACTAGGTGAAAGGTTTCCATGTTATTTTCCACCGCTGGGTGATGGATCCCCAGGGCACATGGGGAAGCTGTTTGCAATCATAACAAGTGACTGCACGCTGCCTTGGTGGGGTGAGTCATCTTCCCAGGGTGACTTGTCCCTGTCTGTTTCCACTGGCACAGTGGTGGCCCTGTGGCATGATCCGTGAGCAATGCCCAGGGCACTGTGTGCACGGGAGAGTTCTGGGGCAGGGGGGTGCCCCAGAGCCCACTGTGGGAGCTGCTGTTGAGGAAGGCCTTGCCATGCCCTGAGCAGCACCACTTTAATAACAGAGCTACCAAAATCCAGCCCCCAGGACGGGGATAAGGTCTTGGCTCGCCTCGGTTTGCAAGCAGCAGCTCTGGGTGAACACAGGGGTTAATAACTCCTCTGGGCACCACCTTGAGCAGCTGCCCTGTCACTCTTCAGGGCTTCATTGCACAACCTGGGACAAACACAGGAACAATGCTCCTGCCTTTTAAAACATTATAAAGCAAGACCTACTTGCCTAATAACAGCTTTGAATAATACTTTATTAACTCTACTCAAAGTTAATGCATGTGTTATGTGCATTTTAATTACATCTTTAACTGCTAACAATATGGGTGTACTTATTGGCACAAAACCTTATTTGGTGGCTGCAGTATCTTTATAGAGGATTAACTTCGAGGCCTCAACTTGTCATCATGCATCAAAGCCTGTATTTCAGATTACCTCCTGCTCTCCTACAGCTCAGCTAAGCAACCTCCTTCAAGGAACTGAAAACATCATGAGGCATTTTTCCTTGGGCTGCCTTGAAGTGGGCAGGCTGTTATGCTTCAAACCACTAGCTGAACAATATTGACATATTAAGTTGAAAAAGAAAACCCTATCAGAGTCCTGGACCAGCAAAGGAATTGTGCCTTGAGAGTAATTAATTAAGTAGAATGCTCACCTTCCAGAATTATAAATAAAAATTGAGTATCAAAGATTTGATTCAAAACATTCTGCCTTATCTTGCACACACATCTTTTACCCTGCATCGCAGAGGGTCACACCAGGTCAACTATTGCCATTCCATTGGCAGTGAAACCACTACTCAAATGACCATGTATGGTCTGCAGCCCAGCCATGAACTTTAGCAATACAAAATGGCTCAAGTGCTTTGCTTACTTATTAACTTGAAAGTCCAGGGGATAAAATACTCTGCCTGATGGTTGTGATAAGGTCACCAAGTGCCCAAAGGTAATTTCATTTGCCTAAATGAGCCACTTTTATGGTGATGTCATCTTCTGGGCTGGCCCTTCCTGGACCTCCCCCTGTCACAGCAGATGTTGACAGAGTGGCAATTTGTATAGAAATGGTAAAAATTAAGAAATGTGCAACACTTTAAAGCCTGTTACATGAAAGGGGAGGCCCCTTGCCCAGAAAACAGAGCTGTGGTGGCACCTGGGGAGCACCAGCCTGGGGGCATTGCTCCCCACACTGCCCCTCACACCCAACATCGCCCATGCTGCTCGTGGTTCCCAGGAGCCAATCTCCTCTTTGGGGAAACAAGCTAATGTGGATATCAAATGGGGTAGCAGGGATACCCTGACAGACCTGACTGAGGCTCAGGCAGACCAGGCCAATCTTTGCACCCTTTGTTGAAAGGGCACAGCAGCGCCAGTGTCCCCAGCAGTGCCAAACCCCTGACCAGCACACACCCCACATCTTTCCTGCAGGGAAGAAATGAAACTTCAGCCAAGCCCCAAGAACCCTCACGGAGCATCCCGTGAGTCATTGCTGCCCTCCAAGCCCAGAACAGGCTTCCTCTGCCAGAGCAGAAGGGGATGTGGGCTGATCCCTCAGTGTCTCCCTCCAGCCCTCCCAGGGAGGCACAGGAAACCTCAGAGATCCTCTCAGTCCATCTCTGCCAACAAAAACAATTTTGTAGGTTCCCTACAGGCAGCCAGGGCTGCAGCCAGAAGGAAGCAGCTGTGCTCGAAGGGAGAGGAGGAACTCCACATGGCTGCAGGACCCTCACACCCCGCTGTGCTGTGAGGACCCTAAGCAGGCATGTGATACAGGGACACATCTCAGCCCATCTATCCCACAGCACCTTCTGGGGAGTGGGAAGAAGAGATGGAGGCTGAGTCGCTGCTCCAGAGATAGCAGCACACCAGCCACAGCCCCCATGCACCCAGCACAGGCTATCAGCAAAGCTTCACCAAAGGGCCCCTGGCAGCACCTGCTCACTGCTCAGAGCTCTCGCCCAAATTGCCCTCTGCATTCCCCTCAGCCTCCTCAGCTGCCTCTAGTCCCCTGGGAGCAAGGAGAGACTGAGGAGGGGCTTTATTAATGAATGTTCCACAGATGCTGCTCTGCTGGAGAGGGTGTCCCTCACTCGGCATCATTCCAAGTGGGGACAAGACCCCCAGCGTGTGGTGGTCCACCAGCAGCTTCTTGTGCAGGGCAGCCCTGAACTGCCAGTGTTCATGTGCCCTCATCATGCATGTTTTATGAGCTGATAAAGAGGACATGCACAGAAAGTGCAGTAAACAAGGAGTAAAAGTGCTGCAGAAAGGACCATGAGCTCCCTGTGTCACCCACAGGCTGACTGGCTGCTGTTTGTCCCCCTGATAATGCCTGGGGTGGAGGAGAAAGGGGTAACTGATAAGCCAGGAACCCTGAAGATAAACACATCACTGACAGCCATGGTTCAGGGTCAGATCCTTCATGGGCACCACAATGAACACTTGCTCTTTGGTACCAGGGTAGCCAAAACAAGCCTGATTTTGGGGAGAGCTCTGGGTTTTGATGACTCTGTCCCTGAAGCTGCAGCTGCTGTCGCAAGTGCTTGGCTCAGGCTGCGCTTTTAGCAAGGTTAAACTGGAGATTTACACCCCTCCAAGGCTGTCACTTTCCCTCCCCTCTCTCTTTATTAGTTTCTTTCAGAGCCTGTCCTGCATGGGGACAGCTCATTGGAGACCCAGAGTAGGGAAGCACTGCCTAAGCCCTGTTATTTTGGAGGATTGCCTGCCCACTCCCCAGGCAGCTCTGTTGGGTGGCAAACTCTGGAGTAACATGGTGACACATCCCTTGCTGGCAGCCTGTGCTCCAAATTCCAGTAACATCAAAAGGGATTTGTGGTGCCTATTCCAACATCTGCAGGACATTCCCTGGAGAACTTGCCTCCCCAGCAAGCCTAGATCCCACTGCTTTCAGCTGTGCCATGCCTTTGGGAGCCCTCCCATGTGCTGTGTCCATCTGAGCCTTTTCAGTTGGTTCAGTGTTGGCAGCCATGTCCTGGTGCCTCTGGATCTAGACCTGTTTGGGCAGCAGGGTGGAGGCAGGTTGGCTGTTCCTAGGGAAAGGAAGGAAGATGTGAAAGCACCCTATAAGCACAGAGAGAAAAACTTGAGACACTTAAAGATGTTGTTTATCTTGAACTCTTGTTACACCTCCTACCTTTATAACTTGATTTAGGTCCAACAAATGTGTCTCTGGCTGAGAGCTGACATGTGGTGGAGGATTAAGGCGGTAGGGGAGTGGTTTCTCTGCAAAAGCCACCTCAGGGGAACAAGCCATCCCACCTACAGCATCCCCACTCAGGTGTTGTTTTAGCCAAACTTGTGTGTCCCCTTCCACCATACAGCACTAGCCAGACCCACATGCACAAACCAAGACTCCTGTGCTGGGGAATCTTGGCCAGGAGTTTGAGGGGCAGTTCTGGGGCATCATGCATCTTATTGTGGCTGCCTGGAAGTCCCTTCCAATGGGCTTCTGGTGCCCTCCAGAAATCCCAGTGGTCCCCCCTGCTGCTTCCCAGACCCATTCACCACCCACCCCATCCACCTCCTTGACTGCTGGCATGGAATGGCCCAGGGAGCCTGGTCTTAGTCTAGCATGGCCCAGAGTGGTCTCCCAGTCACGGCAAGAATCCCACAGCTGGTGTCTTGCTGTGGGGAGGGATGCTGGGTTCTGGTGGAGCTGTTGCTCTGCCAGGATTCAGAGGTTGGCTCAGAAGAGCCTGTTTTCCTCTCAGGCAGAAGTTCAAAGTCTCCATGCTGCTTTGTGCTAAGAGATGGAAGTGAGGGAAAGGAGGAAATGGTGATTCCTGCTCATGACTGACACAGCTGACTGCTCAGTTTGACCTCCCAACCAGCCATAGAGGGACGGATGCATAAACACACGCACATACATGTTTATAGGCAGGCTCACAGTAACTCATTTTACCCAGGTCCGTGAAGATGCTGCTCTTCTTCTTACTTTCACTCTTCTATTTCAACCCATCTCTGAGCCTAAAAATCTGCTCCTTCAATGTGAGGTCTTTTGGAGAAACTAAAATAGCCAGACCTGATGTCGTCGATGCTGTGGCAAAGGTAAGTTTGTTTGCCTGGATGAGACAGGCACTGAGTTTTCTAGGGTTTCTTTGATGCACAATCTTGCACTTTGTTTGTCTTTCACAGTTAAATATCAAGTAAAAAAAAAAAGAGCTAATTATTTTTAAAATATCATACTCTTAAAGTAAAAATCAGCCTGTGGTTGCACAGAATGTATGCTGTTATTTTAGTCTTCATGAGAATATAACAGAAAAAATATTTGCTGTTTCCTTTGGAAATTGAGTTACGAAAGGAGGAAAACCTCAATGCACTCAATTGACTTAGAATCCACAAAAGCTTTGCGTTGTGATATATTACTTACCTTCCTTATGTGCTAGCTATTCTCAAATGTTCTTGTCTAATTAAACCTAATCTCAGGACAGCAAATAGTATCTGTCATATTAGAGCCTGGTAGACATTTGAAAAACCCAAATGCTAATTTCTGTAAGCAAACCCTCACCATCAGGCTGCCTGCACAAAAGCTGAAGATAGCCCTGCTTTTACAAAGAACCACCTTTTAGACTTGTAGCTTTGCAAATGCCCTCCAAGATGCCACAGTGAGGGAGGACATGGGGCTTGGTGTTAGTGAGGTGGCTGTGTGTGCAGGATGGCACCAATGAGGAATGGCACTGTATAGCTGGGTTGTATTCCTTTCACTGCAAACTGGCAGAGAAGAGTGATTTGCTTGGCTTTGCATTCCCAGACCATTCTTCCTATGCTGTCATCACTGTGGGCAATATATGCTAAATTTTGGGGTCCCTTAGTTGTGGGTAAGTTTCAGGGGGCAAAGAGGGGCTGTTTTTCCTGACAAAAATCACTCACTAAGTTTAAAGATCAGTGAAACCAGGGAGAGAGGAAAGCCCTGAGAATGTTTGGCTTAGAGTGAGCTGACTTTTCCATGGGGAATCCCAGCAGTAGCTGTGGGAGCTGAGCCTTCAGTCCCTGTGAGGTGTGCAGACCCCTGGTGTCGGGACCCCATTTGCAGACAGGGTGTTTCTTTGGGCTCCAGGGGCTATTTCAGAGGAATCTGCAAAACTGAGACAAGTGAATGCTTACCCTGGGGAAGGAGTGGGGCAGGGCAGAGGCAGCACCCCAGCAGTGGTGGTGATATGGAATCAAGCTCACAGAAGTGGCTTTTGCTGCCCCTTCCCCTCCACACTTCCTCATCAGAGTCAGATGCTGAAGTTTTTCACTAAATCTGAAACTATTCTGCTCCCGGGTTCCCTCTCCCAGTTCCTGCTGGGGCGTGCAGCAGCTCTGAAAGCAGAAAAGCTTCATTCCAGCCCCTGCCCCTGCCCCAAACCCCCCCCCCCCCCCAAGATCCCAGGCTTCATGTCACTTCTTTCACAAAGGACTTCCCCCATGCCTGTAACCACTTCTTTCTAACCCCTTCCTAACCCTCTAAAACCAGGCATGTGCAAACTTCCTCCTACTCCTTCCCCTTGCAGATCATTTCCCGCTGTGACATCATGTTGCTGATGGAAATAAAAGACAGCAAGAATCGTGTTTGTCCCTTCCTGGTGGAGAAGCTCACCAGGTAGGGTGGCCATGGGCAAATGGATAAATATTGGGGAAGCTGTTTGGCAAGAGCCTGTGCTCTGCTCAGTGCCACTTTACTGGGCAAAATCTAGAGATCTGGGCTCTGTCCCAGTGTCAAGGAAGGACCAGGCTCTGGCAGTCTCGCTGAGGTACAGGAGCAAAGGCAGTTCCAGACCACTGTAGAACACATTTTTAAATCAGTATAACCAAGTAAGATTCAATTTGCTACAGAGAAGTTCCCGGAGGAGAAAAAAAGTAAGATGAGACGCCCTCACCGGGCTGGCATCAGGCTGCAGCAGGACAGCCACCTTCCTGCAGGGCTCGGAACTGCTTTATATTAGGGATTGCTTGCCTGGACAATCCAGACATCCAGAGGAAACAGCGGCACTCAGCTGGCTGGACATGATACCCAGCTGCAGGAGAGACAGGGGCTGCAATGAGCAGGGAGAGGGTGGAGTGAAGAGCAAGTGCTAGAGCAGGGGTTCATCTCCTGAGAAGGGTTTAGTGTCTGTACCCTTCTGAGGTCAGGTAGGCAATGTCCAAACCCCTGAGCACAGACAAAATTATCTCGCTCTCAGCCCCTTGTGAGTGCAGAAGTAAATGCAGGAACATCACTTTCCTTCCAGTCTGCTGAAGGGGTCAAAGGAGGAGTACAGGTGCGTGGCCAGTGAGAGGCTGGGAAGAAACAGCTACAAGGAGCAGTATGCCTTCATCTACAGGTGGGTGAACCTCCTTTGCTAACAAGCCAGCCCCTCTCCCTGCCCTCTGGGGCACTGCCCCTGGAGATGGGCTGGACATGGTGGTGGTGGCTTTGCTGTGAGGGAGCCAGAGAGGTGCAGGCTGTGCAGGTGGTCTGAGCTGTGCCTGGATGTGGGGATCATCCCAGCACAGACACCAGTGTGTCTGTGTCCATCCCAGACTATGGTTTGGGGTCCAGGCCAGAGCAAGGAGTCTGTGTTAGACGTGTCTCAGTGAGCCGTGTTTGTGACATCCTCTATCCTGTCCATTCTGCTGCAGGCAAAATCAGGTATCAGTGAAACAAACCTACCAGTACCCTGACACCCAGCCTGGGGATGAGGATGTCTTCTCCAGAGAGCCCTTCACCATCTGGTTGCAGTCTCCCAAAACCGGTGAGGTGTTGCAGAACAAGTATTTGTCCCACTGTGAGTCAGCACAGCAACACTGGCTGGACCCGAGCACGTCAGAGGGCAGGCTTGTGAGGCAGAATCCAGACCCCACACTGCTTTCCCTTACAAGAAAAGCATTTGCCCTTCAGGGCTGCTGCCTCTGAGAAATCCCACAGTCCTGCACACTCCCTGCTGGGAAAGCCTCTGCTGCTGCCATGGGCAGTGGGCTGGCAGATGCATTCCATGCTGCTGGTATAGCCAGGGAGCAGTTACTGTGTAGGTGCTGGATCGGGATTTGCCTGCACTGGCACAGCTCCTCAGGCCCAGCTGAGTGCCTGGAAGGGGCCACTGTGCAGCCACAGAGATCACCCTGGCCTACAGTCAGAGCAGAAGCTGTTTCTTCCTCGGGAAAAAACCCTTCCTTACAAGTTAGTCTCTGTGTCTTTGTGACTCATTCTCTGTTTAAACATTAAATTTTTCTTGTTCTTCTGCCTTGTTTTGAAGCTGTCAGTGGGTTTGCTATTATCCCTCTGCACAGCACACCAGACACAGCAGTGCGGGAGATTGATGAGCTCTATGATGTGTATTTAGATGTCAAACAGCGCTGGAAAATCGAGGTTGGTTGCCACATCTGAGTCACTAACAGGGCTTTGGGATTGAGTCACTGGCCACATTATTCACTGTTCAGAACTGGAAACCTTAAACCCATTGACAATCGTTTTGAGTAAACCCCAGGTTTTGAGTATCTCTTTGGTGTATTTTCATTAATTTGCCCACATTTTATACAGTAAACTTGATCACCTAATAAAACTGTTATCAGCATACCCTGATGTGCCCAGCAGAAAGAACCATAAAAACCCTCATTGGTCTTCTTTTGAAAAGTCATCCTCATGATTACATTTGGAAACCCTCCTACCTTCCAGGACTTCATCTTCATGGGGGACTTCAATGCTGGGTGCAGCTATGTTCCCCAAAAGCAGTGGAAGAACATCCGTCTGAGGACTTACTCTGAATTCCTCTGGCTAATTGGTGACAAAAGTGACACAACTGTGAAGAACAGCACCAGATGCCCATATGACAGGTAAAGGGCTCACTGCCAAACCACCCACTGGTTATACTCTCTGAGAGAAAAATTTTATCAAAAGGTGTCAGTGACCAACAGAGGAAACAAACGTACATGAGGCCATCAAAGATAAAACTGTCTGGGGGAAATATGATCCAAATGCTTCTAGTCAGGAGCACAAAGCCCTTTGCAGACCAGACTGGGCAGGATTTACACAGAACCAGGCATTGCTGTGGCTCAGGTGGGGACAGATGACAGGATAGCCAGCAGCACTTCTCATCTGCAGGGAGCTCTGCAGACACCAGGTAGGAGGTCCTGCTGTCTTCTCCATGCCAGCTTTGCACCATGGCTCTTACATTTGTAATTTGGATTGACAAATGCACAGCAAGGTTCTGCTTTGGGAGGGGACACCTCACCTGGCCCTGGACATGTGGCAAGTCCTGATGCCACTGCAGTTCCCTTGGCAGGGACAAGAATACATCAGCTATTGGAGCCCAGAGTCCTCCTGAATGAGTTTCTGGGTCTGAGCAGGACTTCACTGATACTTCAGTCATTGTCCTGTGATTTTTGTATCCAGAGCAGGGTTTTGATATTTGCAGCATTGTTATGTGGGTTTAGACAGAAGTCAGTTAACATTGGCTTCCAAGGCCAGTGCACACCAAGATATTTGGGTGCCTCACTGCCAAGGAGGCACCTAAAGGAGCTGACATCTCTGGGTGGGCAGTCCATGGGTAAGGGCACACAACATGTTGCTGTGACTTCATCAGATCCACCTCTCTGGCCACGAGCTCAGTGCAGTGTGGCTGCCACAGGTCAGGCACCCCATCACAGCACCCTATTCCCTTGCTCCTTGCAGGATTGTGGTGAGTGGACAGAAGCTCATCCAGGCTGTGGTGCCGCACTCTGTCAACATCTTTGATTTCCAGGAGGAATTTCAGATGACTGAGGAGCAGGTAGGCACAGCACAGCCTCTGCAGCAGCAGGGAAGGGCTAACATGGGGGCACAGAGCCAGCAGTGTCCAGGCAGTGCTGAACACAGACCTGGCTGTAAAACCAGGTCACTGGTGCCCATCACTGCCAAACCTGCAATGCTCACATGCTGCCTCCCCACATCCAAGCACTGCACATCCAGGCAGGGCTTGGGAGAGAGTGTGGGTGGCTCCCAACCCTCTGTGCTGTTGCCTTGCAGGCACTGGGAGTGAGCGACCATTTCCCAGTAGAATTTGAGTTAAAAGCAAAAGGTGGCTTTTTCAACTGGCTGAGGTCAAAGTTTTCGAGGAAGAGGAAACCAAAGAAGGGCCGATCCAGAACATGAGCATGACAAGTCCTCCTATATGGCATGGAAACACACAGGTGCCAACAGATCTTGTAGAAGTCTGGTGTATATTCGCAGCAAGTGCAATATTTAGTGGGTAAAATACCCCAAATATTTTGTTGAAGTTCAAATATTTTGAGTGAGAGGGCAAATTAAACCTTCACACTCTTTTTCCTTCATTGTATACAGAAATAAATCAGCTAGAAGCAGCACACTGTACTTACTGTACTGGCCAGAAATGTAAGGAGCTACTGCAGGGCTAAAATACTTCTGTGTGCTTTCCCTGCAACACCTGAAGGGCAGAGAGCTCCACAGGTTCCCATGGGCTCTGGAGCTTTGCCATTCCTCCGCAGGGGCAGAAGGATTAAAAGGACCTTTTTGCACCATGTGTGTGTTTGTGTTCATGCTTCAGAGCTGCAACCAGCAGATATGAGGCTGTACCTGGTGGTTTGCAATGTAGAATATTGCTGAATTTAGAGTATTGCTCAGTGAGTTTTTAAAGAGAGAGGTTTAAATTGGTCACAGCATCCAGGATTTGGGAAAGTCAGAAAGAAGAGATAGAGAAACAGGCATTGCCCCAGCTTGGGGCAGCAGGAAGCTGATGGTTCTCACCCCTGCCCACCTGCAGACCTCAGGTGAGATGTCCTAGGGATCCCAGGTGACACTACTGCCAACAGAGTGTCATAAAATCCACATCAAAATCCAATTTCAGTATTCTTGCATGGAAGTGATTCGCATCCCCCCTCCAAAAAAAAAGTCTCCATGGCAGCTCAAAGTTCTCTGATGAACCAGACTTTAATGGTGATTATCCAATGTTATGGTGCAGCAATCTGTTTTCCTAGCTCAGCCCACAGGCTGTATTTAGTGCAAACCAAACCCTGTCACACAGATGGCATCTGGGGAGTGGGAATAATCCAACTGTTAGTAGAGACTAATATTCATCTCCCTTCATCAATGCACCCCAGGTTGCCTGCTGAAAGGGCAGGGAGGACAGAGGAGTAAGAGAGGCTTTGTGGGGAGGAAAACAGCTTGGCCTTTGTGAAACCCACTGTTCAGGGAAAAGAATTTGAGGAAAGAATCTAAATCAAGAGAAAACTATCCTAGGAGGCTGTGTGCAAGGCAAACAACAAATCCTCCAACTTTTAGTAGCAATTAAATTTGAAATGATACAGCATTTCATATGCTCCCTCACTTACACTGCAATCAACACAAAGGAAAAAGCCTGATTTAGAACAAATATTTACATTGCGATTTTTATAAAGATGCCACTGTCTGCTGACATCAGTGTTGGCTCATGTAAAGGCTGAAATCAGTCTGAGTCTCTGGCTTTACATCTTGCTTCTATGTATGCACTTTCTGCCTTCTGGCTTTCGGAAAGAAGCAGTGCACAGAGAAAGAAATCACCCTCCAGAAAAGCAAAAATAGACACAGTCAGTCATGAAAAATACATAATTACAATTAAGTTTTACCAGAAATATTTATCCTTATTTGCAATATTTGGTATAACCCTTTGTCCAGCACTTGAAAATAAGAGATGTGGGCAGAGAGCAGCCTTGGGAGCGATGTCAGAGCTGTTGATCCAGAGCAGTGTGCTGGGTTTGGCTGGGATAGAGTGAATTTTCTTCACAGTAGTTGCATGGAGCTGTCTTGGATTTGTGCTGAAAACTTGTTGATAACACAAGGATGCTTTGGTTGCTGCTGTGCAGCAGTTACACAGCGTCAAGGCATTTTCTGTCTCTCACCCCACCAGCAAGTTGGTTGGGGATGCACAAGAAATAGGGAGGAGATGCAGCCAGGACAGCTGACTGCCACTGACCCAAGGGATATCCCATACCAAATGGAGTCCTGCTGAGCACTTAAACCTTGCGGAAAAAAAAGGGTTCATCTTGCAGAGATGCTGAGCTTCTGAACAACAGAGATACATCTTAATGAAAAATTATGCTCCTCCATGGAGAGCTGGGACACAGTTTTATGGGATTTTGTGCGCAGAGAGACAGCATCTGAACTCACATTTTATGTTTGATAGGGGCTGGGAGGTGTCCCAACTCCTACTGTCAGCAGTCTGTCCCTCTAGATATTCATTAGACAGTATTATAATTACATCCTAAAATATTCAACAATTCATGTCATCTCTAGATTTCCACTCCAGGGATCATTACCCAGCTGTCCCAACTGCAAAGGGGTTTTTAAATTGTTCCAGCCTGCAGAAGCCTCAATATATTCTTCAGCCAGAACAAAGTTTCTCTTTTTGATGAATAAGGCTTCTTGAGTTTTATTTATGATCAAACAGAAGTTTTTTACTGGGAATCCAAAATTCCTGGAGAGGCTTTGTCTTATGCAAGCCAAATCTCAGATCATGGCTGGGGGAGAAACAAAGAGGCTCTTCAGAGGCGGAAAACTGTTTCCACCCTAGCAGCCCTATTCAGGCAAGAACACAGAGCAGAGAGGGTTCAGCTGAACAAAAAGTGCTAAGACCTCCAATCCCTCAGGTTGGGGTCCTTGGGAAGCCCTTCTCCAGTGCATGGTACTGGAGGCATCCTCACTTCCCACAGATCCAAGGTCTCCACTGCCCCACAGAGCCTCCCCAGCCTACAGCAAGTCCCTGCCTCTCACCCCACAGAAACCCACACAAGGAAGGTTTTTACTGCCTCCAGTAAAAGAGACTTACACAGGGGTTTAAGTCTCTTGGCAGGGAAATCCCCAGGAACCTACAGCAGCAGCCCAAAGCAGGACTGCCTCTTCCCTACAGCCTCAGTTGTCTCCACTGGATGGGTTTGTCCATCTGCACCTTCACCTGAGCAGGGCTCATGTCCTCTTCCTGGCCTTGGCACTGCTCCCTACTAACCCACACCTCTCTGCCTGCACCACAGGGTGAGAGACCCTTTGGCCCAGAGCAAGGCTCTGCCTGCCTCCTTTTGCCTCTTCTGAGCTACTAGCAGCCATGAGGACACAGGAGAGCTGGTACAAAATCCCACAGGGACCCACCTGGCTTCTTCTTTCGGGGTCTGTACCTAATATCCAATCTAAACCTCCCCTGGTGCATCTTGAGTCTGTTTCCTTATCCTGTCACTTGTTACCTGGGAGAAAAGACCAACCCCCCACCTGGCTACAATCTCCTTTCAGGTGTTGTAGAGTGATAAGGTCCCCCTGATCCTCCTTTTCTCCAGGCTAAACCCCCCCACTTGCCTCAGCTATTCCTCATAAAACTTGTGCCCCAGACCAGATGAATTCATGTACAGATGTTTGGCCATGTACAATGTGCAGCAAGCAGCCCCCAGAGGGGTGGGGCAGGGCTGGCAGCACTGACAGCAAAATCAAAGGCAGAAAAATCAAAGAGCCTACCAGTGTGATACCAGCAGCTGGTCCAAGCTTGCCTGTTTCATGCTCCCTCAGCCTCTGGAGGGATTGTGGGAAGCAGTCGTGCCCGATGCTGGAGCTGGCCACTCCCTGACCAAGCATCTGCCACGGAAAAGGACCACGAGTGCAGCAGGGGCTTCCTGTGGTATGAGTGCCCATGTGGCACCCTAGGGGAGCTCCTTTCAGTGCCCCTGTTGCCCAGAGCTCAGTGGTCCTGCGGGGGATTTTCTCTGCCAAGCAAGCCTGGGAGATGGAGAGCAGGAGGTGAGGACTGCACTCATCTTTCTCCTGCCTCTAGTCAAAAGGAAAACAATTTAAAAAATCACTTTCCTCCCCTCCCTCTGTGGATCGTTAAAAGCACCTGGAAGCTCCCATCAGCTCCCTGCTCAGAGTAAGGAGGTTTTGCCTCCTGCAGGGCTCCTGCCAGCGGAGCCAGGCACACACGAACTGTTATTGGGGCTCCCTCCAGTGGCATCACTGCACGTCCCGGCTGTCCGGGAGATTCCCGGGGAATTCACACCCAGACCCCTTAGCACGGCCAGCAAACTCAGCCGCCAAGGAAAGACAACGGAATTTCACCCTGCTCAGCTGGGAGCTCATGGATCTGCACGACCCCAACAGACCTCTTCATTCATGGCTGACCCCAAGGAGTCCCTGGGCCCACTAAGTTTCTAAATGAGTTTTGCAATAAAAAGGAAGCACTTCGTTGGCTTGAGGTCTGGTTATTCATTGCCCACAGTTATTTGACTGTGAAACATGCTGTGATGACCCTCACAAGGCAGGAGCAGCTCCCAGGACCAGATGCTGGCAGGTTACAGGGGACATCCACCCCCGGGACCCCTTGGTGTCCCTGCCATACCTGCCCCAGGAGCACAAGGGCAGCTGGCTCGGTCCAGCAGTGAGCACAGCCTTTCCTGCTATCCAACCCCTCGGGATGTCTTCTGTGACTGTTCTTCTACTCTTTGGTGGTTTGTACGTGGTTTGGGGAAAGATGTGAGGCTGTTCTGGCACCAGTGCCACCATCCTTTCTTTGTAACAGAGCTGCCAACCCCTTTTCCAATGCCAGGGGAAATTGAAATCAATTTGGATCAGAGGCTCTTTCTGCAACCACAGAATCACAGAATATCCTGAGCTGAAAAGGATCCACAGAAATCATTGAATCCAACTCCAGACCGTCCACATGACAACCCCAAAATTCACATCATGTGCCCACTGGGTGAAAAAAACTTTTCATAATATCCAGCCTTAACCTCCCCAAGCTGGGTTTAGCCACGTTCCTCTCCATCATCTTGAGGGTTCAAGGACACAAACCCTGCACTCTCACCTGGTATAAAACCACAAGTGCCCTTTGTCTGCAGGCTGATTTTCTAGCCAGTGTGAAAAACAAGGTTAAATACTTTGTGTGTCATTTTAGATATAGTCTCTACTGTCACTGTTTACAGGAGCAATTTTCTGGTAGAGAGAAGAGGGATTTATAAGAATTAATTTCCATATTGGCAAAGAAACAAAAAACCTCCCCTGTAAAGCTCTGCAAATGCTGGCATTGAGATATGAAGCCTTTCTGTGCCTCTCTGTTGGGAGGAGAGCCTGACCCCAGCCATTTTTGGGGAACCAGATGCAAAATCCCAGCCCCCCCAAAAAATCCTGGCTGGACATCACTGTCAGAAGGAAATATCCCCCCTGGCAAGGTCAGCTCCTCCATGGGGCCTGAAGGACTCAGTCTTCCAGCTCAGCAGGGATGTAAATATTTGCAGTACCAAGGTCCTGCAGAAAGGCAGCTCAGCACAGGAAAGAGCTGTCAAACATACCTCTAGGTTTCTGCTAGATCATATTTTCCTATTATTTTTTTTTTTTTAAATCATATATACTAGCCTTTTATTCATGTCATTTAAAGAATGTGCTTTAAATCTCAGTGAAATTCACAGTGACAGGAGCTATAAATCCAACCTGATTTAGTGACAATATTTCTTCTAAGCATGCACTATAAATTCATAACTATGAAAATTAACTCTGAAAGTCTGAGAAATTCTGAAAAGCCATTTAAAAGCCTTTTCTCAGGAGGCCCTGGGCAAACAGCCCCACACAAGACAGGGGCCTGGCAGCAGGGCTGTTTTGATAACCTTCAGTGAAAGGACCTGAGAATATTAACCATTACTGAACGCTGCAGAGGAAAAAAATTCTGCAGCCCTCCCTCCTGCTTTTCCAGCTTGGATGGAGCTGTGAAAATATGGCACCTGGGATGGAAATATCTCTAAGTTACTGTAACACAAGGAAAAATTACTTTAAAAATAAAAAATAAACATTTGTTTAGAGGAGTCTGGGAGTTTGAGAGTTTGATGCTGAAATATTCAGGTACCAGTGGGTTCAGTCCCAGCAAGGGACTGTGCAGGTTCTGCACCACTGCTGTCAGCAGCAAAATTCCAAACACTCCTTTCTGCTGCTCTGGATGTGGACAGGAGATGTAACAAATAAGGAAAAAAAAAAAAAAAAAAAAAGAAGGTCCTCCAAGCCAGCTGGCACAGAGCACAGATAAACACCTGGGGGTGCTGCCAGCAGCTTTGCCCCATTCCTTGGGTGCCAGAGCTGTCCCTGACCTGGCAGAGGACAAAATGGGCAACCAGTTTCATTTGGCTCATGGGAGAGCATGGCACAGCCAGCTGTCGCAATAACAAATGGTTTGGAAAGTCTTTCCTCAAACAAATAAAAAAGGCTTTGTAAAAAAAGCATCTTGCTAGTCCCTGAATTAAGTTTCATGCAACTACATCCCAGTTTCTGTCAAGTGATGTCTGTAACCTCTTTGGATAGGATTTTCCATGTGATTTCTACATAGTTTGTTCCCTTTTTTCTCAGGTGAAAAAAGTGCATTGTCTGCACTGCAAGTACATTTCAATGTGAAGTAAAAAATTAATTAGAAAAAATAACCAAATAAATTTAAAATAAATAAATGCAGAAGTTAAAAATGAGTAGAGAAAAAAAAAAAAAAGAGCGGTTTCTGGATTAGAAATTTCACAATCTCACTTTCAACTGACAATTAGAGGGAAAAGTAATTACAGGGTTTGCATAATCTGACCAAACCCAGAGCCCTGCTAAGCAACAGCCCCAGCAGCCGCATTGTCAATGTGCCTGGCTGATGTCAGAGCAGGTCAGGGCTTTTTTGGGGGTGAAGGGAGATCCAGCTTCGACACACAAAGTGCTCTGTACAGGCCCAGGCCTGGAGACTGACTGCTGCAGCAACATGGACAAAAAAAAATTAAGTATACTGGAATACCTTTACATATTCCCAACCCCCAACACATATATATATATATATACACACACACAAATATATATATATATATATATATATATATAATGATTCAAGGATTAATTATACAAAGATTTAGAGATTAATTATGCATTAAGATTAAATAATTTGAAATTTTAAATAGTATGTTTTTTTAAAATTAAATATTAAATATTAAAACCCATTAAATTTATTAAAATCATGTAAATGCTTATATTTAATTTATTAGAGATACTCACAGCTGCACAAGGCAAAAGGCAATTCTCAGTTTTGCATGCAACACCCCAGTCTATGAGCTATTTGCCATGCTGGCTGCAGAGATGGCCACCAGAAACACAGAGCTAAGGGCATAGACAGCCAGAAGGGGCTGAAGAGGGAACTCCAACAGCTCCCCAAACCAAAGGAGAAGGCCAGTGGGCAACCAGTGAGATCCCAGGGTATGGCAGGAATAAGCACAGCCCAGAGTCAGGGACAGGCTGATCTACAGGGCAGATTCTCTTTGTCCATTGGGATGTACAAATGCATGCCACCAATGCCAGGCAGGGGGCTGGAATGCTCTGGAGCTACCCTTCCAAAATACCCAGTGACCCTCCCAGATGTGCCATGGGTCCCAGCATGCCTTCCCACGTGTCCTGGCTCACTGGTCAGCAGGAGGCAGGGCTGCAGCTGGCGACCAGAGCACTGCCAGATCCAGAGCAGTGCTCACAGGACAGCTCGGGCCAGTTAAGGAAGTTTCCAGGGGGACTAACAGGAATGAAGCGGCCAAATCCTACTGCAAACCACCACCAAGGAAAGAGACTACAAACAAAGAAAAAGAAAAGTCAACCAAATTGGTAGAAAAGAACTTCCATACCTGAAGGCAAAAAATGGATGCCTCTCCTAGTTCTATGCTGAAGAGTTCATCTTGCACCAAGTCTGCCCAGCAGGAGGCACTGGGACACCAGATATCATCCCTCAGCCCCACAGCTGCCTCCTAAGGTAGCCACGGCACTTAGAAACCTTTGTCAAGGTGCCAAAAGCAGAGCAGAACGTCCCCCAGAGCACTGATCTGTGCTCAACACAGTCAGTCCTCAGCTGGCAGAGCTGAATGTTACTGCCCAAAATCAACCCTGCCCAGCTGCTCTTCTCACCACCACCACTGGGTGCTTGCTGTCCTTAGGTTATTTTTGTGGCTACTCCACAGCTGTCAGTGCCCAGGCCAGACGGAGTTGGTCACTTGAAGCAGAGTTCAGTCTTTACTGGAGGTAACCCCAGCCACAGCAGCAACCAAGGTCCCTCAACAGACAACTCCTGCTAATTTCAGACAGCGTCATTAAACCGAGACAAGGGACAACAGGCAAGAGAAGGCCAGACAAGTTCAGGGTAGACAGGGACACGGGAGTGACACAGGTGAGATACTCTCAATGTTCACTCACACCACCAGCAGTATACAGGTTTGTTTTGTTTAAAAAACATTGAATCGAAGGCTGATGCTGACATACCTACCACAAGGCTAATGAAACACAGTTAACTATAAAAAGGAAATAATCTGATAAGCCTGGAGCAGGAAAGTCCTTGGCAGCCACTGCATCTCGGGTTTCACCGGGGCTTTCAGCCGGAGAGTGTTTGGGAAAACATCTGCTGGTTTCCATGGCTGTGCCTGGAGGCGCTGGCCCCAGGTGCAGGGAGACACCTTCTGCAAACAACCCAGGGAGCCCGGGGGAGCAGCGGGTGCTGGGAGTGACCTGGGATCACAGCCTAGATAGCAGCTCCAGGGACACAGCACAGCCCCCGTGCCTGGGGATTACACAGGGGCAAATGGGCACAGCTCTGTAATGCTCCATCCACACCGTGCCCATTGCACCCTGCACATTTATGCCATATGCCTTGAACTTCTGACATTTTGGTTTAAGGAGAAAAAAAAAAAGTTTCATTAGCAGTGTTGAGGTTCTGCCCAAATCTTCATGGCTACCTGCACAGCCCATAGGCTATTTGGTCTGCCTGAAGCTGCTGTGTGATGTAGTTTCAGTCTGAACTTCACTGACTACATATGAAAAGAATCCAATGTTGTTTTTAAACATGCACAGTTTAATGAAGCAAACATTTCTATTTAATAAGTTATAAGATACAATTTTACAATCTTGCATTTTATTCCAGTTTATTTTGTTTTAACTTTCTAGTTTACAATGTAGTGAGCATTTCACATTAAGGCACAAAAAAAGCACAGTAAAAAACCCCCCAACCTTCCTTTTTTTCCCAGTAACTGTGCTGGAGACTAGTACATCCACTCATAATTACAGAACCGTAAGTATGAACTTCTCCCAAGAGACAGTGACATGTCAACAGGTTTTCAATAAATCCTATCTTCCCCAGATTGCAGAGTTTGAGCTCATCAGGAGAGTTTACTAAACCCCAGCAGCTGACAGCAATTCAGATATGCACCTGGGAAGTAGTATGGAGTAATCCGGGACAAATAGACAAGTTACAAGGAAGTTTCCACTCCCTAACCCTCAGCAGCAATGCCTGCTGCAGCACGAAGGGATTTCAGGAGAGATGAGTTTGCTTCAGGCACATCCTTGGACTGCAATACAATAAAATACTTTGCACCAAAGAGGGGTTTGTTCATTGACATTGCTATTATTGGTATTGCTATTACTGGTAACTTCACAGACCCACCCTGTGTCCCACTGCAGATGTGGGTCCCACTCCCAGGATGGCTTCTTTGCCTCATCTCAGACCTGCCTGGCCTGCAGCCTCCAAGGAAACTAACAGTCATCTTCTCAACACACCATGGTGCCCTGGACTGCAGTGACTCTGGGTCACACAGGTGACAGCCATGCCTGGCTTGGCAAGTTCAGGGGCTTCACTTAACCCAACCAACCCAGGGCTTGTTCTTAAATTAAAAAAAAAGGGGTGGGGGTGGGGTGTGTGTTACCTGTAAAGTTACAGAAACATCACCAGCATCCCAAGCTCATTAAAAACCACATTACTAGCATCATGGCCAAAAAGCTACCTGTCTCTAGAGTTACGAAGCGTTAACATAGAGAGGTTGAAAGCTTACAGGAAGTAATTTTCAGTCTGCTTTTGGTTTGCTATAAAAGATAAACTTTTTCTAAATGTAAACCATTAACAAAGCATTTTTAGAAACATTTTAAATTTGAATGGTAAAGCTACTTATAATAGCTTTTTATAATGTTGAGTGTTAAAATTGATCAAGTATACAAAGGCACCTCTTATAGTACCACTTTTACCTCATTTCTTTACAGAAAAGAATTTGAACTGGGGACAGCCCAAGTTATATTCCATAACTAAAATGCAAAGTCTCCAGTCAAATAAAATCAGTAGTTAAGATACCCAATTACAAAGACAAATTCCAGTTTTCAATTAACATCTAAAGTCTTTAACATCCGCAAGGGAAATTAGTGTCTAGTCATCCACATGATTCTCCAAACATTAACAGTGACCCAGACAGTACTACAAAGGTACAATTTGAGGAGATATTAAATAAATCGACATTAGGCTGGTAAGTAGGACAGAAGTGAAATGCTTGTAAAAACAGAGTTTATGTCTGACTATTGAAATGTGAGCCGTGTGTATCTAGAAACTGCGTTTTGCAACACGACTGCACCCAGTATAACTCCACATGTGAACTGTGAACAGAGAGCACCTGACAGCGCACTTAAGGAACGGTGACATGGAAGGGACTCCCAGGAATGTGCTCGTCACCCCACTTCACTGCCAGCACATAGTCCCCCCTTTCCTTGACCACATAAGTGACGTTGTACTGATGGCTGCCCAAATGCTTGATGGACACCTCTTCACATGGTATTGTAGGTCCATGGACACCAACTAACAGCATGTTGGAACCTATAGCAAAACACACAACTGTTAATATCCCTGAGCTTAAACAAGACAGCGTGGTTGTACCACAATAGATGGTCTCTAACACATGGATTTTGTAATTTTAATTCACAGCTGAGCCATACCTCAGATTCATTTGGTATAAGAAGGAATTTTATAGTAAAAAACTTTCAGCCTCATAGAGGTGAGGGTTTATCTGTGCTATTTGCCAGATCTGACAGGTCTGGCCATCTAACTACAGGTGACCACTAGCTAAGTAGAGCACAGGAGCCATCAATGCTGCTTGTGAAAAAAAGCTGGTATTTCTTTACAATTACTTTTACAATTACAATTGTATTTTACAATACAATTAATTACAATTACAATCAGAAATTAATAGCAGGGGCCAGTGGACATAGCTGGCCTGTAACCCACCCATCACAGAGCTCCCAGATGATGCTGATGAGCATCAAAAGGTTATAGGAACACCATGCATTACATGCTACAATGCACCACAAGGGCTGCTCAAGTTCAGCAACCTGTTTGTTCTCATGCAATAACCCTGTGGTTATTTCAGGTGCACCTGGCTCAGATGAAGCAATTCGGAGAGGAACTAGCATCTTTACAACCTCTATATTAGGACTGACTTGGTGAGCACAGTATAGCAATTAGCATTTTTCTTTAGTACCAGATCATTAACTCAAGCTCGAAATTTTAACTCTGCAAGCTGGTTTAGGGGAAAAAAATGCCCAGCTAAACCACCAACCTTTGAACATCCATCTGGTTCCTGTATCCATACCTGCTTTGCTGCAGTCCACAGAGAAGGAGCTTTTCTGACCCACAAAAGCCTTCGAGAGTCCTGCTCCCCGGGAAACCACTTTGCTGGCATCTGAGGTGGATTTGGGAATGGCACTATAGCAAGTTTCAGTCGATGATCTTGTCACCGACTCTACCAAGATGGAAGAGGTTTCGTTGGCACTGCCTGGACCAACCAGTCGCTGCCCTGCAAACAGAAAAGGTTTCTGACATTCAGATTCGCCCCATCTGAAAGGCATTCACAAGGAGGTTTTGAAACCCTCCTAAATGACTAGCATGCATTCTGCATCCAAAATGCATTTTTGGAGAGGAGCAATCTCCTACTTTGGTTTTTAAGCTGACATCTTCCAGCACTGCTGGCAACAATCCCATCCCAGAGCCCTCAAGTGGCTAAAGGACCACAAGAACTTCAAGATTCATTAAGCAAAGCGGGTTGCTTAAGGAGAGTTAATTGTGCTCCAATCACCAAATGCCAAAAATGGCTTGAGTTGGCAGAAAAGCAGGTGCAATTTTGCAATAACCCATTTTGAAAGCAGAGCATGTCCCAGCCTGGGGGAGTGCAGTCCCTGCCACCCTCTCCTGAGAACATCACCACACTACGGGCACCACAAGAAGGGTCACAAGCTCAGGGGGAGGAGCAGGAGGTGAACTTCAGCCTGTGCTTAAAAACAGTGCTGGAGAGAGAACAAACTTCCTAAACCAGCCTTCCTCACTTCACCTAGGAGCCTCCCAGACATTACTGACCTTTGGCTAGGTGATACCTTCACCAAAATGAGACCAAGAGAGGCAACATATGCTGCAGGTGAGCAGGTTTCAGGCTTTGAGGGTGAGGGGAAATGGGTAAGTAAGTCATATTTCCCTGCAACCCATGCAAGACCCTAGCACTAGATCAGGACTTAATATTACCCCATAAAGCTGCTTTATGGCACACACTGAGTCAAGCTGCCAAACTCTGTGACTATTGCTTTTGTAGCTGCTTCTGAGACCCCTCATCTAGGCATTGGAGGTGATAAAGAGAAATGTTTTGCTTCTCATGGTTTTGGGCATCTAGACCAGAACACCACATTGTCTTGGGAGGATGTTTTGCTGAATGACATGACCTGCTTCAGGCACAGAGTAAGTACTAGTTAGCTTTTTACCTGTAACCTTTGCCTTGAAAGGGCTGCCCACTATGTGGTTAGGTCCACCATATTTAACTCCAATTAAATAGTTTCCTGGAGCCATGGGTGTGTACATGACTTTGTAACCTTCTGGAGTTTCCTGGCAGTCCATTTTCACCTTGGATGGCCCTTCAATTGTAACAGAGAGGGTACCTGGACCAGCCTTGGTCGTGTTAATGAAAAACTCCGACTGCAGTCCTAGAAAGATGTAGCACAGTGAGACACACTCTTCCTCACACCCGATGTTACACACACAGCCTCAGGCATTAAATAAGGGATAATTCGGCGCAAGTTCAGTCTGGCTACAGGCAGGGAGGGACACAACATCCACCCCAGGAGCCCTGCACAGGCCAGCCACAAATGGAGCTCTGCATCCCTGGGAGCCTCCCCACCTTCATCCTGCTCCCTCCTCCAATAAGGTTATGTGACTCCATGGGAGAAGGGGTCATGAAAGCCCTTCAGGACTCAAATGGAAGTAATTTGGTATCAAAAAACTGGCTTAGAATGAAAACAAGAGCTTTTCTGCTGGGCATCACAGTCCACACCCACACAGCTCCAGCATGGCTAAGTCTGGGAGAGCTCAAAGCTGTCTCAATGCCTGGACTGCAAACCAGCAATGAAGAGCCCTCAAAAAAGGAGGAGAGACATGGGGCAGGAGATGGCCTGGAGGAGATGAGTGTTTGAACTGCTTGGCAACAGCACTTCAAGCAGTTTGTGGAAACAAAAGCTTGTTTAATTACAGCATCTGGTTAACACAGCTGAATTATTGCTGCTAATACTAAGCCAATGACACAATGCCAGCAACACAAGAAAAAATTAAGTAAGGCTTTCAGCCCCCAAATAATTTACTGTCAGACTCTGGCCTCAAATATTTATGATCTTTGGGCTGTTATACGAGACACTGTTGAGGAGGAATAAAGTGCTCGGGCACACTCAGAACCAGGAGGGCCATGGGAAAGTTTACTGCTGCTGCGATGGAAGCACGAAGACGTGGGAATAAACTTGGGAGAAGTTTCTAGCCTCCCCACAAAAGAGGTTGCTGTGTCGCAATGCTGGAAGAGCCCAGCTCCCACAGAGGATTATGCCATCTTCCAGTGCTCCAGCAGCCCATCCCCCTGGCCCCATCAGCCCGCAGTGCCCTGCTCAACTGGAGAGAAGTTAATTCTCAAAGCCAGCAAGCTTCACAGCTACTCGCTAAGAGTTCTTGCTCCAGGGGCACTGCTTTTCCCTGTGCCCCAGATGAAGGCTCGCATTGTTGGAGGCTGCAGACGCTCAGCCCTCCCAGGGGCACAGCTCAGGTGCTCAGCCACTGAAACCCCTACAACTGGGTCATTGTTCTGAAATGCTGCTCAGCAGCTCCCAGGGCACGGCACTTCTGGCAGTGGCCAAGATTCAACAACAGGGCACAGAGCAGCTTTGCTGAAATTAAACAGCCTATTTAGATTAAAAACAACCCCAAGCACCTTTATAGATGAAGAAATATTCCCCTGTCCCTGATGCATCACTGGCTGGTATTAATGAGTGCTTTTGTTTCCACCTATTAAAGGAGCTCAAGCTACATCTTTGTTTTATAGAGTGTATCTGCATGTTTCCAAAACCAACTGCTTGGTTCCTCCAGAACAGCAGAAGCTTTGTCTGAATAACTGCAGTAATTTTTTTTTTTTCCCACGGGGAGAAAAAAGGTATGAAATGAAATTCACAGGAGGCCACAATAGATAGGACAAAATGAACTAGCTATGCCCTTATACAACAAAAGGAGAGAAAAATAATCATTTTACTCTGCTATTTACCTGTGTGTGTGGCCTAAGCAAGAACACAAATAAATCAAAGTGCATATCCTGGAATGTTTTTGTACTTACTAAGGCCACAAATCATAGAAATGAAAAAACAAACCCTAAACCCTAGATTCTTGAATTGAGAACTATCAGATGAGGCAGCCACAGCAGACAATGAGGTGCTAGATTTCCAAGAAGAGACTGTTCACGCTGCATCTGGAGCATGCATAGCACATGACCAACAGAACAATCCACCTTCTCCCTAGGGTTTACATATCCTACTGCATTTCACTTGAGATTTCTTAGAGGTACAAACCCAAAGGGAAGGTAACAGGGTACACCCTCACACCCATTTAATTAACACAAGTTAAACAAGATTCCTTCATCTCTAGACAGCCAACTCAGACGTTGTGTTCATGTGTGGAAGGGAGCCAGAGCATCTCCAGAGCTCAAGGGACCACCGACGTGGAGCTAAGCTAACCAGCAGAGCTGTAACCCAGCTGCTAATGAGCAGTTCAATGAATATATGTTGCAGTTGCTGATTTACAGAAGTTTTAAGTTTGTTAAGGCTCAGTATAGGCTGCAGACTTGTGAGTGATGGTTTTAAGACACGAGGAGCATGCTAGAAAGCAAAATTAGCCTGCACTCAGGTCAGCAGAGAATGTGGGTTAGTTCAGCTGCCTTAGCAGGTAGAGTCACGTGAAAGTAAGCCTAGAAACAGGTTGTGTATGTCTCAAAGCCCAGGTGCTAGCAGGTCTGTAGCAGAAGGGTTACCCGTGGTGCCGCTCTCCAGGCCGGATCCGTAGGCTGTGACAAGGGCAGGGTTGCCTGCCTGGCCAGGCTCGCCCACGCGCACCTTGAACGGGCTGCCCACCACATGGCTCCCGTTGAACTTCACATCGATGGAGTGGATGCCATTCTCGTGGGGGATGAACCGAACGGCGTATTTATCTGCAACAGAGAAGGGGCTCTTCTGACAAATCAGAGACAACAACCCAACCACAAACACAAAGCAGGGCTGACTAGCAATCAGAGCTTCTGAAAGCCTTCGGCGTATTTTGGTCCCAGTTTAAGTGAACCCAGCTACATGAGCTGCTCAACTTGTATTTAAGCAGGAAAATGCTGTATTTATCACAAAGTCTTACAGTTTGTGTTTTCACCTTGTTCACTACGATCTCAACTGTCATCTGAGGGTTATTTACCTCACTCATTCACTAAACATGAAAACTGAATCACAGTCCAATCTGTTGGCAGCTGAGGGAGCCGAGTGTAGAAGAAAAGCAGCTGGTCAGAGCAAGCCAAATCTTACCAGCAAGCTGAGTGTGCTGCTCTGACACCACACCTTTATCTAATGAAGTCATTTAGCAATTTGCTGATATTTCACATTTTTGATTGCGTGTTAACTCAGAGGCAGGACTGATTTCCCCCAGCTGGACAGCTGCTGTTTGTTCATAGTACAGACCATAACTCATATAGACTTCAAGTGAAAAAGAAAAGCTCATTGCTGAAACAGGTGTTGAGCTTTCTGTAGTGTTTGCTTATAGACAGCTTCCTTGACATTTCATGTGAAGGAGTGAGTGTGAGTTAAAAATAAACTATTAGTCAAAGATGGAAGCATGGCTTTGAGAAATAAATTTCTTCCCTGGTTAAATTTAACAACCACATATTTAATTTATTACTAATGTCACTCTACCTTCACTGGCAAGCCAAGACTTAAATACTTCTATCTTACACAAGCTGGGGCTCAGTTCATGTTAAAACACGGACATAACCCTGACTGAACAGCTCTTGACACCAAAATGTCACCTTCCAAGCAACATGCTCATCTCTGGGACACACTGTTCATAAGCCAAAGGAACTGAGTTCCCTATTGTGGGGAATATTCCCAAGTGCTTTGGAGGTCATGCAATTGTTTTGATCATCATCAAGCTGTGCTCACCTGGCTCCAGCTCAGAAACATGGCACTCTTCGACAGCTCCGGAGGGGCTGTGGACTTTAGCATCGATCTTGCCCTTTGCCCCGTTCAGCCTTATAGCAAAGGATGCTGGCTGATTAACTTTTAATCCAGACTCCTGAGAATGCAACAGTCAGATTATCAAATTCAAACTTTTGTTTCAGACAGCACAAGATTTGGGGCAGGAAATTTCACTTTCATCTTGAAGTGAAACCACTTCAGCAGAGGGTTTTTTAGATTTTAACAAAAGGCATAAAGCTGTGACTTGCATTAACAATTAAAGCAGACGCTCTCTCATTCCTAGGGGTGGCTGATTCGGCTAGGCTGACTTTTCCCATGGTAACAGACTGTTTTTGGAAGTCAGACAATTGCACCACATCAAAGAGAGGCAGGTTTACAATACTAGTCACCCGTTATCACTTAGGTCAGTCCTCGGTATTCAGGAACTTGATTTAAAGGATGTTTAAGCGATAGCTCCATTTTCAGCCCATTCATTCATTCCAAATTCATTCAGAGAAAACGCTCTGATAATCCAAATGTCTGAAAAACTAATATGCATGTTTATATTTGCCACAAGAGGCTGCATTTAGAACGCCACCACAAGATGTCTCAAACATGAGAAAGTAATTTAAAACACGAAACCAGATGTTGTGGTGCTGTCAGGCCACTGGTGGAAGGCAAGGCAGTTCCACATCTGAGCCACAGTGGTCCTCGACTAGCACAGCCCATGCAGCTATCCAGCAGTAATCTCTCACACTTAAAATACTTTACCTCATTTTGTTTTCAACTAAATCCTGAAGAGGGAAATAAATGCAACTGAGTAGAACTGAGGAACAACGTATAAACAAGTCCCTGATATGGGTTTAGTGGAGGTTGATGCTGCACAATGAACTCCATTACAGAATACTCAGCTTTATCTGCCTCTCCAGGACTTAATTGAAGTGAGAATTCCTGTCAAAGAGTCTTTAAATGAAACACAAGGCAAACATCAATACCACAGTGACTAATTAACGCCCTTGTAACTCCTGGTTAGAAGAGATACTATCGGATCAGGCTATCATGGTTCATTTACACAGCCGAGGTGGAGAATTCCTGCAGCCCAGGCAAACTCCTGGGGATCACACCTGGGACATAACCAAAAAACGCCTTAACTGAAGTACTAATCACCACTCAAGGAGGACTGAGGTACAGTATATTTAGACACAGATTCTCAGTCTCACATCCAAGCTTCTGGCTTTGGAGATTTCAGTTAGGCCTTTAATGTTACTTGTATTTTAATGCCTGTAACCACACACATACACAAATTATATGGTGATGTTCCCAGATGAGCCCAGACCAGCTACAAAGCTGTGATTCACTCTGAGCTTTACTACCTTTCATGAATCATCCGAGCTGTGACTCTGTGGTTTTGTGGCATCAGCCAGAGCAAACATGCACCCTGACCTCATGGTGGGGCCACCTCTGTCTGCCTTGCCAGGCTGCAGTAGTGCAGCCATATAGCCCTGTACTACCTCACCCATGGAAATGCAGCTCTTCATGCATGTGCCAAATGAGGAACTTGGTACCAGCATGATCACTGGTGGTTCACCTCTGAGTTTCAGTTTTCCTTGTCCTTCCCCTAGCTAATAGCATGGGAAATATGTCTTAGCTCCTCCAGTGCTATTTCTGGAGCCTCTTACTCCTAATTCCCAATTGTTATCACTTGTAACACACACAGCTGAGCCTTCTGCCTTTGAACTCTGGCTAGCCAGAGTTACCCAGGTGCCAGATACCAAAAATCCCTCTGCCTGCAAGCTGAGCTTGAAAACAAGCAACAACCAAGACAAGGCTATTACTGAGAAAGAAGGACAGCCATTTTGGTTTTGGAGAACAAGGACGAAATCAGTCTCTGTGGTAAGTTGTAGAGATGTTTCCTTATGTCTCACCTGAAGACTAGTGACAGTGAGCCTGCGAGCATCATCGGAGGGGGCGATGACAGGAACCAGGTAGGGGCTTTCAGGAATGTGCTCATCATTGAACTTTATGGACACCTCATAGTTGCCTGCAGAGAGAAGAGAAGCAGTGAATGTCCTTAGTTTCTTTGAAAGTCACAAGCAGGGATGTTTCCATGTGATTTGGTCTCAGTACATACCTGGTTCTTGAACTATATATGATGCACCACAAGACCCATCTTTATGGTCATCAAAGGTGATTTCTGCTTTACTTGGGCCTTCTACAGCAATAGACAGTCCTCCGGCTCCAGCTTCCCGTGTCCATATGCTGAACTCAGCTGTTGAGGCACACAAGAGTAAGTTGGCCGCTGCTGCTGGGTTGCAGCTTTCTCCTAACAGACTAAATTTCCACACTTGAGCACATTTGAAGAATGGTAACTCATCCCATCATCCTGGGAGACACTGCTTAGCAGTTTCTCCAGGAAGCTCCTGTTAGCCAAAACACTGCACTCACTGCAGACCTGCACACAGCAGATTCTGGAGCCCACTGAGAGCAGAGGACTCACCTGGAACACCTGTCTCTCCACGCTCCAGGCCTGGGCCTCCAGCTCTCACTTTATGGGCTCCTCCCTCACCCAGTGGCCCCACGGTGAACTGGAAGGGGCTGCCTGGCACTGGCTGCCCTTTGTATTTGACATTCACAGTGTGGACCCCCATTTCTTGTGGCACAAAGCGGACACAGTAGGTGTTTTTGTCACACTCTACAATTTCGGCATCGAAGTTTCTCCCAGAGGGACTGGTTACCTGAGCCGTCATATCAGCACAATCAATTTCTAGCAAGAAGAGAATAAAAAATGCAGATTAGAAAGTGACAAAGGGTTTTGGAAGCAGGACCTGTGCTCAAGTGATTACCCAGTACAAATAACAGAAGAGGCATGCAGATGCCCATTGCTTGCTGAGCTGCCTGTATGCTTCTGAGCAGAAAACCTGGCTAACTACAGCCTCCCAGGTGCTACAGAGGCAGATGAAGTGTCTGGATAAGAGCAGCCAGCTAAGCCTGGCCTACATGATTGACAGTTTCCAGACAGCAGTACAAACATTTAACAACCAACATGATATTAAAACCCTGGAGCTGGAGTAAGCTATGCAGCCCATTCTCCTGCCTGCTGTACACAGAATAAATTAAGGCCTCACCAGTATTTTTTCTCCATATGTTGATTGTTATGCATATTTTTAACTGTTTGAACAGACACATTACCAGTATTTCTTCCCTAAGCTATGTTAATATGAGGATGTCTTTACAAAATTGAAGTTACTTTCCCCACTTCAAGTATCCCACGCTACACAAGTGCAAGTTATGGTTTTGGGGATAAGGATGTTGTTGCTTACCTGGGATTTTTAGGTTCAGATCACATATGCTTCCTACTGTTGCAACAGAGGGAGCCCGTCTTGTTCGTGTGATGCTCTCCTTAACTCTTCCTTCACCACTTATCTTCACACTAAATGGGCTGCCTGTAAGTATCACAGCAAGTCACTCCTCCTCTACTTATTATACATGCCGCTGAGAGCAGAAATGAAAGCTTCCTGACTTGTAGTGGATCATAGGGGAACTTTCATACCCAACTAACAATCAGGCCCAAGTCAAATACATACACAGAACCAGAAGACTTTTGGATGTTTGCTGCCTGGAGAGAACCTTGTCAAATCTTTGGGACTTATGGTTCAAGCCAGATCACACAGCCCACACACAATTCCAGAGCACTGGTCAGCCAGATAAGACTTCAGTTGCACTAATCAAAAATTTGCCCAACACTTCTGCTTACCTGGAATATGTTCATCTGCAAATTTAGTGGACACAATGTAAACACCAGGTACAGTTGGAAAATAGGACACTTTGCAAGTTCCATCTTCTAGATCTTCAGTTTGGATCTCTACTTTGCTGGGTCCTTCTACTGCCAGTGAGATCCCACCATAACCTACAATAAAGATAAGTTAGCCTCATATTTCCAAAGCTCTACTCTAAATCTGACATAAAATAGTCTGAACCCATAGCAGGTGCTAGTTGGTAGGTTTGTATCATAATGGGCATATGGGAGTTGCATGATGCCTTAATGGCATTTCTGAACTCCTAATCAGTCAGAGGCACAGCATGCATTCAGCTCCTAAAATTCTCTGACTATATCCCTTTTATTTCAATAAGGTTAAAAAGTTATCTAGCAAGCTAAAAATTTATCCAAGGCTCCACATTAAACCAATAGGGAAATAAGTATCTTCCTCATTTCCTTCCTGCTATACCAAATACTAGATACTAGAGCCAGCACCCCCCCAGTGACAGTCCCTCCCTGTTGGTTGTAACAAAGACATGAGCCAGAACAAAGCACGTTCTAAGTTAACAGCACCGTCTGCAGTTAATAACTGACAATAATGACTGTGTTTAATGGCAGCTGCTGCTTTGCAGCTTGTGACCTCGTGGTTGCATGCTGAGGGAGGCAGTGCTCTCATGTAGAGTCAATATATATCTCACAGCATCTCATGGTCCCTTTGTGAGGGAACTAACCGGCATCTCTTGTGTCTACAATGAAGTCACACATTTCAAAGGTTCGTCCTTCTACCAAGCCACGTCCAAAAACTCTTGCCCGTCTGGCATCCCCGATCTCAGACTGGACCACCATGATTGTTACAGGGCTGTTTGGTACATGGCTCCCATTTTTCTTGATGCTAACCAGATGTTCTCCTACTTCCCGTGGAATGAATGAGATGCCTACAAAGCAGAGAAATGTGGGAAACTTAATCAGTTTTTATTCACATTATACTTGATTTAAATGCCTTAGACACACTAAGAAATGAAGTACTGGAAGAGCAGCCTCTTCACTCATGTAAAAGTGTTGCTCTCAAGTGGACCACAAGACCGTTCATATATGCTGACAAAACCCACTTCAATTGCAACCTGGCATGTCACATGCAAGCTAAGACAAGAGGCCAGTCTTCATACTTTTCTGTCATTGGACAACTGTAGTAAACACTATCAACTACTTGGTTGGCCAACAGTCTTCTGGAAAGGAGCACAGAAGTCAGTCATTTTACACACCAAAGCAAACTGGAATAAAGGCTGTCATAGTAAACTCTCAGAGCTTACCAATGTGGTTATTGGGCAGCCTCTTCAGAAGGCAAGGCTCATCACGACCAGATGGGGCTTTAATGCTGGCTGTTAGGAGACTGAGATCAGTTTCATTTATGTCCAACATGAAGTCAGCAGCAGAACCAAGCTTAACCTGAGACCGTCTTCTGTTATCATCTGAATAAAGAGAAATGAGTCACAAAACATCACAAGGTTAAGTGCAGAAGAGAGGACTTCAAATTCCTGTCACAAACCAGGTTTCCCCATGCTATCAGAGGTTAATTTTTAATATGAAGTGCTTCCAGAAGTTTAAACTTTTTACCTGTGATCTTAGCTGTGAATGGACTGCCTGGAATGTGTTTGTCATTGTATTTGACCAAGATGCTGTAGTTCCCAGGCAGAGTAGGCAGGTACGTGACTGTGCATGTCCCATCTTTGTTATCAATGCAACTGATCTCTGCTTTTGAAGGTCCTTCAATAGCCAAGTCCAGCCCACCTAGAAAAAAAGTAGAGTGGCACTTCTGTAAATCTTTGTGAACACCAGGTTCAAAGATTAAGTCCAAAAAGAAATATCCAGTACCTGGTACTGAAAACGGAGCTTAAATGCATGTTTTCAAAGGACAGCAGCAAAACCAGCTCAGACCAATCCACTAAGGCCACAGTTCTATTCAGTCTTTAGATTTACTGAACAGTGAGTCCTCACCCAGTCATCATCCACTAGATTTACGCTGCTTTCAGTTTATTTTTAATTAAGCAAATAATTTGCACCCTGTATCACTGCATACATCTACTGCTCTCAGGTAGGGGTAATAAACCAGTTTTTACTGCAAGTTATAGCCTGATATTTGCATAAGTCATTTATGTCACGTCAAAGATTCATATTTTAATTATTTCAAATTAAAGCATTACACTACCAAGATGTTCCTCGTTTAGGGTAGGATGTGTTTAAAGAACTGACTTACCCTCTCCAGCATCTTCTGTGACAATGGTGAAAGTTGCTGGTTTATTTGCAACTCCATAAATGAGGCCAGGCCCGTAAGCAGACACACTGCCACTGTTGGGGTAATTGACATAGAACTGCAGAGGGCTCTCTGAAGGGGAAAAAAACCAAAAGGAAGCACTTTTAAGGATGAGTGGTCTGGACTACAAGAACTGATATCCATATTCTTGAATGCCCCTTCCCATAATGAATGCATTATGTGGCATCTGAAAAACCTCATTGTGACTGTAGTGCACTTAAAAAACAAATAAGCCTCCGTTTCCATCCTCAAAAGACACTTCTCCACAATTAGTGCCATTTTCAGTCATGGAAGAGTGTTATTCTAGTTTCCAGAGATAAGCTTTAATGATGTTGCAAAGGGTCTTGTTCATCGCAAGTTTATTTTTAGCACATGAAAATAGAACATGACTCAGAAGCAGGCTTTCAGTTCAGGCACTGATTCTAAATTTTGGTAGCTCAGAATTAGGAGCTGGCACAGCACATTGTCTGACTCAATGAACCTGAACTAGTAAATTTGAAGGGTATCCAAAGATGTATTTGCTAGCCTCATATTAGCTAAGCTGGTGCACAAGAACAAAAAGTATGGTCACCAGCAACCAATAACAGTTTCAAAAAAAGGCACAGATAGCTCTTCAGTCCAAAGCAAAGACAGTAAAAAGCAGCTGAGACAGTAAAAAGTTTGATTCATGACAACCTTCAAGAGAGAAACATTATGGCACATCATCTTCCTATCCCAGAACAGGGTCTTAAGGAACCAATACATCAGACAGGTCAGCACTTATGGTGGTGCTATATCCCTAAAGTGCTGAAGAGATGGAAGCAGCATCACACCACTGAGTTCCCTGCTTCAGCCTAAGTAATGCTGTGTTTCTGCATGAACAGAACCAGCAGTTCCTCTCAGGCAGTGCTGAGGGTAGCTCACGTCTACATATCCTTCTACAGGTCTGCCCCTTTCTGCCCAGCCCCCAAAGCCAGCATGCCCAGAGAACCACAGGACAGCCACAGCCTCCAGGCGAGGCAGTGCTTTGGAGAGCTGGTGAAGCAAGGAGAAAAGAAGAGAAAAGGAATGAAAGGCAGCGGTTTCTGTTTGTTAAGAAGCAGCCAAGAAGAAAGATTACAGCATAAAATGCATGTGTGTTTTATTTTATTGCAATCAGATGGAAAGAGTAACTATAACATTTTTAGCCAATCAGTTCTCCCCACAGTTTTGAGATTTTTTGCCAATGCAGTTTTAAGAATAAACATACTGTAACCAGTAGTTCTGTTGAGCACCATGGCAGTAAATTTCAACCTAAAAAACTAGTAGTTAGAAAATTGTATGTTTCTTCTGCATAATAAAATACCACAAAAGCTAGTTTCCCAAAACCAAAATCCATTTTAAGCCTGGCTGGTACTATTAAACCACAATGGAAGCTCATATGCGTTGGCATTTACTCCTTTGCCTTAGCTCTCTCTGGACTCCTTGCAGAGAAAGGGCTGCTGAATGGTAAAATATCCAGGGCAGATCTTTCCACAGCACGTACAACTTGGCTATAGAACCTCACCAGGGAGCAGATGCATCATCAGGACTCTGCACTCGATTTGCACCACCTGCTTTGTCAGACTTACCTGGGATGTGATTTCCCATGTATTTTATGTGCATTTCATGTAGCCCAACCTCAGTAGGAGCATATTTCACTGTTACTGTGCCATCTTTGTTATCCACAATATCTGGTGTATCTGTCTTTCCAGAGGGCATGTGTACTTCACCTAGGAAAGGCCACCATGGGAGTTACAGAAGGAAAAGATGCCTGCTTCCCCTCTCCCACCCACAGAGAATTGTCTAGCCATTTTAAACAAGCATTTTAAATTGTTAAATTTCTTACCCACAGGCACAAATAGGAGACAAATGGGAACACTAACCAGACATGTTTTCTACTTAAGCAACATGAATACAAGGAAGTGGCAGACATCTGGCAAATGGTTCTGTGACCTTAAAACTCTACAGGCTTTTTGCTGCAGTCATGGAGCTTTTCACAGCAAACTGCATAAAAAAGCATCGATCTAGCAAGCAGCAAGATACTCCCGCTTCTGCTGCACTTTTGAAAAGGGAAGGTTGACTGTTCCTTCAATCTGGGACAGGCCAGACTTGAGGTGGGATTGCTGAGCCAGAGGGCAGAGGGGACACAGGCCTTGTGTGCATGAGCTTAGTACAACCAGGGTGCTACTGGAGCATTGCTCTCAGCTGCCAGACCTGTAGAAGAGGGGTCACCTGCTTTGGAGAAGGTATATAACAGGAATGCAGAAATAACTGCTTTATAGCATCTGCAGAAGAGAAATAATGGAGCTTATTAAGGATGCACGTAGCTGCTCCAGAAGGGAAAAAGCATCAACAGGCCTTACAGTGCAGCACCTCACAGACTAGCACTGAAGGCCACAGCAACACCAAGAATCCCCTCACTTAACTCAAACCATTAAAGAGGCATATTCTCCTCATCCTCAGGGGGTGCCACTCAATTTGAAATTAAACAGCTACATTGCTGGCAGGATACAAACCTCCCACACACACTGTGGTCTAGACCACCCAGTCTGTTAGCTGCAAATGGATAAACACACGAACAAAAAGCATAGATCTCCCTGAGAGGCGCACTCCAGGTACCTGTTATTTCTCCTTTCCTTACAGCAAATGGGATAACCATATCAAAGGGCCTGAATCCCATGCCATTCATGTCTCCAACGGGGACATAAGCTTCTTCTGTAACCTAAAGCAAGCAAAAAAATGGGTCACTTCAAAAAGGCTGGTAGAGCCAAACGAGCACTGAGCAACTCCACTGCAAGCACAAGCAGAAGAGAGTGTGCGGTGATTATTGCAGCCAGCCAAGGACTGGGCTCAACCAGAGCAGTGTCTGGCCAAGCTCTCCTTTACAACACCACACCGCAGAGCAGAGCAAATCAAACACGGCGCAGATGGAAGACATGCTGGAAAAAAGTGAGAGAAAAATGGAACACAAAGGGATGGAAGACAATGTAGTGCACGCAAGACCCTAAGTGGCTCCATCTGAAAGGATTTAGTTGCTTAAGGCCTGGAAGAGAAAGTGATTTTTAAATGGGGCAGAATGATTGCAACACAAAATGGACAAAAGAAACAAGTTTCACAATGCGACTCTGAACTCAAGACACTGTGATTTTACTGGGAAAACAAAGCAGTGCACTCAGGGTGCTTTTGC
Source organism: Certhia americana (assembly GCA_018697195.1). NCBI lineage: Eukaryota > Metazoa > Chordata > Aves > Passeriformes > Certhiidae > Certhia > Certhia americana. Next base: position 8,661,383 of record CM031868.1, on the reverse strand, counting down.
CAACAGCAGACATTTCAGAAGTGGAAGCTGTGGGTGCAATGATCCTCTTCATGTTTACATGAGTTTATTTGGAGACTCCCTTCAAGCAGCAAAGAAAAAACAAGGTCTGTATCCCAAGAACAATTGATGAAACAGAAAGAATGAACACAATGACCAGAGCGATCAAGCAGTCCCAAGAAGCAGGCTGTCATCTGAAATGGAACACAGATGGGGAGCTGAAAAACGTAAAAATTGTGTACCCAAGGGCGGAATCCGGGGGGGGAAGTGCCCACTGGCTCCTGTGACTGTGCGGCGACATCATCTGCATCTACAGCCTGGGCAGGGGTAGAGGCAGGTTAGTTGTTACTAGATGCTATTCTGGCACGGAGGCATTCCCACCTTCCACAGCCCAGAGCACACTGCTCCTTCGAGTTCAACATCTTCCTCCCACTGTGTAGCCCTCCCAGTCTTCTGGCCATAGAAAAGACCCAGATCCAGTGAGGGAAACTGGGAAACTGCCCTTATCTGCATGCACTAGGGGAGTGCATGCCACCAGTGGCACAGCAAAGGGACAAAGCCAGTATGTGCTGTTGTTGGATGCTTGGGAGGGAAGCGGAAAACTGTGCCTGAACACTGGTGGAAATGAATATCAGAGTTGCTTTCTTATGGGACTGATACAGTGAGGGATGGGAAAGGTTTAAACCTAAGATGAGAGTCCCTGAGCACTGCACAGCACGACATTCCAGCTGGGAGGCAGGGGAGCTAGCTGCTGTGGGAAGGCTGCTTTGGCCCATGCACTTGGGTGAATGACCCAGCCCACGTCCAGCCATAGCAGCAAAGCCATTCTTCTGATTCACAGCCGGGACTGCGCCGTCAAGACGCTGAATGTGCTTTCCCCTGGCACAGCCACTCTTCTTACCAGGCATGCCAAGAGCATGACTTGCAAATTCCCATCTCTCCCATTAACCCGACACGAGTGGCTGGGACTGACACCCATGGATGCAGCTCCTCCAGGCTCAGCCATCCCAGCCCCTCCTGCCCATTTACACCACTGCAAACCACCCTAATGAAATAACCCACTGGAAACTTCTACATGGATGGACTCCACTAAGAAAAAAAAAATGCAAAACAGAAATGCTGCTGTTTCAGTATTCTCTGTCTCCAGCTGAGACACCCCAGTCAAACATATACTGTATCAGTCAGCTAGGAAGTGAAAATTTTGGCTGGTCAGGACTGGGCTCCCTGACCTCGAGAGACATTTGCTGAGGTGAACCTTGAGCAGCAACCAAGGGAGTCATCTCTCTTCGGGAAATCTTCAGACACCCATAGCAATCTGCCAGGATGACAGGTAGGAAGAGCCAGAGTTGCTGGCCCCAGGGACTCGCCCATGAGCTCTATTTGGACTCAGTGCAAGTACAGCCCTGTGATTTCAGGGACCAAGATGCACCAGAGGCTGCTTGGGCTCAGATTACAAGACCAGGAATTGTTTTGCCAACACAGAGAGATGTTCTTCACAAGAAGGGCTTCTGTAAGCCCTGAGAGGCACCTAGTCTGCTTTTCAGGGGGCTGGGGTATTGTTTGCTAAATGTGGAGTCCTGCACATTGGAAGGAAGGTAATTTGAAGGAGGGGGAATAACGTTTATCTAGCACTTAAAAATCATTTTTAAGTGTGAGCTAATAGGCTGCTTCCCTGGGATCTTTCAGCAGACTATTCCTTATTTTGGGAATAACTTAATAAAAAGTGAGAGACAGAGAAGGCAGAGCACTGTATCTGACAATCGCCAACATAATTAGTTGAAGAAGCTGATTACATGACCCTTACATCACTTAGAAAAAGAACTACATGGTCAGGAAATGAAAAACAAATTTCTTCAGAAAAGCCAAGTCTTCATCCCCTCTGACGGTTTCTATTCCACTTCACTTAACCATACTGCCTGCTCAAAATAAGCTCTGCAAGGAACAAGGATTCATTAGCTCCTGCTAGCCTAATAAATATCTGAACAAACATTTACACACAGAGTTAACCTATTGCTAAATAAAACATGGCAGCAGGAATCTGAGTGGGAGGTACTTCTGGAGCAGAACTGGCTTACCATGACGGTGAAAGGACTGTTGGGAATGTCCACCCCACCAAAGCGGACATAAATCACATAGGTTCCTGGTTTGGCAGCAGTGTAGAAGATATCGTAAGTCCCATCCTCGTTTTCAACAACATCTGCTTCAGCTTCTGTCCCATCTGGCGTGAGGACGGTACACGTCACTTTTCCCTTCCCTGCTGATTTGGCGTCTACCACAAAACCAACCTCCTCACCAGTCTTCACAGTGGGTGCAATTCCAGGACCTACAAGGCAATTTTCATTACACAAAGTTACACAGGACAGTTTTCCCAGGCAGACCATCTGCGAGGTACCTGGGGAGCATGGCACCAAGACATTGGTCTCAGGGAGCCATTGTGGTTTTGGGAGCAGATGTACAACAAGGGACATTTGTAGAATTGGTCAGCACAGTGGTATGCAAGAGCTGGCTACCAAGTCTCTTTCTCTGCAATCAAGAGAGTCTGGATGGGAACACAGAGGAAAAAAGCAAAGTTTGAAGAAAGCATTGCCTTAACCCATACTCTTATCATCCTACTCCTTTAAGCAGAGCCAAAGGCACTTTCTTCTGCCAGCAAATCGGCTGCACTGCTTTAACATAAACCTCCCTGTGTAAGCAGCTATAAAAGGGCACAGTAGCAGCCATGGCCACATGTTCTCCACCATTATCCACAAACCATTTTCCACTGTTCTGCCACACATCCCAAAAAAAAGAACACCATGCAACAATGCCAAAATTGTATCTAAAATCAGATCTAGCTTGAAGAACACTGTGTTTAAATGAGAACTATTATGTCTTATTTGCAGTAGTACATATTGAATACTCCTGCTTCTGACCCTCACTTGTTACCAGGTAAATGGCTCATTTTCAAGTGGCAATGAACCTGCTGGTTTAATACCTTGGCAGTATTCCAGCACTTACTCCTACAGTGATTGTATTTCAGCTTTACAGCACTAAATCAGAAGTACTTCTTGGAAATGGGAAATTTTAGCTGGCATCTGGCAGTAATCTCCATCTCAGTTACTTTGAATAGCTAGTGACTTGAGTTACTTGGAAGAGTATCATATTTATCCATTAAGGCATCTTTTAAACAAATTTTGAGGCAAAGAGGACATATCTTTTCTTCTTCCATTGTGTCAGGAATGTATTTCTGTTTAAAACAACTTGAAAGCAGCCAGCTCATGGACAGGCTTCAGTGCACTCTAACTGCATGATGCCCAGGTCCAGCACAATGCCCACACACTCTCACAGGTCTACAACAGATTAGGTTTCCCTGTTCAATTTGGCCTTGCCTACTTTATCTATTTATTCTACAATCAAGGGACTTAATGTTCATTGGTATTCCTGTAACTAGTTCCTGTAACTTCTGCTCCCTGCCACAGCCTCCTGGGACGTGGGAGCACGCCACGGTGACCAGCCCAAAGCCATGTGATGAACATCCATCCTTAAAGCCTGTGTGCTCCGACAGCAAAAAATCTGGAGTCCCCTATACCAAGGGAATGATTTTTTGAGTCATAGTAATATCTTATCTTTAGGTTCTCTGCTTCCCAAAAGCCTATTCAGACCCAGGCTAATCTTGACCAGACAGAAAAGCAGGAGAAACCTCCACTAAGAACAACCAGCCTGAATAGGCTTTGCTTATGTAGAAGCACATGACCAGCTATTTTACATGCTCAGAATTAGTTCTGTTGTAGCTTGTAATTAAAAGCTTCTTGCAATGCTCACTGTGCAAGGAGCATGATGTAGTGGACACACACGTATGTGTTATTTTTTAATCAACCTCACTGAAGTTCTCAGCTAGATTTATTGATGCCAAAATAAGCATCAGACAGTTGCATCTGGCTGTTTATAACAGTCCAGGCAGTCCGACAGATTTTGCTAGAGGCTGCAAAAGATCCCTGCTGACCCACAGGGTGGACACTTTTTTATCTTTAGGAACACCCCTTCTGTAAGAGCAGCCAGACTACACAAGTCTCAAGCATGTCCTCTACACCCATCACATCTACTGTACCATGCTCAGAAGGCAGCCTTATACCCACAATAAAGAACAGCAAAGAGAGGATTCAAACACTCACCTGTGGCCAAACACTTGCTGGCATCCCCAGCTGGAGATGCCCGGATCCGGTATGGAGAGGCTGGGATATCATCTCCACCATACTTCACACCAATCGTATAGCGGCCTGTTTTGTCAGGGACATAGGTGACCGTGTAAGTGCCATCCTTGTTGTCATGAATGTCCACTCTCTTGGGTTTGCCCTCTTGGTCCTGAGGAATGCAAACCAGAAGATTTAAGCGCTTGGAAGGGTTTGAATTTCCTTAGCTAGGTATCAAATCTGTTCACAACCATACTTATGTGGTCTCAAACAGATACAGAACTGGAGCTTTTTGAAGTATAAAGATATTTTACTCAAAGCCAGTAACAGAAATAGAATATTAAGAGCAGAAAGGTATCAGACCACTATAAAATAATCAGCACTATCATCAACTACTCTTTGGTTGATATGAGAATATTTATAAGAGCAGCAGGTCATTTTAATGAACTTTATATTAATTGTACTAAGTTCAGGCTTCACTGTCATACTGCTGTTGGAAATGAAGAACACTTCCCAGGTCCCTGAGAACAAACGAGCAGTCACACTGTGCAGTTCTACCCTGAGTAAGCACTGGGTAGTCTTGGGCAGCTGTTCCCTGAAAGGTCTGAGGGCAGGGGGAAGCATTACAGGAGTCTGCTGCCAACCCTCCTGCACGAAGCATCCAGGTGCAGTCTACAGTTAAAAGCACGTCTATGCAGCCCTTCAACTACCATTTCTCATCAGCTGCAAAGCACAAAGCATTTTAGAAAGTCTTCCAAGCCTGCTTACAGGGAATCACATGCTGACTTCTTTTTGTATTGTATGACTTTACACTGCTGGGGTACAGTATATGCTGCAAAGGACTTGAGCTTTTACGTACAGACCAAAGAGCTTACTTCTTTCAGGAAGGCTTATGAAACATTTGACATTCAACAGCTCAGAAGAAGAAGCAAACAAATGCTGCCAGAAGGATCACCTATGCACTTCTATGATACAGGACTTGTGGAACTTGATCTTCGAAGCTCCAGCCAGGCTAGGAGCTCTGATAAGCATTTTGGATCCTTTAAGAGTACATTTGCATTCCAACTGTAATGGCAACTGCTTTGGTGCATGAGCAGGCATATAGACCTGAGCAGGCATTGAGACAGGACAAGAGCAAGAATGCAGAAGGGCAAGTACAACCAGACATACCATGACCAAGGCATGCCAGAGCTCAGCTATGTGCTTTATGGTCCACTAACCAGACACCTTTTTGTTGAGGCCACAGAGTCCAGGCACCAGAAATTTCGGAAAGAGTAGTAACAAAGATAAATCAAAACATTTCTGCAGCATCTCCTTAATCAGCTTATGACTTCTGGCAACCTTGAGGGAGATGTGTGTGGTAATCTCTCATAACTTGATGCTCAGAGTGGTCATTATCTCATGGCCTTACTGAACACTGCTAGAAGACTGCCTCCATTTCAAATGCCAGTACTTTCATAATCTTACAAGTAATTACTTATCTCATTTTGGCATTTGCAGAGCATAAGATCAGGCAAGAGACAAATAGAGCATATCTGATGACTTTAAGACAGAAGTTTCACAAAAGTACCCTCAAGAGCTTCACAAATGCAGCGTGCAAGGCTTTCCTGTACCAGATCTTAAGATCAAGTCAGCAGCCCAGTCTCCAGGACACTGGGTATGCTAGGATAAAGCTGTGGACACTTCTTAAAGGAGGGACACCTAGAAAACTTCTTTTCTGTCCTGCTTGGCTTTGTTACTTACCGTGATCTGTACAGCCAGAAGACCCTGCCCAGCATCCTTAGCATCCACAGCAAACTCCACAGGCAGGCTGGCTAGAATGCCATAGGAACTGAGCCCCGGTCCACTCGCTGTCACTTTACTGGCATCATATGTAGGAAGCACTTTCACCTTGAAGGGACTTTAAGAGAAACTCATTATTTCCCCTCCTCCCAAGTCAATGGCTGATAGTTGCTGCAGTACACACTGAGGTATATATGAATTCAGCCCTCTTACACTGTATGGTGCAGATGCAGTGAGCTCAAAACACCACTGAACTCTGAGGTCATGCAAGGAGCTGTACTGGTTAAGTAGAAAGGAACACAGCCAGTCCTTAAATAGTGCTGGGAGAACACAACTGGATTGTTAAATCAGTTCTCCAGTTTCTCTATCACCTTACCTTCGAGGAATCTCTTCATCAGCATATTTGACAGTGATCATGTAGGGTCCCTCCTGCATAGGGGTGTACACCACCGTGTGGGTGCCATCTCCATTGTCTACCACATTAACAGGTCCCACAACTCCTAAAAAAGCAACATATGATTTTCTCAGCTATGTGTTAAAATAGTCATTTGCTGCACAAAGCGACAAGATGCACTGTTCATTTACAGCTGGCAACAATTTTTTTTTTTTTTTAATGGAAGCAACAGGCATAGATCAATAATCAGTTTCCCTTATTTTGTATTCAAAGCCATTGACTTGAGATAGACTTTTTATCCACTGCTCTCTGGGCTCCCATCTTCTTGCTGTAAACAAAAGCTAGCATGAAAATACTGGAGAAAGATCTGCCTTTCAGTACAGTCTAGGTCAAGAACAATTGCTAAAAGTGCATTGAAGATCTTTCAAGACAGAAAATTAGTAATGCTTATAACTGTCTGAACTGTGATTTACAAGATTACTTATTACTGGGATTCACTGCACAGAACTGAGCTCTAAAGCCAGTTGGTGCATTCACCAGCTGAGTCTTTCACAATCAGGTGTTTAGAAAGGCAGGCTTCCTGCCTAGGCAAGAGCACCCTGCAAGCTGCCAAAGACCTAAGAAAGCAGGATCAATTATTTCAATTTGCATTAAACTAAATCTACAACAGATTATGTGACATATCAGTTCAGATCAACACACAAAGCAGTCTACAATTACAAGTTGGCTTTAAAACACAGAAAGGATTAGTAGTAAAGAAAGCACAAAAGAAATGTATATAGCTGCCATGCACAGCCTAAAAGCAACACCGTTGCTTCCCACTCCCTCCTGCAGATGATTCTTGCTGTTGCCAACCGTATTTCCAAGAACCAAAACTCCCAGTAGGTAGTGAGAGTTCAAACCTGTCTCAGTGTCACCCTTTGGACCACCTTTAAAGAAATCCGAAATTGCTTTCAATGGGGAGCGCCATCCCTGGGAATCCGTCTCATCCGCTAGAATTAAAGAAGTGTTACCTGCGGGGCACCTGCACAGCAAGACCTGACACTCCTGTGGGGAGGCAGCTCTCACCTCCCAGCAAGGTGAGACTTGCAGCCAACAGGTACTCACAGCCAAGTTATCGTGCCACTGAGACACTGCTTTCTAGGTTAATGCAAACACCATTAATGCTATCACTCAAGGGCCTTGCTGCTCCCTGGGGACCACTGAGCAGTTTCACCATGATTCAGAGACTCCTGCAAGCCACTAACACAGGTTTCCCAAGTCACTGTTGACATGTTAGACTTTGGATTTACTTTTTGATGTCTAAAACTTAACTGAATTGTTCACTGGATATGGTTACTCACATCACTTCTCCCAGCCTTGAAGTTTAGGTGATCAGGCTAAAGCCATCAAAGACCCTGTCCAAAGCAGCACTACCTAGGACACAGCTCTCCTTTCACAGCATGACGTGGGTCAGCTGTCAAGGGGCCCACGACAGATGAACAGGACCAGAGGGAAATGCTCATTCAGGTGGCATCACCACCTTTGCAAGTAGGGCCAGGACCATGTTACCTCCCCAAACACAGATATGGGCACAGCCAGATGGAATACTTTCGTTCTTACCTCTGGGTCCTGTCACTACCACTTCAAGAGGTGCTACTCCTGCCTTGCTGGTGTCTACAGTGAAGGATTGGGGGATTTTGGCTCGAACAGCTGTACCCAGACCTGGTCCTGCTATCTTCACCTTGCTGGGATCCACAACATCCTTCACAGGAACCTTGAAAGGACTGCCTAGAAGTTAACATAGTAAGTGTTAAACACCACAAGGTTAACAGCTACAGAGAATAAAAGGTCTTTTTTCTCTAATTTTCCTTAGGCTTTTTATTACTATCCCTCTGCTGCAGGCAGGAATGACAATCCCACAGCCTCCACACTATCCCTCTGCTTCAGCAAAAGTCAGAAGGGCAACGATGGTGCTTCTACATTTTCACAGAATTGTTGACAACATTCTGTTGTGACTGATCTGCTTCTCACACCTCAGGAAAAAAAAATAAACATGAAAGAAACCAGAAGTGCAAATGAAGAATCATTGGAGCAACACATTTCTTTTTATCTTACTAAGTTCAGTATGTCAACAATGAGAATGGAAACAACAGGTAACATCCCCTCTTACTGAAGAACAGATTCGTTAATAAATTCACATACACACCACTTGTGTATAATGCCAGTTATTTGTTAAGGGTTAGTGTCCCTTTTCCTGTCCCACTCAACTGTACCCATCTGAGCAAATGTTACTGCCTTTGCTGCCTGAATTCTGAGGAAAAGCAGAAAGCCAAAATCACATCAACATTCCACAGCACAAGGGAGATGCAACCAGCTGAAGACTCTGAGTCCATATTTTGACTTCTTCCCTCTTCTGACAGCCACTGGGCAAGAGCTCTTACCAGGTATATGCTCTCCCCCATACGTGATGTTAACATCGTAATCTCCTGGAACATAAGGAACATACTCGGCACTGCAGCTCCCATCTTTGTTATCTTTACAGCTAATTTTAGACTCTGAAGGTCCTTCAACAGTTATTCCAAGGCCACCAATTCCTGCCCCTCTGCAAGACAGAAACACACATTGTTAGAATCATCTGCATCTAAAGCAGCTTTATAGCCTTCACATACTCTGGCTGCATTTCCATCCTTTTAGGAAATGTGGTATCCTGACTTCCGATGTTCAGCCTTCAGTATGTGCTGGCAGGAAAAGCTGTTCAAGCACTACCTCACTCAAATTTTCCTAGAATTTTCTCCTCAGTATCTATCAATCCCTAATGTCAAATGTTTGCAGAGCAGAGTAGGTGATGAGGTAGCACACAGTCATCAGCTGGCCACAGCTTGGCCTTTTTATAAATATTTGTACTGAGTTTAGCATCCTGCATTGCACACACCACTACATTCCTCCCCCCCCTCAGATATTCCCTCAAGATCAAACAGGCCCCATCACCTGGTGACAACTGAAAAGGCATTTGGCTGGTTTGTGAAAGCTTCTGTAAGTCCAGGTCCTTCTGCCTTCACACGTGAGGGATGGCAGCCCTCTGCAACATTCACTCTGAAGGGACTATTTGGCACAGGCACACCATCATACATCACACCAACTGTGTGCAGACCTGTTAAGAAGAGGGAAACATCTGAATTCCCTGAATGTGCTCATCACTTAACAGAATTCTACAAGATGCTACAAACTTAAATATCAATACATGGTTAAGAGTTTCTTCTTTCACAAGACTTCACTAGTGTTTTGTAATTGTGATTACATCTACACACTGTTCTTCTAAAGACAAGTTACTGTAAAAGCCAGTTGTTCAAGTTAAAATAGAGCTAATTCCTGCAGAATTAACTCCTCTACTGGCAGACCTCTTGCAAAGATGCCAAAAAGTTACTGGCAGACCTCAGGGGTTTGCCAAATAAAAGTGGCAGAAGAGCAAGCAGCTCTTGGTTTTCCCCTTTTAAGTCAAAGAAAACAAGCCCTGAGGTTACCCTTTTCAAACGGCGTGTACTCCACTGAATACGTTCCATCGGCGTTGTCTTGGATGAGACAGTCTGTGGGGGAGCCAGATGGGCTCATGATCTGTGTCCTAATGTGGTCACCACCAGCCTTCGTTAGAGGTCGAGCATCCACAGTGAACTCAGTTGTAGCTTCTCGGAAGACATCTAGAGGAAATGTTTTGAAGAGTCACTTCAAGAAGTGCATACATTCCAACAACAAAACATTTGGTGAAGCAGCATGATAAACAACTTGTTTGGGAGCAACAGAGACTCTCATCTGTCCAAGGATCACCATGGAAACATGCAAGGCTTTTACAACTTTTAGTGCTCAGAATACTCAGAAAGGACTGCAAGTCCTACAAATACTGATAACAACAGTTAGTCTCACCTTTTCCTTCGACTCCTGGCCCAAACACTTTAACTCTGCTTGTGTCCACAGCTGGCTCCACTTTGACCCGGGCTGGGAATTTAGGCACTTGCTCTCCTCCGTATCTCATCTTGATTGTGTACATGCCAGCTAAGAGTGGCACGTAGGTAACCACATAGGTCCCATCTTTGTTATCATCAATCTGGACCTCGGCTTTGGAACCAGTATCTGACACCATGTCCACCCGCAGGTCCCCGGGACCTGCTTCCGTGCAGTCGACATTCAGCAGCCCTGGCTCACCTACTTTACCATGCTCCAGACCTGGGCCTGTGGCAATGACTTTAGAGACATCAAATGGCATTTCTATATCTGCCTTAAAGGGTGAACCAGGAATGTGAACTTCTTCAAAGAGGATGTTTACAAAATACTCTCCAGGCTTCGTAGGTAGGTAGGAGACAGAGCAGGTTCCATCACCGTTGTCCGAACACTCAATTTTAGCTTCGCATGGGCCTTCTACTGTCAAACCCAAACCTCCAGTTCCTGCCCCTTTGGTATCTATTGTAAATTGGGCTGGTTTTCCAACAAGGCCCCCTCGAAGACCTGGACCATGAGCTTTTACCTAAAAGAGAATATGCAGTTGAGCTAAACAGCCTTTTCCATGTTATTGCCAGAGGACACCCTAGCTAGACTTGCTTGTATGTGGGACTCGATTAACAGGCTCTTAAAAATACACAGAAGGCACTATCTCCTTTGCCATTCAGCCCATTTTTACTGTAAAGCTGGTCCTTCTCCTCCAAAAAGGCTTTCTAGGCAAGGATATTTATAATCTCACCACAGTGTTTTTATATAGCCATGGGAAATAAAAGGTAGAAGTGTTAAAATATTTGATGGCTGTACACATGTTTTTCTAGAAATATATTTCTTGAGAAAAATAGCATTTTAATACATCAGAGATGCTTATCAGACAGACTTCCATTAAATTAGGAGCAATACTTGAATTTGCCACACTATGCAGGATGCTCCAACATTTTTTTCAAATACAGGTTACAGGAATGAATTCTACAAGTCACGGAGGCTGAAAAAGAAATCACTGAGCACTCTTGAGTAAGGATTTTCATGGGTAGGTTTTGGCCAAGACCAAGCCAAGTCTCATGCAATAGCCCACAATTCAGTTTTCATGTATCAGTTGCTGTTACAGCCCTATACTGTTCACTTACCTTGGAGGGGTCGGGAGGCAATGTGGCCTCCACAGTGTAGGGGCTCCCTGGGATTGGGTTGCCATCATAACTCACATCCACCACGTACAGTCCTTCTTCCCGTGGGATATATTTTGCAGTGCTGCACTCCTTACCCAGAACTGGTTCCACCAGACATGGCACAGCTTTCCTCATAGGACTGGAAATATTAACCTCCAGTTTACCCTGCCCACCAGCTCCTTTAGTATCAATTACAAATTCCTGATCCTTCCCTACTTCCACTCCTGAAAAAGACAAAATCCGTATTACATCACTCACTTAACATCAGACAGCAGTCCAAGGAATCTCCCATGCACATATCACTGAGGGAGCAGGTACTGGTAGAGCCCTGCCCAGTCTGCATTCCTCTGCAGGCAAAAAAAATCCTCCCAAACCAAATAAAATAAAATTAAAACAAACAAAAAACCAAAAAATTTGGTTAATTGACGCTACAAAGCTACAGGGGAAAACAAGACTAAGGTGTGGTCTGACAGTAGCAGAGGCTCATTTCAGGAAAACAACAATATTTCACAGCCTTGAGTTCTTCCAGTTTTGGAAAACAAAAAAATTGTATGAATGTCATTGTGCATTGTAACAGTTTGATACATTTGAACAGCCATCTAGCCCTAAGGGAAACAGATTTTATCAGTGAGTGCTCAGCCTGGTGAAGCATCCAGCTCTGCTCACCACAAAGGACCAAACCCCAAATACATGTTTTCTCCACATTACTATGTAATCTTAGCAAAAAAAAAAAAAAAAAAAACCCAAAAAAAACCCCCCAAAAAACCCCACTAAATTGCAATCCAATCCTCAAGAGAACCACCTAATAAGTGTGGTCAAGTTATAAAAGTTGGAGCTGGTTCATCCCCAGCTGTAGCAAGTTAAAAAGGAGATTGTTTTGCCTGCTTCTGTTCCAGCAGGATATGCTGGCCATCACCCAAACTCCGAAGACCCTTCAGAGGCTTCCAGCTCACAGGTACTTACTGTTTTCAAGTCCATTGATTCTAACTTTGCTTAGGTCTAGAGGAGCAGCAACGCCCACCGTGAAAGGGCTTTTAGGGATAGGATCACCACCGTAAGTTACCAAAACCTTCATTGGACCCTAATTGGAGAATTTATTGTTAGCTCAGTTCCTCATTTTGCACAGAGACACCAGCACCCAAGCAGTACATAATCGCATTATTGAATCTATTTTATCTGGCCACAGCCAAACTTACTGGTTTATGGACATTAAAGCTCTCACACCACTGCAGCCCTTCAAAGTACTAAGTGTTTTTTATTAATACAGGAAGAGCATAAAAGACAGTTGTTTCCAACATTTAATTAAACTATATTCAAGCTGCCTGGCAAAACCTCCAGCTCAGGCTAGCTCTCACCCTCCCAGCACTCAGACCCGACAGCTGAATGAATGTCCCACTGCTCCAGACCAGGTATCCCCTTCCACCACATGGAGAGGCCAAAGCTAAAACTGCAAAGAGGCTGTATTATTACAGCATCTGAAATACCAGAGGTTTAAGCTCTACAAGTCAGAAAGATTAATGCTCTTGTGTATTTTGGCTGGAATGCTGCACAGCCACGGCAAGCTCCAGCCCATGATGTGTGTTCCTTTTATTCTTTCCTACCGCAGTCCATATTTTAGCTATATTCGTTGTTTGCTTACTTTACATTCTTGGCCAGTTCTGCTCCCAAGTGAAATAATCATGGATGTTTCATGCAAGCTAGCAAATAGCTTCCATGTTTATTTTTAGTTGTTTTTAGAAAACACACACATGGGTAGCTGTAGCAACACCACAAGACAGATAAGGCCAAATAAATAGCATTAAACCAAGGCTGCTCTGCAACTGACGCTGCCCCTCAGGAATTTAACTACCTACTCCATCCTTCCCCTGCTCTGAAGAGTCCACAGTCTCATTCATAAGCTACTGCTTAAGAATGTGAGAAGGACAGGGTCCAGGAAAGACCTATGTGCTCACAGCATGGAGGAACAACAAGGCTACTCTAATTACTGAGCAGTATATTTTCATCTCTTTTTAACCACTGCTCTCCTTACATTGCTATCTGCAAGCATCTTTTGTAAGCCCATAGCTCTTCCATGACCCCTGCTACTTCTCCAGATGGAAGACCCAAGTGGAAAACTGATCTGGGTACCCTGACTTCTTTCACCAGTGATTTTAGGGTGAAACACTGCAATCTGGTACTGCTCATGAATGCATGGAGTACAGAGGAGTGTTCCCTTCCGCATACCAACCTGACTAAACAAGCCAAAGCCTCTCCTAACAGGCATGCCAGCCACATCCTGAGATCATGCAACTGCTTTATTGAAAAACAAACGCTAGCTCTGTGGTGCTTCCAAGAATTCTGAACCAGCATTGTCAGCTAAATAACACTGCAATCTTCCTTACCAGTTCAATTTTACATAGGTCCATTCAAGGAAGCTGGGGCAGATGACCTAGTAGTGAATTTGGTTGTTCAAAAGAACAAGAGCAGCAAAACACTTTAATCTCAGCATCAGAGCACCTATGTCCTCACAAATATGAGATTGGTGCATTCTGGTGTTTTTTGGCCCTTTACAAACATACAAGTGTAGCATAAGGAAAAATACTTCTAGGTTTTTTTTTCCTACTTCTAGTAGGAGCTTCCACTTTCAGCTCTTTAATGGTGTTGCTAGAAAAGCACCAGTTTCATCACTTGCCTACTGGGAACTAGTGCAGTGTCACCCAAACTCTTCTTTTTGTCCCTGCTCTGGTTTACACTCCAGTTCCTTTGACACCAGCAGCTTGCTGACAGGCAGCACACCACAGTCTCAACTCTGTAGGAGTATGGCAGCTGGGGCAGCAGTCAGCTCCACTGTGGAGTCTGGGAAGGTTTGCCACCTTTCTTCTTCAACTGATAAGGTATGGAATGACAATATGAGCTGCATGCTACCACATCAGTATCCCTCCTCGCCATAGAAAAGAGCTAAGTGGCAAGCTATCAATAACTACAGCAGAAAAACTGCATTACTGCTTTCCAACTCCCATTGTAATGCAGGCATTAGGGATCCTAGGGAACAGGACAACCTGGCAAGTTTTTTCTTCTTTTTCCTCTGTGCAAAGGTACTAGGGAGGGAGGTCACTGCACTACAGCAACATGAGTTGTTCACTCTTGTACTGCTACAGGAGTTGGACCTACCTGCTGTATGGGCGTGTACCTAATAGTGTGGGAATAGTCATAGTTGTCAATGATATCCAGATCCATCACTGCCTCTCCTGGCACTGAGCTGCTGAACTGCACATCCAGTGGTGCTTTTCCAGCTCCCTTGGTGAACACAGTGAAGTGTGTTGGTTTGCCATTTTCCACACCTGAAGAAAAATGTTAGCTCTAATTTACACACAAACTCTTCTCAAGAAGCATTCAGTACCAATAAAGCCCAGTCAAGCAAAATGCCAAGGGAAAGGCATTGTTTGCAACTGCCTGACACCCCACCCTGCTGCTGCATCCCAGCAATGCTCAGCCAGGCTGTGACCATCCTGCAACAGCTCCTCACAATCCAGTACTGGTCACACTGCATGAACCCAGCTCTCACCAGTTTTGTTCAGCCCAGGTCCTTCAGCTTTCACTTTGCTGGCATCATGCGAGGGGTCCACTTTAACTCTGAATGGGCTGGCAGGAATTTCCTGCATCAGAAACAATTCCAAAAACAACAAGGTCACTCTTCACTTGCCAAAATGAAACAGATACTTTTAAGATAATTCTGTTCTAATCCCAAGATCTTGAGAAAATTTCACCCCACTTAAACATTTCCTTACTGAGGAGTATAATTCAAAATATTAGGCAAAGTTCAGCTTCTCTCTTTTATTTTTAACGAAAACTTTCCCTCTATTTTCCTTGAAAGGTCACTTAGGTTTTTTACCTTTAGAAGGCAGCCTTGCCCCACCATGGAGACCACACTCATTATGCCAGTCCAACACATTACAAATACTTCAGTGTCCCCACCCAACTCCTCTCACTTGCATACACGCAATTATTACAAAAGAAATTTCCGCTTTTTACACTGTTGTAGAAACAGTGACCAAACCAAGTGCACGTGAGCTGATGTGGAAAGAGCCAGCTGTGATCTGGCAAATGCATGGTGATCAAAGAGCAGATAGACAGATTCTCAAAACATCAGGCTGCAAAACAAAGATTACAAACCTCTCCTGCAAAAAGCACTTTAATAGTGTAGCGCCCGGCAGCAGGTGGTGAGTATTTCACTGTGAATGTATCATTAGCATTGTGGATGATGTCAAAATCTATGTCCTCTTCCTCACTGCTGACCACACGAGCATCACACTTAATTCCAACACTGACATCACCTAGGAAAAGCAAGTGGAGGTTTTGCTACTGGACAGCACAGACATTGCCAGCCAAACAGCCAGACTACTCTCATTTCTAGCTGTCTGAGTCACCATATTAGCTAATGTAACAGATCAGATCACAATTCACTGCAATGGTCTGCTTCCCAAGGTTTTTATGCTAAATAAGGATAACCAGCATGGAACAGTACATTATCCCCTTCTTGCATGACCACAGAATAGCCCAGCCTGCTTTTACCTTCTCCTGCATCTGTGCAGTCCACAGTGAAGTGGGTTGGCTCGCTTGCTTTCAGGCCAGTTCTCTCCACACCAGGTCCAAACACTTTGACTTTCTGAGGATGACTCCCCTGACCTATAAGGACCTACACAAATTCACAAGGGTCAGAACCACACATCTCTGTTACACTTGAGATCACAGTCAAGTTAGAGTATCGCTTGGAGAGGAGCTAAAGGATAACAGATACAAATGAATGGCTGCAAATCTCCTAGGCTGCACCTGGGCTGATAGGAGACCACCACGTGAGCTTGTAAAAACAAAGGTTTATACAAGTGGATAGATTGCTAAAAAAATGAAGCAAAGGGCACACCTCCTTGAAGTTCATAGAATGGTTTTATCATCCTAGTTATACTAACAAGTAGTTGTGAGCACCAATGTCTTATTTGGCTAGAACTAAGAACTACTCATCTCCTTACTTACCCTAAATGGGCTGTTGGGCACATTGGCTCCTCCCCAGACAACAGAAATTGTATGTTTGATTGGTTTAACTGGCACATAGGAGCAGGCAAACACACCATCAGGCTTGCTCTTTATCTGGATATCAATAGGGTTTCCTTCACCATCCTAAAAAGCAGTAATACAAGCAGAAGGTTTAGGTACTTCAAAAATTTTGCATAGTTCATGTCCACACAGTTTGAACAGCCCAAGACTGTTCCAAAGTGTGTCAGAAGGTTTTTTTTCCACAGAACTACAGCTCAGAAATACTGAAGAAACGTGCTATTTACACTCCTATAAGTCTTCCTCATCTAACACTTGCTCATTTATGCACCATCTTACAACACGCAGAAAATTCACAGGCTGAGAGACACTTCAGTGCTTCCAAATGACAGCTCAAGGAAATTACACCTTGCTTTGCTGAAGAGCTCCAAGTAAGAAAGCAAAGCCACGTACTTCATACACTTCAGAGCAGTCACTCTGTTTTCAGTTGTTGGCTGACTACATTACACAGATCAAAGCACAGAGCTTTGACTGAATTACACATGCCCAGAATTAAGTGGTGTGTGAGTAGAAATACTTAAGGCATTTTTCTAAACAGCAATAAAGCCCTTTTGCTGCAGTTTCACATAGCTGCCTTTGGGTTCTTACCTGTGCATACATTTTCAGAGGTGCTTTCCCAGCATCCTTGGTTTCAACTGTGAACTCAGCAGGATTGTTCACTATACAGCCAGTCTTCTCCAAGCCCGGGCCATAAGCCTTCACCTAAAAGAGCACATCAAGAGTATTAGTTTGCAGTCCAGAAAGAGAAACAAAACTAGAGTGATTTATGTATGAAGACCTGCCCCCTCCACAAAACCCCATGAAGCATGCAATACTACATCAGCAAGTTTTCATTACATTAAATCAAAACCACAACAGTGTTATTAGAAAAAGCTGGAGAATATCTGGCTGGGTAATATCTAGGCAAATTCAGAGCTTTAAGCAGAGTCATCTTAAGAGTCTGCTACCAGAATCCTTTAGAAACATCTCTACTGTAGCTACATCTAAGGTATACTATGGCATGGGTGAACTCCTATGCCTCACCTTATCCGCGTTGAAGTCTCCTGAAGCTGGTCGAATGAAGGCCATGTAAGGGCTGTCTTTTATGTCCTCATCATCACACATGATGTGCACAGCATATTCACCAGGCTCTTTGGGCCAATACTTCACATCACATGAGCCATCGTTCTTGTCATCACACTCAATTTTAGCCTGAGAAGGGCCTTCTATTGCAAAGCCTGAAAAAGGAACAAGTAGGTTCCTCATGTAAGGTTTGTGGCGGACACTAATTTAACACCACTTCCACAAATAGCTTTTTGTTAGACATAACCATGCCTGATCTCTCACCCTTCTTCAGCAATACAGGAGATAATCCATCATCCCCTTCTGGATCTCATTCCACAAAACCACAGATTAACACTCTCCATCATAAACACTCCTGTCTCTAGGACTTGCCTTTGATAGAAGTTTGTGTTTAGACCACGTCTTACAGACATGTTTCTTTTACTGTTGGAAAACCTATTGTTTTTCATGCATTGCAAGATGCATTCTCTCGCATTAAAAGATACAAACACTTCAGGGAAACTAAGTCAAGTAACATACCAAGAGACCCAACTTCTGTGCCAATGGACTCAACCACGAAGTCGGCTGACTTGCCCACAACTCCCTCGTGCAGTCCTGGCCCCCAGGCTCGCACCTTCTGAGGACCTGCTTCATGACCCACCTGAACTTCAAAGGGGCTACCAGAGAAAAACGAAGCATGGTATTAGAAATGGGGACAAATACAGCATCTATGTTTTACCTCAGGCATTTTAATGAGGTTTTACATTGAATTTTCCAAATTAATAGATGCTATCATGTGGTGGTGGCACAGTGCCCAGCAGTGTCTTTCTAGCAGAGAGGTCATCCAACCCATCACCATCTTCCACTACAAATTCTGAGTGTCAAACACTTGTTCCACTTGCTATAGCTGTGGACACTAAAATAACAGATCCCTTCAAAATCTTACAGCAAAGTCCAAGCTGCATGATTCACCACATTTTATTAGGTTTTTTATTCATGATTTTGTGTTAGAAAGATTGATGCAAATCACCCTTCAGAGCTTTGTCAAGACACTGCAGCCCAAAACCAGGCAGTTATAAAATGTTACAACAACAATTTGCCACTAACTTATCTCCCTAGTGCTTCTTCAAAGGTCAGAGTTGCTTTAAACACCCACCAACCACACAACCCACTGAAGGACACAAAAATACCCAAAAAGCTACTTTAGACTCACCTTTTTGGGATGTTTTGCCCACCCCATGTAATTGTGACAACGTACTTCCCTGGTGTGGCTGGATAATATTCAAATGCATATATACCATCCATAAAGCCTTTTTGTTTCACCAACTCCTCCAAGCCCTCTGTTGAAAGATCAGTTCAGCATTGAACTTAACAGTTTCCATCCTGCTTTCAATTACTCAGACAAGTTCATGTTTTCTAGTATTTATTTTAGCTTGCAAGAATAAATTTCTTCCACCAGAAAAAAAAAAGGTCAGGTTATAAGGGAAGTTAGTTCTAGCTGCCCTCTAGGACAAAGACAGCAAACACTTCCAGAAGAAATACAGCAGAAAGTATTTTAGGTTACCAGACTTAATAAGTTCCCTTGTGTTTTATTTTCTTAGTCTGCAGTATGATGCATGTCATATGTTAAAACAAAAAAGCTTAACATTTGTCAGACTTTGTAACCACAAGTATGCAGGGAATGCCTACTTTTCATTTTCTTCAAGCTGAAGAATTTAGGAAGAAACGCTTAA
Source organism: Certhia americana (assembly GCA_018697195.1). Classification (NCBI taxonomy): domain Eukaryota; kingdom Metazoa; phylum Chordata; class Aves; order Passeriformes; family Certhiidae; genus Certhia; species Certhia americana. Next base: position 8,642,044 of record CM031868.1, on the reverse strand, counting down.
TACGCTAAAATTTACATTGATACGCTTGTTGCTTTTTTCCCCCCAGCCTCATGAAGCCACACAGTCAGAGCTCTGTGTGTGGAGGAGGTGAAGGCAATACAATGCACCTTTGAATGCTGCCCCAGGCGGGGGGGAGGTGGTGGGCTCAGACTACCACACAGGGACTGCTGCTGGCAGCAGTACGAGCCAGAGCCCCTGTGCTCCCATCCTCTCATCCTTCCAGGCAGAGGGTCACACCCAGAGCTCAGGACCAAGGGACCTGGGGATCCTCACAGATGGTCTCTGTCAGCCTATGGGTTCCTTTCCTCCTCTGCTTATATGCCCAAGCAGATAGTGCCACCAGAACTACTGCTCTGAGCCATTCCCAGCTTTATGAGGGCAGGATTTTTATCCTGCCAGAGACCCTGGCATGTGATTTGCTTCCACAGACTGGATGAAGATGCAATGAGTACCCATAAAGCTTGGAGGCCACAGCAGGCAGATGCATGGATTTCCTCAGTTTTGCTAACTGATGCATTAAAATGGAAAGAACTAAAACCAGATATAATCTTACCTAGCCCAGCAGATCAAAAAGTAGACACAAAGTACCAATAAACCCTTCTGAAATCTGTCTTTTTTATACAGATCCCATCAGCTCCATCAGGACATCATCTCCTTCCTTTTCCAAGGCTCTGCACCTCTCCCTTCTCCCAAACACATGCACAGCACAGATTCAATGCTGTGTAAGTGCTGACTTACTTGGTCCCTTTATAGTCACTCCAAGATCACCGCTGCCTGCTGCTCTTGTATCAACCTTGAAGTCGGCCGTCTCCCTGATACGGACACCCTTGGGCTGCAGACCTCGACCGGTGGCACGACAGGCGTTGGGGTTGCAGGCTGCAAGGCAACTTCAGGCATTACTACTGTCTCTGATCTCAACATACAGGTAGCCTAGCCAGTCTGGGACCATCTTTAGTTTAATGTTGACTCAGAGCAACCACAGCATAGCTTTCAGCACAAGATTATAGCATTAAGGCAGACAGACATGAGTCTGCCCAGCTGCTGTCTATGCCCCCCTGGCTTTTAGGCAGCTGGGCAGTCAGTGCAGCCAGGCAACACTGACCCCATCCAGGACCATTTTTTAGAATGATTGCAAACACTGAAGCCCTGCTGCTTTCCAATTCAATGCTAGTTATCAACACAAGACTTTCACACAGCTGTCACAGAGATATTTACCACAGACACAACCTTCCTGACACCTTTAGCGTTGAGGCCCACAGCAGTGTGGGGTGAAGGGCCCCTTTTGCAGATAAGCCCAAGTGAACAGTATTACCCTGCTGGTCTTTCAGAAGCACGTGACTGGGAAAACTGCTATTAGCAAAACTAAGTTTTGCTTGTGCTTCGTTAAAAGATGTCGCAACAACACCCCCCAGATTGTCACAGTTCACACTTTCACAGAAGCAAATTCACCAAGCTTTCTGCAGACTGAAGCCGGGTGGGGCAGGAGGGTTACACACGGTTTAGGCTTATCTTGGCATCTTTACTCCAAGCACTTAGGAATAGTTTTCATTACACAATCCCAGCTGTCATGAGGTTTTCAACGCAAGAGACCTGAGAGGTTTGAAGAGACTTACAAACAACCACAGCTTCCCAGCACTGTAAACTGAACACGTTTTCCCCAAGCATGCTGTGCTTACAGCCGGAGCACAAGTCTGCCAAACAGCTTGTTAGGTTTTCACTCGTTATACAACAGCTTACAGGTTTTCCCCTCACCCCTGCAGCAGCCAACATCACCCTGTGTCCTACACCAGACAGTGTAAGCAGGGATTGTGTGCCATCTGCCAGCTCTGAAAGCTCAGTGGGAACACGCAGGAGTGTGGCTGACACGGAGTGGGAACAGCTTGCCGAGCACTTACACAGCTGCATCAGGCAGCTTGGGGTTAAGCCAGTTTCACTGACTGGGTCACACAAGGCTTCAGTTCACTTGCAACTTTCCTCCCCAACCCCAACAAAACCAAAAAACCTTTTGGCTGGGACAAGCTGCAGGCTAGAAGCTTACAAAAAGCAAACATTACGGAGCATCCTGCACACCTCTTACCAACTATGAAGCCATTAGCAGTGAAGTCCAAAATTCCACAAATGGAGGGTAGCTCAGGAGAGATGAGCAGAGATCTAAAAGCATAGGAGCACGTAAGGATGGAACAGAAAGCAAATTAGGTGTCCGTTAAGGAGGAAAACAGTAAATATAGTCATCTGAGGAACAAGGGTGGAAAACAGCAAGACACTGCACAGCTGCATAAATTACTCAAAAAAATTCAAAGGGCAGCTTAACATTTGTAAGTCTAGGCAGAAAGGAAACTAGCAACAAAAGCTGTATTACTGTTAGAGAGCACTGGTTTACCCTGAGAGTACTCAGGTGACCCACTGAAACAGGACCAAGATGTTGAAAGGTACAGAGAATATAAAAAAGGCATGATCCACACATATTCTGTGATGACATCCGAGGAGAAAAGTGGCCATCTACATCTATATGCATTTTTAAAAAACATACCCTCTCCAACGAGAACAGTGCAAGGAGTTTTGGGAATTGCCTCCCCAGCAAAAGTCACTTTGACAATGTGAGGACCAGCTTGAACAGGTTTATAGGTGCAACGGTAGACTTGGTTGCCCTTGTCTTCCACTACAACTTCAGCAAGACTTCTTCCCTGAGGATCCTCCACTTCCACAATTACGTCACCCACACCAGCACCTGCAAAGGAAATGAGCCCAGCTGAGCCTTGGCTTCCCAGCAACAGGCACCCTGTTTCAGACTACCACCAGCTGTCTGGGCTCAGCCAGCTAATTCTAGGCACAGCCTCTGTGGCCAGCTTTTGCTGACAGCAGTCAGACATTTGAGCAGGGAGTGGGCAACACAGCACTGTGGCATTCCATGAAGTCAAACTGACAGGGCTCTGCTGCTCCAGCCCCAGGGTTTCACAACGTAATACAGAATATACATACAGCCTGGTTACCCTAGGGATACCCTGTAGCACCTCTATTGCAGATCAGCCCACAGCTTTACCAGTCAGTTCCATCTCTCAAGTTTTGAAGTGGTTTAGATTAAGAGATTGGACAAATGAATGCTGATCTGACAAGGATCCTCTCTGCTAGACTATATGTATTCACTTTTGTTCTGACACCTGCTCCTCTCACATCTTATTCAACTCATCATACAACAGAAACAGTTTTCTATATACTTTCAGAGGCCAGACAAGTCTTTACATGATTGAGTCCACTCCCTCTCCCAATTAGAGGTAGAACATAATACTTCCCTCCCTATAACCACATTTAATTTTATTCCTAAGCTCCCTTAGGCAGAAGGCAATTTCAAATATGCTACTCAGCATATTTTGATGTTCAAATGCTACAAGTACCTGCCCTAAGTAGTTTCACATTGTTCTAAATGAATTAACATTTGTAGAATCTTATTGACTCATTCCTCTAGGCTACAGCATTGGCCTAATAGCAGGTAACAAATAAAGCGATGGAGATGCCCTAATGAAGATAGTAGCCCTCTAATAATTACAATAGAGGTTGAAACCAGTTTGTCATTGAAGTATGAACTCAAAGTAGCACTGGAGCAAGTTGTTTCTGTAGAGCTAAATATAGAACACACTACATATTTACAGTTTTGCTCACAGTTTATCCTTCACATTTATGTTCAACGTGTCACATTCCTGTTTAAAATGAGTCAATGGAAGAAGCCAGGAACTTGACTGCTGTCATCCAGCAAATTAATGGCAAATTTCTGGGTCAGGCTTAGGACCCTCTTGTCCCAGCTCAGCTCTGCACTTGAAATATTTCATACATAGCTGAAGCCTTCTGAGCAGCCTGATTGTTATTTCATCTATGAGCTTGATGGGGCTACAAATCCTTATCCACTTTTCAGCTTTATTTCTCCAAGGCCTTAGGTTCTCATATTTGAGGAAACTGCAGGGTTTTCATCCTGCTTACCTGCTGTGTAGAGGTCAAAGTAGGTAGGTTTATTCGCAATGTTCCCTGCTGCCTCCAATCCCGGTCCCTTTGCCGTCACTTTGCTTGCATCTCCCTGGGCTTTGTCAACATTCACTTCAAACGGGCTCTTTGAAATGTGCTGCCCAGCAAACAGGACTGAAACCTAGACACAGACAGCATCAGTTTGGGCCCACCGGGCAGAGGCAGAGCTCAGATCACCACCATAAAGCCAAGCACCTGCATTCCTAACACAAAGACTCTTCCTCAGAGGTGAGGGACCATCCATCCCACAACCCTCATCACATCCATGCTAACTGCTGGCCACCTTCTTAAGTTCTATTGATTACAGAGTCAGGCACACCATCATGGAAGCTTTAATCAGGATGTGCCAATACAAGGTGGATCTCCTTCCAGCAATAAAGTGGCAGTAGAAGTTTTATCTTTTCAGGCTGGCTGTGGGACCAGCCACCCTAGGAAGTGTTGAAGCAACAAGACCACTCATCATAAACCTGTGTCCATGAGCATCCAGGGACAAAGGGAAGGAATCCTTCTCTGCAAAATCCCTACAGTGTACAGCACCATCAGCAAAGAGACATCTTATAAAAGCAACCTGTTGTTTTCATCTGTCCCTGACAACCCACAAAACTGGCTTTGTGAGTTGCACAAAGTGGCCCAGCTGTAGCACTTGATACCTAAACACAAATGCACTTTCTCCCAACACACACTTCTCTCCCCCTTGAGAAGGGAGCAGCCCAAATGCCAGATGCAGAACTACGGCCACATCAATTTAACTTTTTTCAGGATGCCTAGAGTGGCTCTTACTCATCAGTGAACAGGAAGCCCTCAGGGGCTCATGTTAACAACCAGCAGCGCAGCATGCCTAGCCAGAGAATACTGGTTATTGACACAAAACCCACCTTGTGAGGTCCAGTAACCCTTGGAACATACTGTACTGAGTAGGTCTTGTTTTTGTCACTAGCTGGCGTTATCTTTGCCTAGGAGAGAAAACACATCCATAGTCAAGCTGTGCCTATGCACAGCAGCTGAACTCTTAACTGATACTGGAATCTATTTCCAGAGTCAGCAATGTTAGATGCTTGTTGCTGTGAGAGCAGGGATCCTTGCTATCCCCCTCTTCTCACATGGAAAAAATCCCATTGGTTTTGTCTTTACAAGAGAAGAAGCAAGCCACCTTCTCACCACCCCAGCCCTTTCCTTTGCTGTTAATTGCTCTATTGAGGCAGGCCAAAAATGAGGAGACAGTAAGTCCAATGTACAGCTGTATTTTTCTGGAATGCTGTAACATGATCAAGTGGAACACTTGGATGAGAAGTTTCTATAAACATCAAAACCAGCATTTTAACTCAAAATGATTCATGGCATCTAAATAATTGCTTTAGCCATTCTTGCAGAATGAGTAAATGCAGACAGTGATTTACTGATGTATGTTATCTAAAAGCAGGTCAGAGTGTACTTGGCCAGTCAAGCTAAAGGTCTGTAACTTCTAGACAACACTGGAGTTGTGTTGCTTAGTTGCAGGTAGTGACTTTTTTTCAAGGCGATTATGAAGAAAAGCTTGAGGCTTCTTGCACTTTAGATAAACGGGGTTTTGCAATTTCTTTTTAGATTACTTATTTGTTAAGAACTCACTTGTGAAAGATGAAGGTTACCGTAAAAACTACAGCATTCAGACCAGTTTAACTTTTCCATGCAAGACGCTTAACATACATACCTCCTCTCTGTTTCCTTCTGGATCTTCTATAAAGACCATCAGGTCACCCTGCCCTGCACTGATGGTGTCCACTGTGAAGATGGCAGGCTGCTTCACCATGTTTCCATGGGGCTCAATCCCTGTGAGACACATACACAACAGCACATTATTAGCTGCTGTCACAAAACCTGGAAGACCTTTTTGAGGCTACCCAAAGGCTGTCTAACTCAATCTTCCTTGCAAGCCATCAGAATCAGTTTCCCCAGACTCCTGCACGTCATGTCTTCACCCTCTGCCCAGAGCATGATGATCAGAATAAGGCCTTCTCTTACAACACAAGCATTTATAAAAATTAGTAGAATAATCGGCATTCAACTCATCTTACAATCTCTGGACAAGTCAAGAACCCAGCTGCTATCTGGATTGAGGTGAAAGCCAGTTACCCTGGCAGTACTGAGGGTCACCCCCACCACTGCCAAGTGCAAGGCTGATGCTGACAGCAAGTGGGATATGTACATTAGCTGCTCTTTAGGAGCTGCTCTGCTTTACATAGCTAAATGTTTAAGTGTGCTGCACCACAGGACAGGTGACTAGAGAAGCAGGAGAGAAAGTGAAGGCATTACCCCAGAGCCAAGAGTAAAATACTTACTTTAAGCAAGACAATTTTTATCTGTACTGCCCCATCTTACTTCATTTTCAAAACCCAGTACAGATACTGCTCAGATTTACTATTCTTTGAAATCTGCTCAGTCTACCTGGCCAGAGTGCACTCTGCACAAATGGCATGCAGGAGCCTCTTAAAACCATAAAAATCTTGCTACTCAGTGTGGTTTCCACTTAACTTTTAATCAGTTTCCTTATTCCCCAGCACAGGGCCTGCTACAGCACGCATTTACCAGCAGGGTTTCATCATCTCCCTGTACACAGTCCCAGGTCATGACATCTGTCATGGTGGTGTCAGACTGAGTGGGTGGAAGCACTTCCCAAAGTTGCTGATTCCAGACTAGCCCAAACATATACCCTTCCGTCCAAGGCAATTACCCCTTGGCTGATTCATAAAACCGGGCACTACTGCTCCACAGCACAATTAGTGGAAAGTGCAACTCCTGATAGATTATAAAGGAAGTGGTTGTGAACAACAGAATTCCTGAACTTGTTTATCTTCAGAAAACAGTAACTTGAGAGTAATACAAGGAAGATCATGTTTTTGCTAGGAAATCTGAGCATTCTGATAAGGTGTTAACAATTGACATATTCTTTCAAACTAAGCCCTAGATTATCATCTAGCTGAAACTGCTATGAATTTGCTCTGAATCTCTCCAGCCCATCCCACAAGCATTCAGATATGGTATTCCAGTTAAGTATCCCACCTTCTGCAAGCACAAGGAGAAGGATTGATTATCCTTCTCTGAGAACAACTTCAGCCAGGACACCATTAGTTACAACACTTTCTCAGTAAAATCTGGAAGATGAAGTGTAGGCTATCTTATCAGTGGTCTGCTTTGAATGGTTAAATGAGAACTCCTAGTGCACCACTGATGACCTGCACGACTCCAAAGATCCCCTCTGCAGGCTCATTTCACACCAGCTCTATACATGGCTCAGCTCAAACCCCCAGGGTGCTATAGGTGGTGTGCTACAACCAGGACTCTTAATGAGAGGTTATGAAGCACTTACATGATAAAGAGTAATAAAAAGAGCTTAGACTGACCCACTTTGCACTTGAAGGTCCTCTTTTTCTGGAAGCATGAAAACCTGTTTCTCACCTGTCCAAAAGACCCTGCTCAGTCATGGACTGAGCCCCTTGCTGCTGGAGTAGCCTTCCAGTTCTGACAAATCTTAGCAGTCAGAATTATCAATTAGCATATTTAGTGACTCTGTTTTGGCAATTAACTTCAGGAAAACATCAATCTTTCAAGAAGAGCCACTCACTCTAAAGTAATTTCCATTACAATGGTTCCAGAGAACACACATGAAAGCAGACAACAAAGTAATTCCAGTTTTTGAATGAACAAAAACATGACAAAAGCCAGACTTAACAGATTGAGGCAGGCTGATCAGTCATTTACACATTTGGGGCCTAAAAAATCTGTCTGTGTATTGTGGTTTGCTGTGGAAGGCACCAGCAAAGGACATAAACCCCAAGCTGGATAGGTGCTAAACTCACTGACTGTAGCAACTTAAGTGCATAAAAAAAGTCCATGTCCCTTCATTCCACTAGTTAAGTTTCAATAGAAAATCAAGTTAAAAAAACCAAAGCAAATGAGAAAACCAGAAAAAAGTAAGGAAAGCTTTGTTTCTTTCCATTTCACTCTTGTACATCCAATTTTGAAATGCACTCATTCTAAAAATCTTGAAGGACCAACAACAGCCCAGAGACGTAAAAGAAAAAAAAATAAAGATGGAATGGAGAACTAAGTGTAATATTGAAGAGATGTCTTCCAACATAGATACCAACAATATTATAGGTAAAAATCTGTTAGTTATTCAGTTGTGACTGTGCACCAATCTAGAAGAGAACCTCACAATAGTTATATGAAATTATCAATTTAAAAGGTCAGTTAAAAATAAGAATGCCTACATAGCTCTACAGTTGCATAAGCATCTATGGACAATCACCAAATTCAGCCTTCAGTCCTTCCAATCAGTAAATAAAACTTTCCAACAAAGGCTCAGCACTATTTAATGTCTCAAGGGCCACCAACCCATCTTTGTACATGTGCAAAGTATTCAACACTACCAACCATTTCAAGTAAGTAATTTAGAATTAGCCCATTCATCACTCATCAAGACTGGGAAATGGAAAACAGTCTCTACTGACAGCCTTCTCAGAGGGAGAGTGAAGTGATGAGGTTTTACTTATTTTAAGGACTGCTTTATCACAAGAAGCACTCACTGCTAGATCATCACCATCAGCAGCAATACTGCTGGCCTGAATTCCACACCAAGGTGGTTTTAGCCCCATATCATCCTACTTCTTCCAGCTGAGGATGGGAGGCTGGCAGCTTGCAGAACAGGTTCAGACTGGCAAATTTACATGTTAGAACTAGGAGTGTCTTTTGGACTATATCCATGTATTTCTGAAACCAGGCACCACACCAAGAGTATACAAGTGAAACTTTGAAGTCAGTTACAGTAGGTCTGAAGTTCAACATAAGCAGAAAACCCCACCCAGCTTTCTGAAGAATTACTGCTCCATGCAGCTTCAGCTCACCAAGTCCTTACCTCTGCCATAAGCCCTTGCTTTCTTTGGATTTAGTTTGGGTTTTAAAGGAGCTCCTGGTTTCAACTTGGCTTTGGGGAACTGGGACAGGTAAGTCATCACAGAGTGCTCATCCACATCAGGGTGGATAATTTCTTCAGGGGTAATAACCTGAAAGACAGTTCAATTAAGCATATTTACCAGTGCTTAGTTACCACATGTCAACACAGAAACAGAACTATGACATAGATTTCAAAACTCCCACATGCTAATGGGATTTCTCACATTTATTTTCCCTTTGATACACACAACATCATTTATTATATCAGGCAAGAAAATCAAGAAACTCATTATTGTCCTAGTGTGGTTTGGGGGCTTTTTGGGCCTTGATTACTAGGGGTTCTCAGGAGACTGCAATAAGCTTAAAATGCTATCAAGGCAAGACAACTGTAGTTATGTTCCACTTCAAAAGTGACATTGAGATAATCAATGCTGCAAAAAATTAGTAATTCACAATCCTGTATGCTACAGTTCTGAACTGCAAGGCTTGCAAAGTAAAACTTGTGATCAGTCTCTTCTCTTGCTTCCACAATACAAGCTGCTTCAGAGACTTCTGGAATTCTGTCCAATTTTATCAGCATGAAAATAATCCAGTTTGTAAATACACTGTTTGAACATTATCATCACAGGTGATTTCCTAAGCCAGTAAATTTTTATTCTGTGGAATTCAATGCAGAAAAACAAATTCACTCCATGGACTAACAGATCAGGCACCACCACATAGGCCCTTTCCTCCTACCTTACATGTTGCAACAGCAGCTGTCTTCAGCAGAGACACCTACACAAAATCTTACAACCAGAGCTCCAAAATGTAATAGTGTGTTTCAGTGCACCCATTCTCAGGCAACTCCACATGAGTTTACAGTAACTTTTCAAAGCATCCAAGCAGCTTCACCTGCTTTCCTCAATTTAAACTCCAGCTAGTCACTGGCCAAAACTGGCCACTGTGCTCCCCACAGGCAGCCAGTGTGCTGATGGCCTTACCTGTGGCACACCCAGCCAGTCATCTGCCTGCTGCATGGCTTCCCGAGCATTGTCCACAGGCTTCTTCGGGTCCCAGGTCTCCCAGTCAGGGCACAAACCTGCAAGCACATTTCAGTTGTTGTGTGTTATCTGCCAAGGTGCTCCCCTAGCTGAAGAAACCAAGTATAAACTCCACATCCCCTTGCATTATACTACTTCGCAGAAAGACATTCAGAGCTTCAAAGAAGTAACCAAAACAAGACAAGCACATGCTGCTCACTGAAACAACTCTAAGACAATCAGTTTAGAGTCATACAAAGGTTTAGGCTGGAAGGAATCTTTAAAGGTCATCTAAACTGAGCCCCCCTGCAATAAGCAGTGACATCTCCAACAGAACCCTGTGCAACCTGACCTTGAATGTTTCCAGGGATGGGACATCTACCATCTCTCTGGGTAACTTGTGCAAGATACCACTCTAAACTTAGCACAAATACATCTACCATCCTTTATGTTTCACTGGCTCTCTTTGCAGCATATTTGGTAAAGAAAATTTCAACCACTTGCCACATCAGCCCAGATTGCATTAGATGAGCACCAGCAATCCCACTAGCAAGACTGTTTTATAAGAAGGTGAGGAAATTACGCCTTTTTCACACTTCATCAAGTCATTTGCCTTAAGCAGCTCAGTCTCAGCTTGCTAAACACTGAAGTTTCAGTTAGTGTGCAACTTCTAGCTGCTCTGTGGTCCCTCTGCATCCTATTTCAGGAGAACACATGAAGTCTCCCACTGCACCCTGAAGTTGAAAGGTTGTTGGCATTTGCCGTGGGAACAATCCTTTCTTCCATTTAGGAGTCAGCATGTCCCTTGCACCCAATACAAAGCTTAGATGTGGCACCTCCCACATAATTCAATCACACATTCTGCTACAGGCCAGAATTTCTCTTGGCCAAGAAGTTTACTACTTGCTGCTTCCTGCAGCTAATCTCTTTGGACTCCTTCGGTTTTCTTGAAAGCCTCATTCCAGTCTTAAACTTAGCAGTGAAAACCTCCTCCCATAGGAAGAGCAGCCACAAGGATAAGAAGCAAGGAAAACACTGTCCATCAGAACAAAGAACTTACCTGGAGCACAGCTGTCAACAAGAGCACCCAGTGCTTTGCCATCCTGCCAGTTCTGATTGAAGTTTGTGATTGGCAAGTAAGGAATTTTGTTCTGGATCCAGCCCAGCAGCCTCTGCTTAGGGGTCTGCTTCTTTGCATCATCATCACCTTCATCCTCCCACACTGGCATAGAAATGGAGTAGTGAAGGATAAGGGTCCATATCAGGCCAAGGATCAGCTTCAGGTTTCCATCAACTATGGCTTTACTATCTGGAAATAAAAAAGACATACAACTGATTATTTGCCATTCTATAGAAAAGAGGTGTGTTTTTAAAACAGTGTGCCTGCACTCATGCACAGGTAATCAAGGACAAGAAAACTGACCCAGGCCACTGCAGGCATTTGTTCAGGTAGAGACACCATTCCTCACAGGAAGCATTAGACAGGATGAAAAGAGAGAAGCCAAAGGACTCAGTGCTATCCAGCCACTTGCCCTTCAGCTTTTGATCCTCCTAAGCTTTTGAGCTTAGAAGAAGTGGCAGTTTAAGATCTCTGGTACTTTGATTTCGATGAGTACCACCTGCTATTTTGTAATGGCATTTGTATCTTATGAACAAGGCCAAATAGCATGTGATGGAGATCACAAAATCAGCATCCCAATAGCATGATGCACTCCAGGGCATAGATAAAAGCATCATTTAGGAAACAGCATTTATATACAGAAACATGTCTCCCACACATTTTTTTGCCTTAAACACAATATTTAACTTAAAAACAATAGGGAAGAAGATAAAGTGCTGTTATGTAGTGAAGACAAGCAAATACAGAGTTTGGAATTGGTCTGGATATATCAAAACCTGTGTATGATCAGCAAAGTGAGCAGTGGAGGTCCATGGACAGTCCTTTGTACCATCACACAAGACATCATCCCTTCACACTACAAATTCAGAGTTACAGAAAAGAAGAAACAGCTTTGGCTTTTCCAAAAAGCCAAATATCATGCTCCAGCTTTCAGAAAAATTTATCACTGGAGGGGCCATGCTGCTGTTCTGCTTTAAGATATGCTATGGAGCTAAGTTTAAGGCTGCTGGGTATCAAGGTCAGATTTTCATAAGCAATGTCTGCAGAAGCAGAATGCCTTTCTGCATCAGTTTGGCCTTGTGACCATTAGTTTTACAAAAGCACATGCAAGTTACTTTAGCTTTAATGAGTCACAGACTGAATGCCCGCTGTTATAATCAGCACAGTTACTTTTACTTTATTAATTTGTCCCTTATTATCCCTTATTAAACTCTTAAAATCTTGAGGAGTGGGCTTCATTACTCACACCTCCCTCCCATTGAGCTGGTAGTTGTTACTCAGGTTGTATTACACCACTAACAGCTCCATTTTTATCAAGCTCACCCAAACCAGAGCTCTTCTGCAATGTTTCAGGATTCTCTCAGCCTGACAGTTCCTCTTATTCACAGCAGAATGTTACAGCACCACATTTTTTGGTTCTTTCCTCCATTTCAAGTACAAACTGTTACAGAAATCCCTCTTCAGTCAACAGAAGTTACAAGTAACCTGGAAGCTTTTGTCTACTCTCCAGCTCCTGCAGCAGACACTGGAGTAAAGACAATTACAGCTGTATCAGCTCCCTTTCATGCCACCAGACCTATTGCACAGGAATCTTACAGAGTCCTAGCTAGTAAAGTAAAAGTGTTTTGTAACTGGATTGCATTCTCCAGTTCACATTCAGAGTGTTAACAGGAAAAGTCCTCCAAGGTGACCCTCCCTGTGCCCAGCGACCACTGGGCATGCCTCACCTGCTCCTCTTCAGCTGTTAGAGACAACAGCAGCAATCCAGCACCATCTTATCAATGCAAAAAGATCCACTAACTTCCAAAACAAGTGATTATACAGAATAGTGATGAAGAACAGTAATCACCCTTTAACCCAATGCTCAGGCAAAGCGGTTAATATTTACATAGTTTCACAATAGAGCAGAATGTCCTAAACAGATAATACTGTAACTTCAGACTTTGAATGGCATTCGGACTTTCTGGGTAGTTAGTGTCTGGTTTCTACTGAGATTTTGTTTGTATGGGATTTTTTTAACAGTTTTGACTAATCTTACAGGATTACAATACATGTCTGCCATTTGGCTGCTCACTGCTGATTGCACATCCAGTCCAAGATAAACAATAGATAGCTATGGGGTGATTAAGCCCTATTGGGTTTTAATTACAAGTTCCAAGGTAAAAGTCTACATCACAAGCAGCGGGTCTCCTAGCAACAAGTAAACAGGCCCTACTGTTACCCATTTCTGTCCTCTTTCCAGCTGAGCGAGCTGCAAACTGGTCAGTGCCTTCCCTCCCTCTGTGCCAGCAGCTCCTTCATCCCTCTCCAGGGCACAACCACCAGATCACACTGTGGTGCTGGAGCACACCAATGGCCAGCCCATCTCTGCTCCAGAAATGCCTCCAAGCTACAGTTTCAGATTTATATGACACCAGCATTTTCACTAGAAGGACACAGCGATGATTTAAGTGTGCTACAAGGAAGCTCATTTCAGAAAGCTATCAAGCATTTCCAGGGAGGAATGCCAGCAGGACAGAACCACCTTGAGCACAACGCTACACACACATTACTCAAGATAAAGAGTGGCTCATTTTATATTTATAGACATAAAAAAATGCATAAATAACTATGTGGTTGCACTGTGGTTTCTGCAGCAATCAGCTGTGTCTTCAGAGCTTCCCTCAGCACCCCACTGCCCTCTCCAAAGGCAGTTTTCCCAGGGAAAAACAGTCTGGACAGGCTTCACAGCAAGAGCAAGAATATGCCATCTCACCAGCCTCATCCAGAGAGGCTGGGCACAGGACTGCTGCCCTGATGACAGGAAAAGCTCATCACAGGAATAGGACAGTTCTTCCTCTCTGGGGTTGGTGCCATTGCCACGACTGCACTTTGTTAGCAAGTTAGCAAGCTCTGACAGCCTCCCAGCTTCCTGACAGGCATAGGGATCTCATGATGTAATTTTTTCCAAGCTAAGGAGGAGGGCTTGTCTGCTTTCATTTGGGGTGGGAAGTAGGCAGGGAGAAGAAGTCCTGGGCAGAACCTTATCAGCACCCAGCAGAGCTGCCCGCATGCCCCTCTCACAGGCACCCCACTCCCAGCACTGGCTCAAAATCTATATCACTATATAAAAGAGCCCTCCACGTTCAAGAGAAGACCAAAGTCCAGCTCATAGCAGACTTAGCTTCCATGCACTGCTGTAAAGCTCAGCTCCACCTGAGCACTCCACCTTGCCAGAAGAGCCTCTGCTTTAGTGCTGCCTTTTTCATTAATTGACTAAAAATATCCAGTGCATCCTGGGCTTTAAGATGAAAGTTGCAACCAGGAAGACACGCATCCATTCAGATCCTGTACAGGGAGCAGAGAGCTGGCCCTGAGAACACTCTTAGTACAAACCAAATTTGCAAGCATCTCCCACCAGCTCTGAGGGCACACTGTCAGTGTAATACAGCCAAGGTGTAGGGATAGTGGAAAAAAATAATATACTCCAATGACACTTAAGCACCAAAAATCATTACTGCAGGCCCTGCTTGTACCCCAGCTCAGCTGGCTTGCCACTCAATTCCCTCCATTCCCTGGTCTGCTTCAAGACTCTTTTTGGCCATCTGAGGCTGGAAAACAGATTACACAAACAGCAGATTTCCACCACTGCTTTCCTACAACAAAAATTACTTTTAGGCATACTTATTACTTACACAATCAATGTCTTACAGAGCCTTTAAAGTCATGCTTCTCAATTGCTCTGCTGGAGCTCATAGTAAATTTACAACGTGGAGACGCACACTTCTGGTCAGTGCTTCTGAACGAAACAGCCTGGGCCCTTGACAATTCATCTCCACCATCCCCAGCTGCATTTGGCTTTCAGCTTCAATGAGTTAGGTGGACAGGAACAAATTGCCTGCTTTCAGCTGTGAGAGCATGTTTACTCCATAACAGCAGCCAGGTTTCCGCAGATTAAAGGAGCCCTCTCCATGCAGGAGACAGCCACTGGTCCCTGCCTTCCTGTGGCTTGGAGGAAGTGAGCCACTGGATCTCATCTGCCAAGATCATTAAGCAGGGTTGAACCAACTCCTTACAGCATTATTATCGACAGCTTTAATGTAACCTTTCTTGAAAAAAGCATGGTTATCTGCATAATTTGCTTTATCCATGTCACAGTGCTTATGTTAACATCTGCAAGATGCCCTTACAGGTGTGTCAGAGAGCAATGTTCCCTGGTTCCCAATACCAGCTGGGTGCTTT
Source organism: Certhia americana (assembly GCA_018697195.1). NCBI lineage: Eukaryota > Metazoa > Chordata > Aves > Passeriformes > Certhiidae > Certhia > Certhia americana. Next base: position 8,626,735 of record CM031868.1, on the reverse strand, counting down.
GGAGATCAAAGTCCCTGCACAGCTGACTCATACCTGCTGACAGCCACTGAACTACTTTCAAAGGGCACATTTTTATGGGAAGGCCAGGCATGAAGCAGGAATCCATGCCACAGATCCACCCTCTTTCTTCACACTAGTACTTAGGAGGACTCTAGCTCAACTGGGAACAGGCAACTTTAGAGATGCCATCTAGAAGAGACATAGATGGAGAGTTTGGAAAGAGGGTTTTGTGCTGGTTTTGCTGGGTTTGGAGTTTTCTAATTATTATTAGAACTAAGAATTTTGTGGGTACGATATGCAAGTTCTCCTGCCACTCTTGCTGAGGACTCCAAAACTTTGAATGCTGTAAGGCAACCACTTTCAGACAGTCTGCAAGTTCTTATGGCTAGACATGCTGTCCCAAACCAGCAAGAAACAAAAAAAATCACAGAAACATTCAAGTTCAGATTTAACACAAACCCTCCTTCCCACCTACAATGTTCAACGTGCAGTTTAACTTCAACTCTGCATCTCCAACTTGCTTTCCTCCTCTAGAAGTACCTGATGACAATCCAACATCAACAAAATAGCAGCAGCCATCAGCAAGATGCAGCCCCCATTCAGCTGCAGGCAGGCAGGAGCTGTCTGCAGGGAAGGGATGCTGTCAGCCCACTGCCCAGGTTCAGCTGTCAGGGTGCATCTTGACATGATGTACATGCTGTCTGCTGGGGAAAACCTGCCAGCCAAACTTCAGCTGTTCTGCAGAATCAACAACAGTATTGAATAAGCAAGCACGTACTCTCTTAAAATAAAAAAGCACCTATATATAGCCTACAATATTAAGATTCATGTAGAAGTATCCTGCTTCCTGGTCAGCTAATAAGTGGCTGCCTAGTAGGGTGAAGAGGAAAACAAGCTGAACCAGAGCTCATTTGCTTCCCCCATCACACCTCCGAGTCTAGATTGAAATTCTTCCACTTTTATTATCCTATTAACTAAGTGGCAACCAGCCCAAAAAATGGATTATGGCAATTCCATAGGCCAGCAGTACATACCACCAGTCTCAGTCCTGAAAAGAAACCAATTTTCAACTGCTCAAACTGATTTATAACTGTTGCCCTATACTAAAATACTAATACAATATGCTACACTTGGACTCCTAAAATCACACTCCTCAAAGCAAAAAGAAAGATGTCAAAATGCCAAGGTTTCAGCTAGCAGTGTGACTAGTCTGAGCCAGCAACATGACCATTTTGAGACAAATGTGTGTCACTTTTATAGCTTGGGCCATAAAAAACTTCCCAACCAAACCTACCAAGTAGAAAACTGCCAATGCTCAGTCCTCTGCATTTGTGCTTATAGAAGCATAGGAGGCAGTGCCAGAACTGAAACCTGGCACTGGTTTGAAGCTTACTCATTTATCTACTCCAGTAGAAGTCCCTAAATTCTACTTGTAACACATGACTTGAACAATATGACCATTATCAGGTCTATAATTCTACAATTAAAAAACAAAAAAAGCATTATAAACAAGTTTGTGACTAGTATCTTCTGCTCATGTGCAAGTCTACTCTGCATTCAGATTAAACATAAGGACAATCCAAATTGTGGCAATGCTCCTTAAACTCTGCCCTACAGCAGAGCAGCAAGTCATTCTCTGCTGGACAATTAGTGGAAACAAGCTACCAAAGCAGCTTCCTTTACTGAATCAAGCCAGTCATACTGACTGTGAAGCATTGCAAAACAAATAAAGGACTGAAAAAGCAGCTTCTGAGTAGTGAATTCCATTTCTTTTTAAATAGTTTCATGGCTGAGGCTGCAGTCAACACAGCTTGTTCACTACCTCACAGAGCCATCTCAGAAGCTTTGCCATTGATTTTCACACTGAGAAGTTAAACCACAACCAGCACTGATCTTTGCATCCATCTTCTCTAAAAAGTGGTCTTCCTCTTAATTTTTTATGTCTTCCATATTTAAACTTTTGTTCTATGCATCATATGTAGGGAGAAACCAAATCCATGGTTCTCAATACAAAACAAAGGAAGTGTCTCACCAACAGCCCTTACTCCTTATTTCCAGGCATGGAAGGAATTTTGTTTAGCACACACAGAGTTCATCTCAATTATGGATCAGTTATGAAGAGACTGTAGGAATTTTAGATCTTAGTGTCTTTAAATGTCTGAACATTTCCTCACCTCTAGCTATTCTCACCTATTGTTAAATAGCTATAGCAGCTATGGGACAGAAAAATTAAGCAATGATTAGAGCTTAATCTTCTGGAACATAGAAAACACCACACTGAGTGTAGCCACATGCCAAACAGAAGTATGCAGATGAGATGGAGCTGAGCAAGCTGCCCAAGGCAATTCTTTGCTGAAGCATACAGTATGTGTTCACAGGCTTACTGTGCCTGCAAAAGACATTAGTGACATCCTCTGTAGAGATAATGTATCTTTAAATCAATTACAGGGATTCCTCTGTGCTTTGAGAACATACTGCAACCATTTCCTCCAGTGTCCCTTAAGCCCAGGTCCACATCCCAGCTCCGCAGGGTCAGGACATCGCTTGTGTCCTGCCACATGCAGCCACTCACCCCACGGAAGCAGAGGCTGTGTGTCCATCACACAGAGCTGCTTGAACTCAGGCTGGTGTTGAGGATACCCAGCTGTGTGTGATCTGCCAGCCTCTAAATGCTGTGTGCTCCAGTCCCACTGCATCTCTGCTTCTCAGCAGCACTTGCAGGCAGTGTGTGACCTCCAGGACAGCTGATCCTCAGCATCCAGCTTACCTGAGTCTCCCTGGGCTTTTAGCTCACTGGCTCCCAGCTGAGCTCCCACACCAGGCCAAGGCACAGCCACTCCTCAGCTTCACTGATGAGACTGAGGGATTTCATCACCTGAGGAAGTGTGCATCTTCAGGAAGTCTAAGTGATACACCATATACACTCAGAGGTCCACTAAGCTTTTTACAAGGTAGATTTTCCAGAGGGGGAATGACTTTTTACTGGAGGGTTGTAAGAACCATAACTGAATGGTGATCTGGGCATAGGCAGGAGGATAGAAAAGAATATGGGGTTTTATATTTTTGCAAGGGACAGAATCCATTTTCTCCTAGGCTTACCAGGGCAACTAGTTATTTAAAAAACAAAAAAAAAGTAGTAAGATTCCTTTGTGACACAAAAATTCGGATTTGAGATATTAAACGTTACACTTCAGAGGGTTTTAAGCTATTAAAATAGTGTTTACTTCAACTGGATTTGAAACCAATTATATCAGAGAACTGCAGGCCACTGTTGCATCCATCACCCTGTACTGCCTATTGGTGCATGTTAGACCTCTAGAAAGGATCTCATGAGGTAGAGCTGGTAACTGAAAGAATAAGTTCAAATCCAGTCCTTTTACTGTAGGTTTGGCAAGCAAAAGTATCACACAGACTTTTAACACAGTAAAGAATAAAAATAATCAAGCCAATGGAACTCTCAGGAGCAAAATACAGATTAAAATAGCTCTGCCCAACTTCTTAATAGATACCCAGAGACCACTCAGGTCCCATATCCAGAAGAGAAAGGCATAACACAAAGCAAGTTTAAGCCAGCAGTATAACAGCAACAGCAACCAACCCAGCTTCTCCAAGAGAAACTGAAATCACCCAAGGAGGGGTGGGGCTTGAAGGAGAAGTCAAGAATTTCAAAATTAGGAATTGTTAAGGTGGTTGGGGAAAAAAGTAAAACTGCAGGTGGCTTATGATAAAATTCCTTAATACTTTCAGTCTGAACACACTGAGGTTTTTTACTGCCCTACACTATCCCAAGTTAGATAGGAGAAGGTAAACACACTACTCTTATGTCCGGGAAGAGCTGCAGACAGGTGTTAGTGCACATCCAACCCTTGCTGTGAATACTGTCTGCGAGCACCAGGAGGGCTCTGCACTGTTGGCATGGGATTAGCAGTGAGCAAGGATGCAACACAGAACAACCAGAGCTGCCATTCACAGCAGCTATTTCAGACCCAGCTGCTCCCTGCCAAGCAAATACCCAGCTGAACAGCATACAGGAATGCTGTGCCCATTATCCGAGATCCTTTTGGGGTGGGGGAAGAAAGGAAAGCGTCTGAATGTTCAGCTTTTGTAGAGCAGCAAGTTGCCATGAGTGCTGCTTTGTCCGCAGCCAGTGAGCCCCTCGCCAGCCTGGCGGAGCAGCGCGCCAGCGCCACGCTGACCCCAAAACCCCAGCTCGCTTCAAGAACTGGCGTGGCTGAGCACCCAGTGGACAGGAGGCATCACAAGGGGGTTCCCCCAACCCTGGAACCCCCATGCCACACCTGCAGCTCCCATCCCACACACGGCCAGTGGCACAGTGGGCCGTGGGCCTGCCGCGGCACAACGCCCATGGCATCACTGCCAAACCCACCCCACAATGGGCCCTGTGAGCTGGCCCCTGCACCAGCAAAGCACATTCCCCGCTGCTGAGCTCATCCCAACGCCCCTCGGTGCTGCTACCAGCCCCAGGAGTGGCTGGGACACCAGGGCTCCCACATTCCTATGCTGGGCACACACAGTGCAGGCATCCTGCACCAGAAGCAAACCAGCAGGTGACATTCAACCCCTCCAAAGGCAAAGATCCACATTTCCGGTGAGGAATGAGTGGAAGCTGGGCGGAAGCACAGCCAGCCTTCATACTACATTATGCAAAGGGAGCTCAAGACTGCATAGGACAATTCTGCTCCCCAAGGGTTCAGGTCAACTCAGCAGCACCCTGTCCACCAGGACAGTATAGCTGACAGCATGCCAAGACTGACTGCATCAACCTCACAGACAACAGGTGGATTGGGAAAGCTCCCAGAAGCATGGGATGGGGCTGTAGAGAAGGGCTTCAGGATAGCACCCACATGGACACTCACCCCCAGCAGCCCCAGGTTCAGAGGCAGGTGGAGGAAAGCTTCAGGAAGCCACGGGGACAGCACAACACAAGGCACCCAAGTGCTAGTTAGTCATCCAGGAACAACTCGAGAATGAAAGTCCCTGCAGTAGGGAGTGAACATGCAAGAACTGGATTTCTGTTAAATGATGGAAGGAGGGAAAGAAGGCATCCTCCTGCTTTTGTCACACTCTCCTGAGAAACACTTGGCTCAACTTTTGAAACCAAGTGACATGACACAAAGTATGCCTCCCTCCTCCAGTCATGAGACAGGAGAGTAAAGGGAATTATCCTACACCAGGTCCGTGCTCCCCAGGAGTCAGTAAATTTACTGCCATGGCACAGGAAGGCTTCACCTTCCCATCAGAGCAGATACACCTGAGTCAGCAACACCACTAGCCAATTCACAGGAGTTTCAGTTTAAGCAAGACATGAAAATTTTAGTCAAATGTATAATTGTCTATCCCTCACAAGCAGCACTTCTCTAGGAGTCAGGTCAACTCAAAGCTGTTTCATTCACATGTGCAAACAAAAAAAGCATGTCCTCAACATGCACAACACAACTTATGCATACACAACTAGAAAGACAAGCCTCAATCAGAAAGGCTGAACTGAAAACAACAACTGTAGTGCCAGAAGACTGCAAATGACAAAATAAAGCTATAAATTGTCTCTGAAGCCTAAGAGTGCTGTAACCATCTCTGTAGGATTAAGGTAATCCTAAATATCACAGGTTACTTCAGGTCTCATCAAGGTCAAAAACATGTATAGTTCTTGCAAAGACAAGATGCCTGGCAGAGGCATTAGGTGACAAGCCATTAGCACTGTGCTGTATCACACATTACTGAATGAATGTTACCAATCTTCAGTGCAAGGGACAACAGGAAGGTCCACCCTCAGGCATTGGAGATGAATGAATTGCAAGAAACAGGGCTACAAAAAAAAAAGATGCCTCAGCAAGACCAAGAAGCAATGAATAATGCAGAGGTTTCCAAGCACCAAAGTGCTACTAACAACGTGTTTATTCACACTGGGGGTAGGTCAAGATAGTTATATGAAACAGCATGTAAAGTCTTGCTGAGATAAATGAGCCTATTCAGATAGGGCTGTCTAATATCTTCTGTGCAGCAGACACAGACAAAAAAAGGGATGGACTTTGTGAAGCCAAAACCAACACATTTGAAATTATCAGAAGTGATTACTGTTTGGGGAAATCCTTGGCCACAACATACCAAGATTCAGTTTTTCCATTTGAAACCAGAATTGCTCCACTGACTGTGATTCACTGTGCATAGTGCTGTTCAAAGGAAATCCCCATTCATGCAGCCCTGCACAGCTCAACCCATCTCCACACTGTAGCACCAAAGTACTGAGGACTGGAGCACATTTTGTGGTCTGGGGTTAGTAACACATCAGAAAGTAACCTACCAGTTACTTTAGCTTTGCAAAAGACTTGTGGTTTGTCTCAGTTTTGATCATCTCTGATTCTGAGCACCTAACAGCACTGCTCTAGGCAGGCTTGTTTTGAAGCATATAAGCCCAGATACCACGCTACAGATGCTCTGCAGCTTAATGACAGAGTTATTCCCAGCTATCTGTCCAACTATATCCCTGAGAAGCAACAGGAAAGGTAATTAACTCTAACATGCTCTGCTCAGATTGGCTGGGATAGAGTGAATTTTCTTCACAGTCACTGGAATGGGGCTGTGTTTTGGATTTGTGCTGAAAACCATGCTGATAACACAAGGATGTTTTTGTTACTGTTGAGCAGTGCTTACACAGAATCAAGGCATTTTTCTTCTCTCACCCCACCAGCGAGTTGGCTGGGGATGCACAGGAAACTGGGAGAGGACAGCAGACCCCCAACGATTCAAGGGATACCCCATACTGTATGGGGTAATGCTCAGCACAAAACCAGAAGGAAGTGGAGGGACATTTGGAGTGATGTCACCTGTCTTGCCAAGTAACCATTACACATGACCGATGGCTGAACACCTTCCTGCCCATAGGAAGTGGTGAATAAATGCCTTATTTTCCTTTGCTTATTGAACTGTCTTTATCTCAACACATGAGTTTTCCCACTTTTACTCTCCCAATTCTCTCCCCCATCCCACCACAGGGAAGTGAGTGAGCAGCTATGCAGGGCTGAGTTGCTGGCTGGCCTTAAACTACAACATGTGCAATTGTACCTTCAGTACAGATTGGATTAGGCACTTTGGAGTTACCCTCCAAACACAAATTTCACCAGACATAGTACTCACTCAACACAAACACACAGCACCAGAAGTAGCCCAACACCCACACACCCAACACCAGAACTGTCTCACCAGGCCACTGCCCTATAGCGTTGCTGTGATGATGTGAAACACCCAAAATGAGCCCTCATCCTGTCTTCGAGCTCCAGCCACCATCACAGCATTGCCATGTGAGTGTTGAGCAGGAGGGTGTGATGCACAGCCCGGCTGCTTTCTGCAGCTGCACACTAAGCAGGGATGTGCAGGACACAGTCACTACAAACATATGCATGGCCTGGAAGGCACTGCTGCTTTTCTGTGACCATTACGAAGATGTCTTCAAGCTCCTATTTGTAAGCCAGCTAGATTTAATTCCCCATGAGCTTTAGGGGAACACAGACACCTATCCTCCCCCTACACTGGAAGCCATGACTAGCCCTCCCAAGAAGGAATAGGATTGCTTTCTTCCTGGAAAGTCAATCCTTAAGTAAAAAATATTGTGCACTGCATCTTGAAGGAAAAATGCTCTCCCCTCTTTCTGGGGAAACAATGAAGCTTGAACACATTTTTCTATGCTTGTACAGCCCAGCTGTAAACACACTTCCATCTGCACATCACACAAGGCTCTCCCCTGCATCATGTCGATCTGAGCCCTGTGTGTTCAACACCCCACACACCACAGCGCTGTGTTTATACAGTTTCAGCTACAAGCCGCTAACATAAGGGATAGACGCTTGGCTTGAGGCCCAGGTAATTCATCCAACTGTGGCAACTACTGTCAGACAGACCTCTTTTGAGAGGAGCTTTCATGACTGGGAACACGGTGCTGAATCTGCAGAGGCACAGTCTGCACGGGTGGTCTCCAAACACCTTAAAGAGGACCATCTGGGATTAATGGTACAGCTTGAGCACACATTAGCCCCAGCTGTGTGACACCCACTCACGAAAACATATATCCCCACCTCCCACTCAAACTCATTCCCTACACAGCAAAGCTTTGCTTCAAATGTGTGGGTTCTGTATGGCCCTGAATAGTCCAAGTCCCCATCTCACCCCAGCTGCCATGGGCTCACTGGCCCCAGAGCTACCATCCTGTGCCATGCCAGGGCTATGCTCAGGGGCCATCCTCTCACTCTCCCAGCAAAAGGCAGAAGCAGGTCTGCTCATTTGACACCATCAGCCTAAACCAATTTAGTCAGGAGCTGGTCAGCTGTGACAGGCTCTGGCTGCTAACAAAGTCTCCAAACTAGCCAGTGCTCAGAGGGATACTACCTTTCGACTCCAGAGGCTGGACTTCAAATCCTCCAACTAAAGGCTTTACACACGTCTTTCCAAACTTCACAAGCTCACAGATCTCTCCCTAATCTTCAGGGACAGCACTCCAGCACACACATACTGACCAAGAAGGGTGCAGGGAATTACCCAAATCCTCACCAGCTGCAAGATCCCATTTTTAATCTGCAATCTCACATTGTTCACATTGCAAGCCTATTGTATTTCACATTTTTAACGCAACACTAAAAATGTAGAGCACTGGCCCTAGGGGTAATTCTTCTAGAACTGGAATAGTTGCAGCAACTTCACAAGCTATGCTGCTGTCTGATCTCACATACCTCTTCCAGGTACCTACCAGGTTTGATGCAGCATTAGACATCCTTTTTTAGCAATTCCTCCATTTCACCATGAAAAATGTTTGGGGCATACTATTACCTTTATCTGGACACAATAAGAGCCCCAATCTTACTCCCAGAAGTCCAGGCTGCTTCTTTCAGCTTCTATATTTGAGGCTAAATAATCCTGCTAACCAGGTACTGCTGCAGAAGTCTGAGTTACTTTTCTTACAGGTTGAAAAAGAAATACTCTGCAGCTTGTTAAAGCCTATGTTTAAGTAATAAAGCTGGTTAGTTTCAATATTTGAACTTCCTCTGCCTTAGGCAGTGCTTTCAACCAATAGCTGCACCACTCTATGTGAAGCAGCTCATTTATTCTCTTAGCAATTAAAACCTTTCAAAGGGACAGTTTTCTTCAGTTAATTATCGATATCAGAAGAAATATTTCTTTACTCGAACACCAAACTCAGAGCTAGGCTACAAAACCACAACAAAATTTGAAGTGTTGAAGTAGGGCTTTATGCCACTAACTTCAGGGGGCTTCCCTGTTTGAGTCAAGAGTCATTCAGCAGTTTTCCACCCAGGAAACCCCAGACATCGACACTATTTACAGGGCCTGAAGTAGCAGCTTCTCACTCAAGTCTGCTGCTCATGGTGTTTTCACAGCAAAGCAAACCTCTTCCATGAGATAACCCTTGCAGAGTAGCTCCAAACTGCCTCCTTCCAGAAAGCAGTAGATTGGGATATACTCCAATGAGAATCACAATGGTAATCCAGTTAATTCTCTGGGACAAGGTCTTTACAATACCCTTGTCCAGAAGTAGCACATGCTTCTATCCCTGTAACTGCAGATTAGCATTAGATCTGCAAGTCATTAGCATGCTCAGCAATGCCCACTGAGCAGCCACAGATCATCCAGTGTGACAGCACCAAGGGCAGTGCTGAGCCACCCCCACTGTACAGTGGCTGTGAACTGAATGCACACAGCATTCCTTCACTCATGTTTTTGGAGAGAAACTGGACCACTAGAAGACTATCTCAGGCTCTTCTGTGTTTCCTGGATGCAAAAAACGTAACTGGCCACCCAGGAGCTGCACCTGCTCCCTCATAGCTCTGGGGAGCCCAGGGCACATTGCAGCCTGGGGATCTGCAGGCACTCCTGGGTCACCTGAGTTTGTGGCCTCCCAACAAGTAGACAACTCACTTGGTCATTGACACTTTGAGCTGACAATCCCTGCTCCTGCTCACCACTCAGGTTAGGCCAGAGAAGTACTATTAGTACAGGAGCTGGTTTATCAACACACAGCAACCTCTGCAAGCTGGGGTCTTCTCCAAAGCAGCTATATTGGGCTGTGGCAAGTTACCCTCCTCCCTTTGGCCACCCAAGTTCGATGTCACTGTTCAATCGTCCAGCACATATGCTGCATCCTCTATTATGAGCATTGAACTCACATAAGTCAGCACTAAATAGCACAGGAATACATAATCACAAAGTAATGAGAGCATTAAGGCAGCACCACTATAGAGGGCCCTGCAGTCCCCATTTAAAAGCCTCCATGTCTTTTCCTGACTTCTGACAGTTGCAGTGTCCAGCACTGGTGAGCTCAGGCTGTGGCACCAGAAGACACCACCCTTTCAAGTGTCACCACAAATTTTCCTGGCAGTCACCAGCCTAAATTTTCTGCTTCTTCATAGCTGCATTTTTACTACATGCCTAAAAGAGATATCAAAAGAAATAATCCCCAGAGACACCTAAAGCCTGTTTCTATTTGACTTTTAATTAGATCATTGATCTTGTTCTAGCACTTACATGAGCTATAGGACCATTTGCATGCAACCACACTGGCAATCAACAGCCGGAACAAAACTGAAACAACATGATTAACATCCCAAGTCTTCCTACAGATGGTATTTTAAGTCTGCTCAGACACCAACTTGTCATCCAAAAGGGAATTCAATAACAAGCCATGTCATAGTCACTGCAACTAGAGTGACATCAGCAAACAGCAGCCCTTCAGGAATATCCAGGTGCTGGAGAAGGCTCAAAGATGCCTAGACTTCAGATTATTTGGGAGATCAACAAGCAGAATTATTTCTAGTTTTGCAGAGAAACCCTATAGAAATTCACTGTCTAGATGTGATGGTGAGGCAACATATGATATATTGCACCATCAAGATGACAGTTAAACATCAATTTTGTTTAGCAACCCAACATTTCCTGTTCTGGAGCAAGGATCAAAAGCAGAGAGATAAATCCAAAATTTGTGTCTCACACCATGACAGATACAAGATGTATTTACTATTCTATCAGTTCCCAGCATGGAAGATGCATCAAAGACAAATGCAGGACCCTGCACATATACCCCAGGTCAGGCTTTTTGCTCCTATAGTCTGAGACCAGGGAAACCTGCTCCTACCACTCGCCTTGTAACAAAGGGAGGATCTGCACAAAGATAAAGTTCACCTCCAAGGTGCACCCATCAGTGTTTTAGCACTAAGACTTAAACTAGTCCAAAGACCTGGCTTGCCAGTATTTGCCTATGGAAAGTCCACTAAAACTGTTGCACCTACTACTGCAAGGTTGTTGTAAGAAAAGGAAATGCAAAACAGTTAATTACACCAATTAAAGGAAACACAGATAGAGCAAGTTAGTATCTAGCCAAGGGGGACAGTATTTCCTCTTCTGTGTTTGAATAACCTTCAAATGCACATACCACGGGTGTTTGCTCAGCACAGCTCTGTATGCTGTGCCTTCTGCTGCAGGGCCCCAGAGCAGACGTGTATACAACATAGCTCACCAGTTGCTCATTTTGGGCCCACCAACTATGACAGTGCATTTTAATATAGGCTTAGAAATACAGAATGCATTGTCTCCTTAAAAGAGAGGCCACACACTAATCAAAACCAGTAGGCTGCCAGGACAGCCCAAAATTGCAGTGGGCTGTGAGCAGCAGAGGAGAGCAGCCACCAGCTTCCTACTCCCAGGTCAGGCTGGGGCAGCCCCCACGGCCGGATATGCTCACAGCACCAACGCAAAGAATAGGAGTTGGCATTTCAGAGCAGCATTTAATAGCTCAGTCCAGAGCTCATCACACAGGTTTCAGCACAAAAAGCGGGTGGAAGTACACCAGCTGTGGGCTAGAAGTTGCCTCCAGTGCTTCCAACTGCTGCTCTGTAGCAGAGCAGCCATGCAGAGAGCTGTGACCACTGCTGCAAATGCCCGCACCCCACCCAGGCAAGCAAGAAGCAGCAAGAGTCACCCCAGCAGCATGGGGAGAGAGGAGGGTGGCTGACAGCCTCTGCTCAGCACAGCACCCATACCATGCCAGAACCAACCAGCAGCAATGTAACAGTGGGATGTGCTGCAACAGCCATTGCCCAATTTGCCCCTCTGAGCAGGCAGGCTGAGTGTCAGCAATCTGTGCCCACCTCACCCTCAGAGGGCCCATCATTTGGGAACAGTGCTGCCACGTAGCCTGGACAGCTCATACTGGAGTAATTCAATGCTCTGACAAATAAATGCATCATGATTTACAGCATGGCCTGAAGCAAGGGAGAAGGAGCCACAGCCCATGATGTCATTGCAGCCCACAGTCATTTATGTGCTGTTACTGGGTAACGTTGGCAGGAGAGCTCATGCAACCTGCTGTTGCTGTTAGAGGAAAAAAACTTGTCCTTCTGCAAGAAAGGCCACAGCCTGACGGTCAAAGCTCTGCCACTACCTACTCACCAGCCTCATAAGTAAAACTTGCTATATTTCAGTGACCCAGACAAATTAACTCTGACATATCTGCTGAATTTATGCTTTAAAGTAAGAGACTGCCTTCTGTATTTATCAGTTCCTTCCCATTAGTTTAGTTGTCTACTTCTCCAGGTTGTAAGGAGCAGCAAAGGGCCATCACCTGACTCAGAGGAAGCATCCCACTAGTAACCAAACAGTGCAGCTGCTTGTGTGGCCATTCTTCTCATACACTTTGGAGAGACATGGCTGTTTTCTTTCAAGGGCAATATCAGCAGGCAGTTCAAACAACTTCAACCCATCACACCAGGAGAGACAGGATTCAGCTACTCCACCCTCTGCCCACTCCCAGGCAGCCCAGGGCAGTGTCTGCTGCCTTACTCACCACAAGGGAGGATGTGTCAGGCAACCCTTGCTTCCCCAGGAACCTCGGCAAAGCTTCATTTGGCTGCTGTTTAAAGTGGCCTAGCTTGTTTTCAATAACACAAAAAATCCAGTTTATTCTTGCAGTGGTTGTATCCCAGCTGCCATGTACAAGCACTGTAGGAACTAGACATTGCATACATCACACTATGGATGTTAGACTTCAACTGTTTACAGCAGAATAATGCTTACACAAGGATTTGCAATCCAACAGGTGAACCCAAAGCCCACAAGCAGATCCAATTCTCACTGTAATGTACCAGATTATTATGTAGACATCTTCAAAATTCAAGGTTAGTTGCAGGAGGGACAGAGGGCCAAGGGAGGCTGACAGACAGGTTAGAGACCACATCAGAGCCCAGAGAACCATCTGGTTAAGATACAGCATACACTTACTGCAAGGCTTTTGAGTACAGAACTGGGATTTATCTCCTAATGATGACCTAGAAAAAAGTCCTCCCTACTAGATTACAGAGCACTAGTTCTTCCTTAGGAGGAGCACAAACAGGCAGGAGTGCAACTACACAAACTTTTGCCTTGTGGGGCAAGAAAATCTGGGCCAAGTCCCCAGAAGCAGAACCTAGGGGGGAAAACTCACTAGAGTTTCATTGCACAAATCCAAATAAACAGGCAGAGCTTGCTTAGCCCATTGCACAGAACCTCAGATCTCAGTTGACTCAACTGTGAACCCAAGGTCAAGTTCCCAGGAAGAGCAAGGGTAGCTGTACTCACCCCTCCCGGTGAGGGGTTGCAAGAGGGTGGGGTGAGTCCACTTTCACCACTCAAACAGACAGACCAGGGCAGCAATCAAGAAAAGATACAGAAGAAACTAGCACAAGTTTCACAGACACAGTATTTTCAGGAAACTGCTACACTTACTCCTCCAGATACCACCTAAAGACACACACTATTCCACTACCACCTTTGACCATTAGCAGGAATTCAGCCTGCAACAAGCTAAGCAGTGCCACAGAGTGAAGGCTGTAGCGCACTGTTTAGATCTCCCAACAAGGGCAGGTGGTGCCTTCCCCTAGTCTTTTCTACATCTATTTTGGGTTCGACTCTTCCCACAGCAGTTAACATTCAGCTACACAGCATGTCCTTCCTCCAGCAGAGACACACTTGGTATATCTGATTCCATTTTCTTGCCAAGTTGATTGCAGCTACCCATCCTCACCACCACAGTGTACTCCTCCGCCCCACATGGGTGGGTACTCTAGAACAGGACCCACAGTACTATCAAAAGATAACAAAAAAATGCAAGAAAACCCCACAGGAACCTACAGTTTGTCTACAGAAGGCTGACAACCTCATCAACAGTCAGCATCACACTAAATGCTTTGTAAGCAAAGGACACTGTGAGGCTCTACAAGCACACTGGTATCATAGCAGACCAAGCCAAACAACAGTTCACTGAGCTCTGTGTCTTTTTTACTGTAATGATTTATGAGTCAGGTGACAGATTCATGAGCTCACTATCATGCCTGGCAATAAAGGAAAACAGGGCCACCTGATGCTGGTGGCAGGGACCTGGTAAGCATCACACTACAGCAGTCTTTGTTCACTCCAGCAGGACCAGCAGTACACTTTCACTCTGATGTACTTGCTAAACATGGATTAGTGGACTAAACTTAGCAGGCCCTTGTTCAGAACCAAACTAGCTGCTCATCAAAGTCTTTTTCTAAGGGGCAGAGAAAAAACAGAATTCCTCTGCAGCCTGGGGGATTCAGAGACCATTGTTTTACTTCCCATTGCTTGAAGCAGACACAGAACAATGCTGGCAACATAGCAGCATGACCACACACAAGGCTAACCACATTCTTAGGTTACAGTTGTAGGCTAGAAAAGAGTTATCCTAACCCGTTTAGATTTAAACATCCCCATGTAAGTCAATACAGGACATGGCATTAGAATATGGAGCAGTTAAGATTTCAGTCCATCTTGAATAGCTGGCATAGCCTTCAGTGCCTTAAATGAAAAAGCTGTTTAGTACATTAGTCTAACTGGCCCTAAGTAATTTTACGGAAGTTTGATCACTTTACAAGTTTCCGCTCATATGTAAAAGAATGCAAGAACAGTCTGTGTAAGCTACCTTAAAGTCTCCTGTAACTTGGAAGTCATAGTTCAGGCAAAGGCACTTTTTCATTAGACCAGCAGTCCAACTACTGAAACAGAAGGTCCTGAGGAGACCAAGCACCTTCCAAAGCTGAAGCCACCTCTGGCAAAGAGGTCTACAGCCCATCTATCAAAAATTATTTTCTAGGGGAAGGAGTAAGTCTCATATTTCCAAGAAGCAGAAATCTGCTTCCAAGACACACTGTATATTTTCCAGAAAGCAGCATCCAGGGAAGTCACAGATAAGTGGCAGACAAAATACAAGTGTATTTTGACTACCTACTTATGATGTGTTAATAGAACATTGAGTGAGACAGAAGAACCCTTAAATGTACACAGGCTGAAAACACATTTTCTTTTTCCAGTTTTCAAGGACCTGGCTCTAAGTGTTACAGGACAACACATTTACTGTTCTACAAGAGACTAGTTTCCCTCTAGAAATGTATGGTTTGGTTTGTCACTCTTTAATGTATCAGCAGCATAGGGAAGAAAGTTGGTTTTCAACTATTTTCCTAAAATTAAATCTAAAATTAGATTTCTATAAGGTACTCAGACTTGCACGTCATGACACTTTCACCTTAAGCACACTGTAGACCACAGTGTGTGGCGAAGTACTTGGCCATTAACCAAAACCCCATCCAATGCACAGGTTAAGTTTGGTCAGTACTCCTGCAGCTGGGATATGCCACCACCAAACTCTCCATGAGACAAGTACCAACAGACCATAATTATAACCCCATCCTCTCCTCCCTGGCATAGCTTAATTCCCTGCAGCAGGACACAGGACCACCACAGGGACAAACCTGTACGCAAATCACACAACTGCAGCCATCTGCATGGATCCTCCTGCCATGGCAGCAGATGTGTCACCACCATCCATTTACTTGCACTGCCAGTTCACATCCTGCCGTTGTGAGGCAAGCCAGGTCAGCTCACTTACCTGGTGAAAGTGCAACCTGGCAGAGAAACCACATTTTTCAGTTTGCTCAATCTGACTGTAGCAGCCCAAGACTGCAGTTTTACTCAACAAGGCAGCTTGGCACCCATCCTCCCTCTACCAGTGATACAAGGCTACCGTGTGAGCAATGGCCACGAGAACACTGCCAACAGGTACTGAGCAGCAGGGTATGCACCCAGGACCTGCTGGCTGCAAGCTCGGGTGCAACTTGGCAGGTCGCATCCCAAAACCATTCATTTGCCAGGTTTCAGCCACCCAACTACTCTGTTTCTAAGCTACATCAGTTGACTCCTATTGCCAGTTACCAGGGTTTCTAGGGACAAGCTCAATGCCAAATTAGCTTCAACTTCCCTCCTTCTCTGCTAAGTAATCTGTAGACTCAATCAGCCCCTTCAGCCAAGAGCAAAGCCCTTGTGCTCTACATTCCTGGCATCCTACTCCCAGTGCCTGTCATGCAGCATGCCACTCAGCACCCAGGAATTTGCAATTATCTCAGTCTAGCAGACAAGGAAAAAAGCTAGACTTAACACTTGTTAACACTTGAGCAGCAGAGCAGCCACCTCATATTGAGTAGAAGGCTCCGTGAAGTCACCTGCTTCTACAGCAGCTTTTTCAGAGCATTCACTCCCATCTTGGATGGATAGCACAAAGCACTTATGTGCTTCATGGCCTTTTTTACATTAGATCATAAATGCAGTCAATTTTGCACTGAAGACACTTCATGCCTAGAAGAAAAGCTTCCCGAAATTAGCAAAAGACTTTGAGCAGAGACTAAACAAGGGGTAACTGCAGAAGGAGAGGTTGAGCTGCTAATGTGCATCTAGAAAGGGCTGCGGTCAAACACTGTGTATAGGCAGACATTTTAAATAGGAAAACATTGAATGCCAAAACCTTGCTACTGAAAAGGTTTTAAAATGTGGTTGTAGTACAGCAGCGGTAGCTGAGCCATAACACATGGCTTCCAAAATGTTCCTGGAAGTTAAATAATAACTGGAACAGGCACTGCATCCACTTAGCAGAGGTCTGATGGCATTATTAATGCCAGAAATGCAGCAGGCGCAGCTGTCAGGTTTTCCCAGTTGATTTGGCTCAGAGCTGGCCCTAAACACCCCAGGCACAAAACACCAACGTGGTCATAAAAGTTCTCCACCTAGAGCCTTTACTAGTTTCTTTTTTTCAGTTCAGCTCCAGGGTCTGCAATGACCCTGGTTTTGTTCAACAACACAAAAGAGACTAAACAGTAGAAATAAAAAGAAAGCCTTCAAGTTCTTCAGAACCTGCAGGGAAAAACACACCAGGGGCAGGTACTGAACCCAGTGGACACCGCACCTGCAGGACAGGTTCCAAAGGAACCCTTCAGCCCTTCAACCCAGCAGAGCACTGCAAGGCTCACTAAATGTCTTTCTTGGAAAGGGCATTCACAACGTTTTTTCAGGACAGGCTCAGTTTATCCAGGACTGTACAGTAGGGCTCCTGTGCTACGCCTTGGCTCCAGCTCAGGTGGCAGAGCACAGATGGAGCTGTACACGCCTTTCTGCAGAGACTGGGAAATGGCAAAAGCATTAGCAGTCATAGGCATTCCATTCTCTCAAAGCTTCAAGTTTTCTCAGGGTCTGTTTTTTTTAAATTTTATTTGGTTTTTAAGAGCCAACACAATGCAAGTAAGCTGTAAAACAAATAGACATGTCTTAAATGATTACAGACACCCTGCAGTTCAGCCTAACCATGTAAAGGAGCTGTGCTGCTGCAGCAGCATTTCTAGAAAGGAAGTCACTGAAAGCCAGAACTGACTGGAGTAGCCTTGATCTCCCAAACCCGTCACCCTCGGGAAGTTCCACAGACAAAGAGGAAGGCAGCTGGAGCTACAGCATTTTTCTAGGGAAAACAATACAATAGGAGGGGAGTGCTGGCCTGGTCTTGGAGCTAGTCCAGCAGCTGCCACAGAAAGGTGAGCTCTGGTGTTAGCAAAAGCTCAGCCCAGGAATCAGCAGCTGCAATTCGAACCCCACTGAGTGCAAAGGGAATCCATCTCTAAGAAATAATTAGCACCAGCTTCATTCCCAGCTGCAAGTACATTAGCTGTTTTGCCCACAGAGGACAATCAGCCACTCGGGACCCACAGTCCTCACTTCTCGTCCAAAGCTGCTTTTACACATTAGTAGAGAGGAAGAAGAGAGTACCCAGCTACAGGTTTCCAGAGAGGGCCAGGTCCCCAAGACTGGAGAAGTTTCTATTTTCTTGCTAGTGTAGTTACAGGCTTTGAGGAGAAACAGCTTTTACCTTGGGCAAGCATTTTAGACGACTGAGGAGAGCTACACTCACCCAAATTTAGCTGTGCAATTCATCAAGGCCAGAGTCATCAAGAAGCAGTAGCTATAGTTATCCGGCAAAGAGCTAGAAAAGGCATTCACATTTCTCCCCAGAGATCTCTCAGGCATTCAAATTACTGCTTTACAGACAACATTGTGGCCACACCTGAGCTATTCCCCAAACGGTCACCGAACACATTCCTGAGGGATCATCCGCAATCCGACGTGCATGCCAGCAGCCTCCGTCTCCAAACCACCGGCTATCAACCAACTGCATGCTCCAGTACGGCACAGGCAGGCAAATCTCATGCCGGCCTGGGTGGCGGTAGCTCAAAGCACCCATTGCCTGGGCTTCGCAGGGTTCCTTGAACATTTCCTGCCATAACCTACCGCAGCAGAAAAATTGAGGAGAAAGTGCAATCCTGTTCAAAAGCTGCAACTGTACTTAGGAAAGCATCAATGCTAATCTGAACACTGGCATCATCTACTGGGCTGTGATGAGCAAAGTCTCCCCACTCTCCTATACTACCTACGGCTGCAGCTATTTCCACACAGCCGCTGTGTGGAAGAGTCTGGCTCCAGCATCCTGCCAGAGCCCAGGTACGCCCAGCTAGAGCAGCATCGTCCTACCGCACACTCCGGCCGGGCTGCCGGAGCAGTCAGTCCTGCAGGAACTGGCTGCAAAGGGGGCCAACACGCTCTGGCACTAAGCTTCTTCAGGAAAGACCTGAAAGCAAAGCTTCACCTATGAAGTAGTGACTAAAAGGGACGCTGAGGAGGACACGAGCTCACGGCCAGCCGGGCTGTGGAGCAGCCCCGGCACACACAGCTCTTTAAAGACAGAAGCAGCAGAAGCTCCTCAGCTTCCGAGCCCGTAGCCCCCACTGCCCTGAGCCCCGTCATGGTCCAGCGCAGGAAAAAACACAATAAAACGAGAAAACAACAAAACGGCCCGCCGGAGACGCACTCACCGATGGAAACCAGCTTGATGCTCTCCCGCTCCAGGAACTCGAGGGCCACCGAGACGTTCTCCAGCTGCATCTGGCGGAAGGTGGGCCGCTGGTGGTACTTGCGGTACATGCGCTTCTGGCTGAGCACCTCCAGCAGGGCGATCAGCCGCAGCCCGTCGCTCAGGTCATGCTGCAGGTTGCCGATGCGCTTGTTGACGCAGCGCAGGTGCTCGTTGCACCAGCGGGTGAAGGTGTTCTGCTGAATCCTCTTCCAAGGCGCGTCCTCCGCCAGGTCCTTCTCGGTGGCGGGCATCTCGCCGTCGGGATCGGCCGCTCTCCGCGCGCCCTGACCCCGCGCCTGCGTGCTCATGTCCAGCCCGGCTCCGCCTCCTCGATTCGCCACGCTCCGCCCGCGCTCCGCCCGGCCCGGCCGCCTGCGGGGAGGGAGGGGGAGAGAGAGAGTGACTGAGTGAGTGAGTGAGTGAAGAGCGCGGCGCTCAGCAGCGGCCCCTGTCCTTTTCCTGCTCCTGCTGCTGCCTCCTCCGCTGCCCGACCAGCCCGCTCTACGCGGCCCCGTGCCGCCGCCCGGCCTTTATCCGCCGGGAGCGGCACGCCCTCCGCCGCATCAACCCCGCGCCCCGCCGCACCGGCCCGCGGGGGCCGGCTTGGGCTGGGCTGGGCTGGCCGAGCCGAACCCTTGATGGACCGGGGGCCACGCTGGGCCGACACTCACCTGGCCGAGGTGCCGGCGCGGCCCCCGGGCACGGGCAGGGACGCAGCTGGCCTGTCGCTAGTGCCCGGCCTGGGTGCAACCCCCTCACCGCATAGAGAAATGAAACCCTCGGTAGGAACAGGAGCGCAGAGCATCCGACCCACCCGCATACCCCCCACTCAGGCGAAACAGGTCAGGCCGCCAGCCGTGTGACGGCCGCGGGTGGATGCAGCCACGGGTGGATGATCCCCTGCCGGACCTGCAGAGCCTGGGCTCTGGGTTAGGGGGATTCGATTCTGCACAGCCCGCGCCGGGAGAGGCGGAGGGTGCTCTCACGAGATGCGATGTGGCAAAGGGACATCAACCTCTGTGCCGCCACACACGACTTTATCGGCTGTTTGAAAATAATAGAAACTTCTAAAAGCAGGCGAATTCTTGGGGAGGTCTTTGCTTTTTCCCCCACTTTTGTGGCTGATTTCCTGGCGCGCCACTCCCTGCGATATACAAGACTGTGACTGACTTGTCGCTGACTCATTTGATGATAGCAGAGTCAATAGTACTGCAGCTGCCTTGCTGCATACAGAATTTTTGCAGGTCTCCGAGACATCTCATAACATTTAGTTGGTTCCTGAAAGCTGCGGAGAGGTGTCCCTGCATGTCCCTATCCCGAGGGAAGCCTGTGCCCACCCGCTCACCCTTGGGTCCAATCCAGCGCACACTTACGGTCTTGCTTTGCTGCCAGGAGCTGCTCCACTGATTCAAGAGAAGTGTGTGTGTGTCTACCTACTTATATCACGGCTGCCACACTGAAAGGTGCAGGTGTCTGTCAGAGAAAACAAATCCATTAAAACACAATCAATAAAGTCTTATTTAATTAAATAACTATAGTCATTCTCAGCTAGAAAATTAGAATACAGATGTTCAATTATTTTCTTTCAAGGGTATTATTCTAATGCCTCCACTAGACCATCACGCCATGGTTTCTCTCCAGTGACCTAACAGATACTTCCCCCAGAATAATTTATATTAGATGCATTTGTTGACAATAAATTAAGAAAGAAGCAAATATAAAGGTGAGGTAAAGTGAGAGTTATGTCTAAACTTCCATTGTTCCTTAATCAGCATTTCCTCCTGTTTTAAAACTATCAAAGAAATGAGAGATCAGATATGTATACTGAAATATTGAGGTATATCTCATGGCACAGCAGACACTGCCCTTTCCTCAAATTACTGAGCCAAGCAGCAGGAAGCTGCTTTTATTATTCAAATAAAAACTGACAATAAGTGAGAGCTTTAATTTACAGAGCAAAACCAGTGACAGGGCACAGAGATGCTGCAGCCAGGGCAGGTTGTGCCTCTGCGAGCAGCTCTCTGCTGTCAGTGCAGGCTTGTCCAGCCCAGGGGAAAGCAGCCTGGAAACATGGAGCTGAGCCTTTTCTCAAGGACTTTTCTCCCGTCATCCTATACTTCATCTTTTAATAGATACTAATTGCTTATTGACTTTGGCCTGGGCTGGGACTCCTTAGCAACCATTCCACATCCGGATTAGCTGATTGCTTATAATATTTTAATTTCCATTCCTTTTCATTCCCACACCTAGTAATGCACACTCTTTAATATCACTTTGTGCCTGTGCTATGCTGAAAGTTGAAGCTTCAGCCATTGTTTTTTTCTGTAACAAAGGCAGTGAATAGGCAATTCCCAGGAAAAAGAATTAGTTTTAGACCAATCTATTTTTAACTTACATATTTATTAAATTTTTCCAATAAAAACCATTTCTTTTCATAGACCCAGCAAGAAAATGTTCACATCCCCATGATATACTGATCAATGACATCTCTGCACACCATAGACACATTTCTTTGAGATGGTTAATTTCCACACTCCATCCATCCATGCCTCCATCCATCCATCCATCCATCCATCCATCATCCATCATTCCATCCATCCATCCATCCATCCATCCATCCATCCATCCATCCATCCCATCAGAAGCACTGAGGCACAAAACCAGATGTGAAGTGCTCAGCAAAGTTCTGGCACAGATATGTAAGCCCAGCTCACCTCGTCAGACTCAGGACAAGGGTAGTGGCACAGTCAGGGCTGTTGCTGTTGGGACCATGCAGGGTTGGTGAGGTGCTGATGGTCTGGATGCAGCAGCTCATGTCACAGCTGCCCTTCCCTGCACATCACAGGGCTTTTGATCAGAATTCAGCCTTTTGCATCCTGACTGCTTTCATGATTATTGGGAAACAAAGACTGCTTTATAGGAAGAGAATGAAAAAAAGCAAAATAATTTCTGCTCTGAGGAACAGATCTTGTTTCGTTCCTTTCTTCCCAGTCACTGATGACCCTTGCAGCTATGGTCTGATCAAGATTTCTCGTTGATGGGAAGCAGCCCTTGCCTGCACGACACCCCATTGCCTGCACGGGTGACTGAGATCAGGAGAGGTGCCCTGTCTGGGACCTGCCTGGCCACAGATGTGATATCCAGCTGTGGCAGCAGCTGCAGGGTTGGGCATCAATGCCTGGTCTCATCTGATGAGAGAATCCCTCTGTACTGCTCTGTGATCAGATTATTTTTGGAGTCACATCTGACATGAAAAATTGTATTTCCTTTGATATTAAGTTGGAAGACAGTTAAACACAAGTGAACCTGTGTTTCAAGTTTCATCAGGAGACAGAGAAATAAAAACAAGCTAAGCCATGAATCTTTACTTGCTGGAATACCATCTTGGTATTGTATATTATTACAAATGAACTAATGTATGCCATGCAGAAATACCTTATGTGCATATTTATATGGGTAGATATTTGTGTGGATGTATGTATACAGACAGAAAGGGAGGGATATCTCAATACTATATTCTGGGGTGGATACTTTTTTTTCTTTTTCATTTGTGCTGTATGACAAGGATCTTTCCATTCTGTTCTTCCTTTACTTGCTGGATGCAGATACAAGGAAGGAAGAACCCTGTCATTGCTTTCTTGGTTCTCTTTAAGCAGTTGTAAAAACACAGCAATGATTTTTTTTTTCACTGTTTTAAAAATACTATTCCTCTATAGTAATTCACTGAAAGGCTGAATTTAAAAAGACCCTGTTTAATTCATCAGCAGAGGGCTTCCTCTGCCACATACTCACTGTTTTATCATGGAACTGCTCAGAATATTTTGCGTTTGAAAATACAGCTTTGACAAATGGAATAAACTGTAAGGGCAATTCATTATGGCATGCTCTATTCTTAGCAAAAAGTCACTGCAGAATGTCTCTCAAACCAGAATATGGCATTAAGCTCTCTGAATTCACGGGGAGTTGCTTTGCTGGCAGGATTAAAAAAAATTATGAGCACAGTTTAAACTGTAAAGGTAAATAAAAGTTGGATGGCCTTTGCAGGTCTGTTGCTGCGCTTTTTGGGACCACTGACAATCCTTAATGGAAATTTAATTAATCATTTATCATATCCTCAAGGGCCCTGGAATGGTACCATAGGGCTCCACAGTGGACAATTGACATTAGTTTTTTGGAGTAAACTAACAGCAGAGGGAAATGGCAGTTCTAACACCGACTGTTTCATTGAGGAAAAGTCTGTTGGAGCCTGGTTTTACAAAAGCAGAAGGGTGTGGGGAGCAGCAGGCCCTCACTGACATCAGTGAACAGCACATGATGGGGTGACTAATGAAGTCAGGTCTCAGTCAGGTCTCCGAGTAATCAACTTATCACAGTCTCACGTGATGATATGTTTTCTTGGATTCCTCCAAGTCATGGGCCTTACATGAGAGATCCTAGCCATTTGGGACACTCTACATGCTCTCTGCTTGACACTTTGTTCAGCAACAGTTTGCTTTGACTGTATTAATCTCGACTGTTAATCCAACATCTGCACACTTTGCTTAGAGCAGGAATTAGCCATGACTAAGAATTCAGGCTGAGTCTTTGCAGGTACAAGGACTTTTCTCTGCCCCTGGAAGGTTGTGCTTTAGTTATCACCTCTCTGAGGATCTGTGCAACAGAAATGCCACATTTTAAGGATTTCAGTTGTGCTGCTAATACACAAGGAGCAATGATATTTTTTTTCCCCACACTACAACTAACCCCACTCAACTGATTTTGAAGATGCATCATATCTCAGCAGAAATGTGTGGTGAAAAGCCAGCAGGATGTCTCCAGCTTTTCCAAAGGCTTCTGTCAAAGCAGCAGCACACTGAAGGTTTGTACCCTGGAGCCATCAAAACCTGTGAGTTGTCAGGGCAAAGGCTTGGAAAAAGAATAACTGGGCCATGGGCTTTAGAAATTTATCAGGAGATTTTAAATATTCATAATATTTTGGCATATAATAGCCTTATCCAAACACAGGACAGCATTGTGCATTAAAACAAAAGCCATGCATAACAAATGCCATAAAATAAATTGTAGCACATTCAAACCAGTGTGCAGATGCTAATCCTCACATCCCTGCGGGGCAACTCATCCACTAACCCAGCACCCAGCCAGTAAAGCTAAAGATCCAGCAGCTGAAGCTCACAGTAGTTAAAAGTTTGCCATTTCAGAAGCCGCAGGCACTGTAACTCAAAGGGATTTCATGACTAAGTGACCATAAATGGCATTGCTGCACAGTTGGCAGCATGCAGCCTGGCTCAGCATCACAGCCAGGTCCTCCCAGCCTCCCGTGTCAAAGGTTTCCAAACACACTGCACATTTTCTTCACTCGTTACCTATTTACTGGGTTCTGAAAGACAATGGAAGTTTCTTCCCAATTGATGAAGTAGTCATTAAACCTCTCCTTTTGTTACCATGATCTCTACCAAGTGAAGCCAAACTCAGACAAGCTGTTCAAGTCAAAGCATGAATCAAATGGATTGCATCATATGGATTGCATTTTCCTTATTCAGCAGCTCTATGGAAGGCAAAGAAGCTCTGCATTATACAGATATTGGCTAGGACCTTTGATACAACTTGTTCTGAGTTTTTCCATCTTATGTTTCCTCCTCTGTTATCCAAGCAAGACAACAATATGAGAACTTGCAGCAGCAGTTCAATCCAAATCGGACAGAGGGATGTCTTTAGGCAGAGAAATATCTAGAAATATGCTGAAAAATATAACTTGTTCTAGAATTTGAACATATAAAATTGAAATTTATATTTGGAAACTCTATTTAGGCAACAGTTGCTTCTAGTAGCAGTTGTGTCTGGGGCAATTTTCATCTCTTTCTGTCTGGAAGAACTTGGTTTTTCTTCGGCATAGAGTTCTTGCTGCATTATATATGTTTATATATGTCTTGCAGCATTATATATGTATCCAGAAGCTGAAACTGGTGCCAAAAGCAGCCATCCATCTGGCAGACACAGTGTTTTGCCAGAACTTGCAGTGCTGCTTTTGCCTTGGGTCCCAGGGAAACTTGCAGCTGGAATTTAAAGGTCTGGTTTTGACACAGGCTGTAAACAGCTCAAGAGCAAGGCTGCTTGTGCTTTTTGCTATCCTGAAATCAGAGGAGACAACTAAACTGAAATCCATCTAGCACATACTGGAAGAGCAAGGACAGGGCATTCCCTGGGAGTGTCTCATGCAGGAATTCACCTAATTTATTTGTCCAAAATACCCTTGCTGCTTGTTCCCATGGAAATGTTATAAAGTTCATCTCTTTTTCTTGCTTCATCTGTTTTTCTGACTGATAAACAGGGTGTCTAATTTTACTTCTGATTTTTGAAGTTGATTTCAAATGAAAAAACACATATTCACAACCATGTATAAACATCTCTCTTTCCAAAATCCAAACTAAGTTGTGTTGGTACCTGAGGACAATGCCTGGCAGTGCAAATGTCCCCACAGCAGAGCGTGCTCTCAGCCAGACCCTTACCCCCCCCCAGCACCAGGAATGCAGCAATGGCTGCACTGTGGGTGTCCGAGCGAAACATAGCTTACCCAAATAAATGTGACTTGACATATCAAACATGAAGTTGAAAAATAATTTGAAATAGCAGCTCATTTTTAAAATAACTCAGGATCTGATTTCATGACCTGGGAAGTCAGATCCTATACAAACCCACACAATGCTCCAGTGTGCAGCTAATCAGGGCTTCCTGCCCCTAGCAGATACGGCAGGCACGGGCCTCATTAGGCATTTTCTCTGCTTACTTCCAACTTTACTTACTGCTTGTGTTTGCACTCAGGGTAACAGAGTTCTCTTCTTAAGATGATCCACCCGTTTTTCTCAGGGTTTGAACTTCTTTTCTTTTGCTTTTACTCTGTGAGTTGGAGTTTGCAGGAGTGACCATGTAAAGTTGGAATTAAGCATCTCACATTTGCCAGAGCTCATGGACTGCACAGAATTTCAAGGGTTTCCCAGTTACTCTTCAGGAGCTGTTGTAACCTGAGATACCAATGAATAGTTTTGTTTGACTTCAGAGGAGTAGCCAAGCTCCTCCTTGGGACAGCTGGATGTAGCGTAGGAAGGAACGCTTTCCAGGGGAATAGTGTATATTTTTTAAACAAACCAAAACTCTTCTGTGTGACATAAACAAAATTGTTGATCTGTGTCCAGCCACAGGGGGAGTTTGTTTGGCTCTCCTGGCACACACCCCGGGGATGCAGCAGTGGGGTGAGAATGCCAGTGCACAGAGTGAGTGAAAAGACAACATCCCAGCTATTTCAGAGGAAAGGCATGACACTGTGGTGGTCACTTCTACTGTCCCCACTGCAGTGTTCTCATGATGGCTAATAACAACCCCAAAAGCACTTTTAAGTGGATTTGCTTTCTGCAAAAGGCTGAAGTCATGCTCCATCCTCTTTTTAAAATATTCTCACAAAAATATTACCAGACAGAAATCTTGCATAAAAGAAGCCTTAAGTCTACTGACTCATTTGAAAGCTGCTTTATTAGCCCCTACATGGGCTGATAAGCCTTGCCTGGTGCATAAGGACACAAGGGGTGTACATTGTTCTGCTGCTCAACTCAGTGCAGCCTGGGCTTGATCCAGCCAAGCAATTAGAGAATTTAACTTCCTCCATAAATACTTGTACATGTGAGGTATGTGTTTGGGGGCATTCCTCTACTTGAAAGGAATCTAAGGCTTTAAATACGTTGCTGAAGAAGAAGGAATAGCAGAGGCCTCTGTGGCCAGCATCACATTGATTTGGGTGAGAATTAGGAATAATAAAAGGCAGAAAAAAAGTACTTGGACCTAGCCAGCAGTTACCAGCCTGAAGCCACCCTTCCCCCTTCATAGCTGTTAGTTGTGCTATTAGTGAGTATATTGCAGCATAACAATCTGCAGCTCTGCCCAGCAACACCCTTCTAGAGGAAAGGCGGGTGTACGGGTGCAAGAAGCAGCAGCAGTGGGAAAAAGGCAGGGTGTTACCACTGTCCCGAAATAAATGGAAGACACCACCCCAGGGTGGGCGGGGCGGCGGTTTGAAAACCCCGTGCTGTGTGTACCCTGCATGAACTAGGGGGCTGAGTGTCTGGGACAAATCAGCAAGGGTATGTCCAAAGAAACTGGAGTTCTCAGATGGGAGAAAACAGGACAGGAGAAAAGCTGAATAGATCCCCCCCATGGCACAGTCAATGCCCTACCAATTCTTACGATCTTCTCTGGCTATATACTTTCCCTAAAAAATGTGAGATTCCCCTGGGGGGGAAGACTCATTCTGCTCTGGCTCAACCTTTGGCTTGTAGGGCAAAACCTGCAATTCCCAGGTTTCTGCTTTTCTCAAAATGATGATTCCTGGATTTAGTGAAGCAGGCCCAAAATCATAATCTCAAAAGGAAAAAAAAAAAAAAAAAAGGACTAAAAGGTATGCCAATGGGAGATGGTGGCATTAGAAAAGTGTTACTGGTGTAGCTAGCTGGACAGCTGGCACCTCTTGCTCTTTGTATGCCTGGCAGTCCTGAAATGGGAGATAATATTGAGAACGAGCCCAGTCACAAGCTGCCTAATTGAAATGGACCAAAAAGTAAAAATAGACCCCTTTTCAATCAACAAACTGTGTATTTCAAAGGGCAATTCAGTCACCGCAGCAGCTGGCACTGCACTTCACATCAGCCATCTGGTATGGCACTCCAAGCAAGGAACCTTGTATTTGTAAGTATTGTCACTTCCCTATAGGTTAAAACACCAACCAAGAGCCTGATATGACACAGAGGGGAAAAAACAGGACCCTGGCAAACCCAGTCCTACTAATCCAAGTGAGCAAGAGCCAAATGTAAAGGGGGAACAGGGTTGGAGCATGGTTTGAGAACCATTTTTGGGAGTGGTTGCCATTCCTTAGTTTTAGCTGCCTCATTGCTGCAATAGTGGTTTTAAAGAAGAGGGAGGGAAGAGCGAGTTATAGACTGAGCAGCCCCAGGTGTGGTTTTATCTTTATAGCCTTGGTGATAACATGGTTTGCAGCAGGATGGGGGTGATCCAATCCAGCTGAAGCCAGTTGTGCTATGTGGAATCCCCACAGGGGCCTGGCAGTGAGGATGTCACCCGTGCAAGGCTGCAGGAGGTCTGTAAAGCTCTGGGTTATCACCACTGCCCTCTCAGAGGCACTGGATGTTTGCACAGGCACAGCATGGTGGCCGCCCAGGTGCCTCTGGGGGCCCTTGTTTGCTTTTTGGTTTCTCTGAGGCTCAAGCCTGGGAGGGACATGGCAGCAGCTCCTTTAGGGACCAGAAACAGCCTCCAGATTGCAAGATGCACCAGGAGGTCCAGGTGACCCTGGTGACCCCACAAAAAGTCTCCTTCTCTTGCTCTTTACAATCGTCGTCTGGATGTATGTCCTCTTTGTTGAACTTTGTATGTAAAACTCTTCCTCTGCTCTGCACAGATTTTAGTTCCTTTGGCACAGTCATCACTGGCTGGCAAGCAGCTGGTATGACTGTGTCATAAAGCATGGGGCTGAGTGGGGCACATGCCAGCACACCTGTGTTATCTCCATCTCTCTGGGAGCAGTAGGTGGGAAGACTCCACAGTGAAAGACTTCGATCCTGTGGGAAAAGCCCCAGTCTGGCCAGTAACACACTGGTGCTGCTGGTGCTCAGCTGGCACAGATACCATGACACAGCCACAGCCTGGGAGCTCAATGCAGACGGATGAGCCATTCCCCCTGTCCTGTGACAGGCTGGTTTGGCCCTGCAAGAGCCTTCCCCCTGCTCCTTCGGCAGCCTTGGCAGTGGTGTGCTGAGTTTTCTGCGGTTTTCACAGCAACTGCAAATTTTCCTTCTGCAAAGCAGAAATCCTCTCCCAGGTTCCTTGACAGCAGCAAAGTTCCAGTAGCGAAGTGGCACGGGGTGATGAAGGAGTTGCAAATGGGTCAAGTACAACAGGAGAACGGCTTCGTTGTCTGAGGGGGGCAGACCCGTTTCCCTTCTGGGCAGATCCAGCCGCTCTGACAGATCCTAGGAAC
>CM031868.1:8458318-8597392 GCA_018697195.1 Certhia americana | reverse complement strand
GCTCCCGGCGCCGGACAAGCCCCAGCAAAACGCCTTATTGGTTTAATTTGATAAAAATCCCTACAAAAAACTCCCGCGGTGGTGAAATCATAGAGCCATAGAATCGCTTAGGCTGGAAAATCCCTCTAAGATCACCAAGTCCAGCCATTAACCCAGCACTGCCAAGCTACCTCTAACTCGTGTACCTTGCTGCCACAACTGCATGGCTTTTAAAAACCTCCAGGGATGGTGATTCCACCACTGACCTAGGCAGCCCATTCCAGTGATTGACAGTGCTTTTAGTGAAGAAATTTTCTTAATATCCAATCTAAACCTTCCCAGGTGCAACTTGAGGCTGCTTCCTCTTGTCCTGTCACTTGTTACGTGGGAGAAGAGCCCGACCCCACCTGGCTACAATCTCCTTTCAGGTGTTGTAGAGCCATAAGGTCCCCCCTGAGCCTCCTTTTCTCCAGCTAAACACCCCCAGCTACTCCCAAGGAGATTTGTGCTCCAGCCCCTTCCCCAGCTCTGTTGCCCTTCTCTGGACACACTCCAGCACCTCAATGTCTTTTGTGCAGTGAGGGGCTCAGAACTGAACCCAGGATTTGAGCTGTGGCCTCAACAGTGCCCAGTACAGGGGACAATCACTGCCCTGGTCCTGCTGGCCACATTATTGCTGATACAGCCAGGATGTCACTGGCCTTCTTGGCCACCTGGGCTCATGTTCATCAGCTGTCAGCCAGCACCCCCAGATCTTTTCCTGCCAGGCAGCTTTCCAGCCACCCTGCCCCAAAGCCTGCGCAGCCGATGGGTTCATTCGCACTCCCCAGGCCTTGAGAACCACAGTGGTGGGGTGGGAGCAGGGAAGGGCTGTGCTGCCCCTGCTGCGGCCTGGGAGTATCTTCTCATGCCGCAGGAATGTGGTTATGTCATGGCGAGTCCCCCACACGCCCCGCTGCTGCCTCCCAGCCCACTGCCGGCTGACAGCTCTGGGAAGCATCGTTACTGCTGAAATGGAGGCATAAATTTCTGCTGGCAGGGCTCCTGGCTGTGAAAACTTGTAAGCTGTAACAACGGCTCACTGCGACAAAGTTACTCCGACATTTCCCATAGTCCTGGTCCCATCTCTCAGAGCTGAGGGCAGGAAGAGGGGGAAAAGGTTTTAAAAACTTTTCATTTTCCTTATGTAGATGAGCGTTACCGGGGGCAATATTTCTGCCTGTGCATGAATCCTTCCTGCTGAACTCATAGGGCATGACGCACCCACAGGAAAGGAGAGCATGCCCGAGACAAGAGTGGCTGAAGAACACTCCTGCTGAGCTGCTCTTTTTGAGGATTTGTAGTTCTTTTTCCAGCTGAGGAGTTTTATTATTACAGAAAGAACATGAGATTTTTATGAGTGATTTTACAAATTAGTTTCTCAAATTGTTTGCAGCAGCTCAAGAAATGCTGCAGTCATTAAAGTTCATAGAAAGTATCAAATGCTCCATCACTGCAAAGCTTTTCCTTGTGCAACAGAAACAAAGCAAAGTCGCCCCTGGCATGTTTAGATCTCTGACTCAGAAATGCTGTTCATCACCTCTCCACCACAGTGTACAGCAACTCATCCTGCCCTTGTGCACATTGCTAGAATGAGCCCAGAGCCGAACCAGCACAAACCCAGCTACAAACAGGATTTTAAAAACAAACAACTAATTATTTCCATTCACCTCATTTAATTTGGGCTCACGCAGAAATGCTGTTCATCCAATAGTCCAAAATATGTCACGTATTAGGAGCTAGAGAGCACAACCCAATGAATGAGTCATCACCCAGTGGATGAAATCCCATATCTTCATGGCTGCTCATAAATAAGACAAGCTCAACTTTATAGTAAGTCATAAGTAAACAATGAACTATATGAAAATCAGACTCAGCTGTGTTATAACTGCATGGGCACAGTGCCCACACAGAAATGAAAAGCGAATGTGATACCATCACTGTTTGGCTTTGGAGACTGAATTTGGGACTGAGACTCTGAAGAGGGGTTTTGATGTGTGTAGCAGGGCAGTCGGACATCTAAGGCCTTTGAGGCCACTGCAGATGCCTGTTTGTAATAAATAACACATTATCCTGGCCATTAGCACTTCTGAACCTCAGATTCCAATGGACAGATTTTCTGAAATTATCATCTGGTATCTTCTCACAACAGCCCAAAATCTCCAGGCAGTGCTCTCGTGTTCTTGCAGCCTGCTCCTTCACCAGTGCTCTCTCCTAGAGGGAAATGAAGGGCAGCAGAAAGCTCTTCCTTCATCCTGAGATGAGCATCAGTGCATCCTGTGCATCTCTCATAACCATACCCTGTGTGCTGGGCTGGATTCATAGAGCTGGCTGGCATTTTTGATTTAAAAACTATCTGAACCAGTGTTGTGAGAAAAGGCAGGAAATAGCAGAAAGTATTGGTCCACCTCTATATTGTTATAAAACTAAGAGCATATAAAACACAGTATTGAAATAACTGGAAGCCTGACCACACTGCAGACAGCCCAGCAGAAGGGCCAGGCAAGAGAAGGTGTGTTGATGGCACTGAGAAAGACTCTGGCTCATGGTCATGAAGGGATCCTTCTGCAGCAGGGGCAGCTGAAGCCACCTCCAAGTTTGAGCTCTATTGCCACCCCAGGGCCCTGGCCACAAGCAGCTCATGGGGCTGCAGACAATTTTGCAGGGGCATTTACTCCAATAAAAAGCATCTTTCTGCTCCTGAGAAAGAGAGTTATCTTCTCAAAGACTCTGGGAAATGTATTATAATTTCCTATTTGTATTCAGGTTAATGGTGCCAGTGGGATACAAAGATCACAGGAAGCAAATCCTTGAATTTTAGGGGAAATCCAGGATATAGTTGGGTGTGCTAGAGGGTAAACAAGGTTGACAATCTCAAAGGACATTCTCTTTTCATTATACTGACACTGTGCAGATAACCATTAATGGCAGAGCTGTTATTGCCTGAAGAAACTGCTACAGGGATAGGTGCCTGACAGAGGAGACAGCTTTGAAGTCTTCCAGGTCTGCATGGGCTTTGTGGTACACTCTGAAATGGAGATGTCCTGCTGCTTCCTCACCGTTGTCTTCTCCTCTCAAAAACAGTAGAGCAGCTCAGGCTGCCTTTCAGATAGCAGTGAGGCCAAGACAGTAGCAGTCTGGCTATAGGAAGGGAAGAGACCAAAGCAGCTTTTCCCTGAGAGAGCAAAGCTCCAGCATCTGCCAAAGTACACAAGGACACAGACCGCCTTGTGGCTGTCCCTGCAGAACAAGGGCTGGGGCAGATGGGGATATCTGTTCCACAGTGATGTGTCCAGACATGGGGGGAGGGCTTCGGGATGTGTGACAAGAATGAAAGCCCAGAAGAGGCCCAAGCCCTGTCACAGGCACTCAGTCCATCCCAAGGGATGCAGGGTCTCATGCTGGGGAATTGGTCCTGGGTCCCTTCCTCCTTCCTGCCCTGACATGACAGCATTTTTCTAAAAGGCTGAGAACAGTTGTGCCCTCTCAGGATTCCACAGATGATTTACAAGTCCTCTCAGGAGACCTCCAAAGAGCTCCTCTGGCTCCCTGCTTTCCTGGTGGTCCTTGGCCCAAGTGGCTCTGGCAGTAAGAGCAGGCTGGGCAGTGCCACAGACCCAGCTCAGGTTTCCCCAAAAAAGATGCTCTGATTGGGGAAGTTGTTTCATTTTCTCAACCCTTGGTACAGTTGAAACAGGGCAAAGCACAGATGATATCCAACCAGAGATGTGACTGCACAAGCCCAGATCACTACTTGCTGTCCAAGCAGAGATCCTCTGTATACATTTTCTTTTTAACATTGGAAAAATATTCTACTTTTATATAGTTCTGTAAATGGATGAATAATTTCCACAAGGAAAGAATGTTAAACTTGCATTGGCACTATGTTACTTCTAATCAAGTGATCTTTGTAATTCTCCAGAACAAGCAAAACTTCATATTTTCCATACGTAACCATCTTTGTCACCCAAAGTACTTTGTATTCAATAAAAATACCAGCTTTCATTAAAGAAAAAAACCCTTTTGGTGCACAGTTTTTCTGGCATTGCACATCTCTGGTTCACTCACTCAACATGTTTAGAATTAAATCACAAAACCTTAACTCACCCTCTAATGATCTGTTTGTTTCCAGATTCATATTCCCACAATCTGTTTGCTGACAGCAGTTGGGCTCTTTGACAAAAGTCAAGAAATTTTTCCCAACAATGTATATTTGCTTCATTATAGTGAATTACAGGGGAAGGGTGCAGATTGTACAAGCTGTCACCAGTAACGTGACTGTAAGACCAAGTGTAATTTATTTAGTACAAGCTAAATGTTTATACTAAGTGTTCTTTGTTCCGAACATTATCACTTCAACATTGAGCTTTTTATGAAGAGAGTTGTGAGAAAGGTTGAGCCCTGTTGTGAAATGATTTTTAAATTTAGCATCACTATGACTTAGAGCCAAAACCCTGATGAATACAGTTCTCAGGAGAATGATGGCAAAAAGCTGCTCCCCTTGGTTTCAGGCTCTTCTAAACTGTTATTTTTGACTTTGTATTATGTGTTAGAACTGAATAAGAGCAAACTAGTTCTTGAAAGGAAATGTTTTTTCAAAGTAAATGCTAAATCTTACACTCCCAATAATGTTCAATGTGGTACTTTGGTATTATTGCACCTTATCCCTTCCTTAAAATAAGGAAGGATACCTCATCCCACTCTTAAAATTATCCCTTCAAATTCACATCAATTTCACAAAGCACTTTGACCTCAACAGAAACAAAACACACCAGGGTGAAATCTGGTCCTGCCAATATTCCTCCTTTCTCACCTGATGGATGGGGTCTGGAAGGTGTCCCTACCTTGGTGTCCACAGACAGCTGCACTTCAAGCAACAACGACAAGCAGCACTTCTTTAATAAACCAGTGACACCAGTTTATTAAACCAGTGATAAAGCAAGACTAAGTCTGTGATACCTGGAGAGCCCAGGATATTATATCTTTTAAAAGTCAAGTGCAAGTTTCTCTGCCAGAAGAATATTGGACTTTGTCAGCAGCGTGAATAATCTCATTCCATATAAACACACTTGAAAACTGCATCCCAGTATGATATTTGCCACTCAGAAAAGACAACAAGAAAAAGGAGAGCAGCAAGGAGGTTGATGACTATGGCACAGGAAACCCACCTTGTAGTGAAGGGCCTTGGGATCCTGATCTATGCTGAGAAGGTCAAGGCCAGACGTGGTCATAAGCTGCAGCACCTGCATGGAAAGACCAGTGTCAGAGGCGAGGGGTTTTCACTTCTCAGGGGAAAAGTGACTCATGGCAGAAAGCTGCAGCTAAGCAGCAACACACAAAGGAAATATATATTCAACAGGAGTAACTTGACCTTGTGAAGAGCTAAGCATACCCTTAACTATCTCTTACAGTAGATCCTCCACTTCTCATATGGAAGAAAGAGTCAATGTCAGGTTTTTCTGTAAGACACATATAATTTAAATAGGAACAGTTGAAGGCAGTTGTTCCACCTTACATACTGTACTTCATCTTAGTTCCTATTTTCTTGGGACCAATTCATCCTATGAACAGTGATTCCAAGTTTTACTCCTAGAAAGCATTAACATCTTAATATTACTTCCATTTTTACAGCAGCTAGAGTTATCCTTGTTTGCTCATTGAAAAATATCTTAGACACAACAAATACAAAACCTCTGGGTTTATCTGAAGAAAGGAAATCCTTTCTGCATACTCCCCTTTGGTCCCTGCTGAGTTGCCAACTCCAAAGCCTGCAGAGTGCCCAGCAGCATGCAAGGGTGTTTCTCTGGGGTGTAAACTCTCCTACAGATAGCTTTATGGCACAGGCATTGTTCTTTACCAGTGCCCTGTATTCACAGGTATTTAATAAATAGGCTTTCAACTGCAAAAACACAGGCTGAGATCAAGAAGGCAAATGACCTTTGTGCTTGTATGTTCTCATAGTTACGCTTATTTTCCTCATTAACATATAGGAATCCCTTTTCTGTTAACACACTTTATTTAATCCTAATAGGCTTTTTGTTGTGTTTAAAAATCTAGAGGAAAACAGAAAAAAAGTCCCATTGTTCTCCCACATGTTTGTTTTCACTACAACTACTAAGAGGAAAAGCCCTTTACAAAAACAGGATACAGCAGACTTCTCTATGCTGTGCACCCCCCGCACACTTGCACACTCTGGGCATGGCTGCTGTGGTGATCAAGAGTCCATAGAAAGTAAAAAGTCATCAGTGAATGAAAAACATCAATGGGAGTTTTATTATCCACTTGAATGAGAGTAGTATCAAGTCCCTGCTGTATAAACCTCACCAGCCTGGGCAGGTTCTGCTCCCCTCGGACAGATTACCACCTGCCTTAGGACATTTTATCTGTGACATCAATTCTAGAGAGAGGGACAGATGGGGAGGTCTGCAGGGCAAACCTCACCATTATTGAAAAGCTTAAGACAATGACTAAAGCCATAGCATCCAGCATCCAGCAGTCCTAAGAGTGTAGGGAACCATGTGATGTCACCTCCATCAAGTTCTGCCTGGCCCCAGGAGATGCTCCAGATCCCCCATGGACCTTACTGAGCAGCCACAGGCTGTCTTTGGGTGCCCTCAGGAGTGGGGCTCCCCACTGCATTTCTACTAATGACTTTTCAGAGCTCATTTCTTAATGTATCCCATGGCCTCCTTTCTCCCCTCTTGGATTATTGCTTCCCCTGATGGATTTTTGGCCAGTCAGCAGAGGGGTTCCTGGCCTTGCCAGCAGCCCTCAGGAAAGACCAGAGCTGAGGTAGGGGAGTTCATAAGCTGCACTCACTGCAAGCACATTCCTGTGGGTTGTTGTTAAGAAGATAATAAAAATTGCTGTTTTCTTTCTCCCCACACGTTAACATTTGGAAGAGTTCATACTTCCAAAGAATAACACCGACTTGTCCTCCACGATACGGAAGAATAAATCAAATGCAATTACCAGGAGACCTACATTTCTGTAATCAAGAGCCTCATCTCTGGCCAGAAAGTACCTTGGGAGAATTGAGTTCTAGCGACTGGGAGGTCAGTAAAGAGCAATTTGAGCTTTTCTGACTGAAATGTGGTGATAGTACTTCCATTCGCCTGGGCAGAAACTACCGCTTAGCAGCCTGGCAACCTCCTTCAAACACCATCCCAAGAGCATTTCAGTTTTTAAAAAAAGTCTCAAATTTAAGGGAAATATGTCTTCTGATTTCTTTCTAAGGAAAAACATCAAATGCTGTAAGGGTCAAGGATATCCTTGCAGTGAAGGGAACAGAATACTACTTTGGTTTTAGTTTTACAGGATTGTGGTTCTACTTGTTTTTCTTTTAACTGTGTTAAGTAAGCCTTGTTTCTTCACCAGAAATTATCATGACTTTTGATTTAGCCATGCCTTCTGAACAAGATAATTCTATCATATAAAATGATTATGTTACAATGTAAATTATATGACAAATGTTTATGCAAATCCTTAGGTAAAGCAGTACCACTTTATTACTGCAAAATAAACTTTCAGATTACTGACACTTTATCTTTGAACCAGAGAGTCTGCTATGTTCAATAAACTGAAGAGCCAGGGAGACAACTTAGCACAGCAGACTACGCCTGATACTACTTAGAATCAGACCACAATGTTTTCAGTACAAGGGGAAAAAAAACCCAGTTTCCACTTATATCAATATCTTCCGTTGTTTAGAAACTGTAAACTGACACCAGCTGCTTTTTGTATTTATTGGTAAATCTCTAACCATCATCAGAGGACAGGATTAAATAATGCAGCTGTCATTCCTTCCTCATCAGGGAGAAATGAACCCACAGTGTCCCCCTTGCTGCATGCAAGGAGTTTAACTACAAAACTATGCTTTTCCCAAACTCTCGGTATCTGCTGATTGGGTGTCCCAAAAGGCAAGAAATCACAATTCCCCGGGCAGTGTCGGGACAAGCTTACTTTGAGCAACTCCATTTCTGAAAGCAGAGCAGGGACAGCAGTCCAGGCACCCCCTCCATCCCACAGACCCTCACTCCCTGCCATCGCCCTCCAGCCCCAGCCCCGGGGTCCCCGGAGCCGAGGACAGGTCCCACAGTGTGCCCAGCCACGCTGCCCCTCGCACCTACCGTCCACTGCTCCCCGCGGCCCCACCACACCGATGGATGGATGGAACTGCTGGGCTTGGCTGGGAGCTGCTGCTGTCCCAGCAGCGGGAGGTCACCAGGCTGCTGGTCTGATCTTCAGTTCGCTTTCCATCTGAAAAGTTTAACTCCTTCACGCCCTGAAAGGCACAATACCAGCAAATACTGCGGCACTGTGCTCATCCCTTGCCGGGGTCTCTGGACGCACCCTCGTTCCAGGCTGCTGAGAAGAAGGACACATACCTGAGAGAAACCAGGATAGGGGGGGTTGGCTGGGCAGTTTTGCTCTGAGACTTGGGGGTGAGTGTGATGCAAAGAAGCCCTTGATGAGTTATTCCTCTTAACAACGTACACCCCTAAGCCCTGTTCTGAAGTCTCCTGTATTCCCATGCATTCCTGTGGCTGCAAAATCCCTGCCGGGGACTCCAGGGGCTTACACTTTGGAAGGGAAAGCAAAAACCTTTGACAGCAATTTTTCCCTGTCTCACCAAGCCCCTGGGAAATTGAAGGGGGTGGAAATTGCTTCTGGCAGAAGAGATACCCAGATCTGAAAGGGCAGATTGGGAAGGGGCCCCAGAAAATCCCAGCCCCATCCCTGCTGCCAGGAAACCCCAGCCAGCCCTAGCCTGGCCATGCTCATTCCCGGGCACCATGTCTCGCCTTGCTTTGATCAGAGAGGGGTTCCTGGTGATGGGGTTTTGTGGTCCAGCTCAAGACACCTGTGAAAGAACATGGCTAAGAAGCTGTCTCTGCTTTGCCTTCGCAGCCCACTGAGTTTCCAGCTCTCTGCATACCTTGGCCCTGTATGTATGGACATATGTATGGGACAGAGTAGTGGCAGCCATCAGGAACTCCAATTGCTGCTTTTTCCAGCAAGACGTTTAAAATGGTTACGTGATGATGTCAACCCTGACCTCCATGTTCCTCTTGCACTCCTCTGCTGTGTGACTGTTGAGCAATGGAAACACTTTCTGGGTTTCAAGGCACTGAGTCCCCCATCCCTGGCTGTGGGCTCACTCTCACCCTCAACCACCACACTATCCTCTGCAGCCTGTTCAGATCTGGCAGATGGGAAGTTTTAGGCTTTTGCCCCCCCCCCCCCCTTCGGAAACTAAGCTAAATCTGGCCCCATGCAAGGCTTCTTCAAACACCATTCACTAGGCATAAAATAATGGCTTAGTACAAAAGCCCACTCTTGCTGCTACCACAGGCTGCCCTCTTGCCCAGCTGTGGTGGCAGACACAGGAAAGGGACAGACTTGAACTTACATCCAAAGGAGGATGTGCCAGGTGGACAGGCTTCAGGATGTCACAGGGAAGGCCACACATGGCAGGGGCATGAGCAGTGAGGGAGAGGAAGGGGAGAGGTGCCCCCTTGCCCTTTTTCTGCAGAGCAGGGGGCTGTGACTGCAGGGCTGTAATTCTGTGACATTCTGAGGCTGCACCACTGATGGGGCACGAGAT
The DNA here is from genome assembly GCA_018697195.1 of Certhia americana. NCBI lineage: Eukaryota > Metazoa > Chordata > Aves > Passeriformes > Certhiidae > Certhia > Certhia americana. The sequence continues at coordinate 8,587,767 of CM031868.1, read as the reverse complement.
GGTGGCTGACACATAATCCCTGTTCAGACACCCTTATCAAGGGGCTGCAGCAGCTTTTCATTCATCCCTGAGATCAGCAAAAAAACTACATTTAAGATAATTTTCCAAACCTTGCTCTGGAGGGAGGACAGCTTTGGGGCTTTTGATTTCAGATACGAAAAATAAAATTATGGATAACGATGCCTCTTGCTGTAACCTAAGCAAAAAAACCTTTCTGTGTTTCATGGCTGGTCCCTGTGCCCTAAAGTAAAAGAGGGTTTCTGCTTTCATTACAAAACATATTTGTATTTCAACCTGTAAGGCCTTCTCATCTGGGAGCTCTCTAGTGGCCAGCAGTCTCTCCTGCATCTGGTGTTACTTACCCAGCAATTTTTCTTCTGTGTTGCCTGGGGGCTAAAAGTACTCCCCGAAAGGCAAAACACGGGTTAAAATTGTTTAGAGAACAAAACTCTGTGAGAACATTTTATTGGAGTCCAGGGAAATTACTTCTAAAATACATACACATAATATTAGCAGCAATAATAGAGTTTTTAAAAGTTCACTGTGAAAGTAATGATGTTTCAGATGGGAGCCAGCATTTCAAACCCATCTGTATGGAGATGACATCAGACACATGGCTTATATTTCCACTTGTGGTGGTGTGAAAGAAAATACACTGCTACATGTACTTACCTTTAGCTGGTGTGTTTGCTTAACTTGGATGGTTTGGTTGGGTAACTGCTTGAACTCAGAAAGCTTCACTTTCATAGAAAGCAAAAACTGTGGTTTTTTTCATTTACAGGCTTCTCAGCTTGTATCAAAACCACCCCTCTCAATCCTCACTCAGTTCTACCACTATGACACTGAACCCACTATTCTATTTAAATTATTATAAGGTGACAAATGAATCTGGGACATGGTGAATGCAAGACCTATCGCAGCAGACATCTCACAGTGTTACACTGCAGATGTTTAGGCTCACCTGGTTGACATCAATTTTCCATCTTCCCCAACAGTTCAGTGAGGGGTGGCAGTGCCAGGGTGGGCACTGTGGAGCTGCACTGGCAACCCTGCCCTCCCCACGGGGCAGGGACTTCTGCACTCCAGCCGCAGCCCTTCCTGGTGCCAGGTAAATTAAATGCTGGCCATTTCCCAGCTGAAAATAGAGAGGGTGGGTTACTCCACGTGCACCTCTTATGAGCTGGAGGCAGGTCTCATTTCTCACCTGCCCATGAGCAGGAGCCCAGTGTGCTGTGGACACTTGTGAGGACAGTTCAAGGAGGTGCAGGCCCTGCTGATTTGGACCCTGCCTAGAAGGCACTGGGTCCAAGCACATTATACATTGCTTTTAATTAGGGATACTTGCCACTGATGGCATTTTCTTTTGATGGGATTTTCTTTCTTTTCCATTGCCGGGAATGGGAACTCCTGAGGACTGTTCCCATCTGCAGAAAGATGCCATCACCTGCAGTACAGAGACAGGCAGTGAGGATGGGATTTGCTGGCATGCACACTCTAAAGCCACTATGAGATTTGTATGTCATCTTAAAAAAGGGTAAAAAAATCTAAGTGATAAGAACAGAACAATGAAATCTGAGTGAACAGCACTGATGGATGTCTCCTAATTCCTTAAGCTCCCTCCTGTGTTTATAAATGAAAGAGAAACATCCAGAGGTTTCTAGTATGAGATCTCATTTCTTTTTTAATCAGAAATGCCCTGAATACTTCTCAGTTTCTGTTTTCAGATGTTGCCTTCTCACAGAAATGACCACCTAAAGCATTCATACTTTTATTAAAAATACATCTTTTCATTAAAAAAAATTACATTGGGATTTCATTCTTATTCCAATTCTATATTTTTCTCTTTTTTTGACATGGGTACGAGCATTTTTCTAAACTTAAAGAAACCTTCTCAGAGGGGGTAGAAATATGAAATGTTTTTAAGATGTAGTTTTCTTTGATTTCCAAAGAATTTGATACCAGCGCTAGAAAGCTGCAGAAAATAATCCCAGTGAGAGGAATAACCAAGAGCCAGGTTATTCCCAAGGCTCCAAGACCCTTTCAAGTTGGTCTGAAAACCTCATTGTTAATCAAAATAATTGCATGAGAACCAATCAGGAAATCCTGAAACATTCAGAATGAAACCTTGTCATTACAAATTCACCATCATGGCTAAAAACCAGATTATCTCTGTCAAAAGCTGTGGGAAAGTTTGCTTTGCAGCAGTAGGGGCAGAAGTAAATATTTGCCCAATCTGTTTTGTTTATCCTAAAAACATATATACACGTACAGAGTTTCAATTAAACACTATTTTCTTTTTCCCCTATGTGTACATCATTTGAACTGCCCATGTGAGGAGCTTTTAAAGCATCTCTCCCAGGAGTCAGGGAGATGGCTCCGTGCCAGCGCCTTACTCAGACCATTACGCCATGGCAGGGCAGGTCGGATTGCTTTGAATTTTAAGCCTCATTTCTTTGGTCTCACCTCTGAGTCCATTTAAACATAGCTGGCCCCTTGCTGTAATTTAAAGCAATCTAAAGCAGATGCACACAGTGCCACTGAAAACATATCCACAGATGTGCTGGTTTTGCTGGTAAATGCTGCAACTTCCCAAGGCTGGTGATGGCAGGGAGCAGGTGTAGGAGGAAGGGGTTCAGGTGTGGGTGGGGTCTGTTTCACCAACATGCAGATTCCCTAAGTTACTGTATTTAAACCACTTAAGAAATTGCATATTTTCTTCAGGAAGAGTGGTGCTGGGGATGTCTGAGCCGGTGGAAGAGCTTGAGGGGACACCAGAACAGATCAAGAGTTCAAAACAGCTTTTTTACTGCCCTGTGGGGGCCATGAGCCCATCTTGTACCTACCCCAGAACCCTCCATGCTGACACCACTTTTGCAGGGGCACAATCAGAGATACAGCTGCAAAAGGTCTCTGGTCTGGGCTGTCCTTTGCAACAGCTGTTTGCAAAATTAGTTTCAAAACACTTCGTTTTGAAAATGAGGTCCACGCTTATAAACATACCATTTAAAAATGCAATCATTAAAAAAAAAAAAAAAAGAAAAGGCAAAGAATAAAAGGGGAAGAAAAATCCAGCCAGTGGTTGAACCCTCTGAATCCTTTTCTGTGTGGCAACAGAGTTCAAATACGTGAACAGGGAGGAAAAAAAATTGCTGGAGATAAAACAAATGGTTACCACATTTAAAAACACCTGCTGGAAGTGACTGCAGAAAAAAATCATTCAGAATATTTTGAAAAATACCTGAATGATGCCCATAATCCACCTCTGCTGCTGAGGGAGCTAGAAACCTCCAGGCACTGCACCCTGGGACCCCACTAGAGCATCCACTGGCATGCTGATCCCACTGGCATCACATGAAAGCACAACAATCCTCTGTGAGGTATTAAGATAATTTCAAAGTCTCTTCTAGCATGAAGCAACTCACAGCAAAACAAAAGTACAGCTTATTTTGTCCAGATTTAGGAAGTCTTAGATCTTTATCACCTCAGGGGATCAGGGTCCTGGTGCTCCTCTCACCCAAGTCATCGGGAATGCTGCCACAGGCTCCAACAGCAACCAGACCTTATCCTACAGGCTGCCTTGTTGAGCTGACACCTTTTCATTTCCCAGCACCTATGGCAGCAGTAGATTTACCAGAGCTGGATAGTCTCCAGAAGAGCAGTGGGACAGACACCAATCTCTTGTGGCTGCACAGGCAGGCAATGACGCTCAGTCACAACGGCCGCAGGTCCCTCTGAGCTCAATCCTCATACCTCCTGCTAAACAAACCTGTGCCAGGATTCCTGCGGTGGAGGATGAGCTGGAGGGGGCATCTGGCTACCTTCAGCCCTCTGGGCCTGAACCTGTGGCAGGGCTTCTCTTCCCTGGCCACAGGCCAGCAGCGCAGGTGAGCAGAGAGATGTATCCTAGGAATGAAAAATCTGGCATTTTGGCCCAGCTCTTTGGCTCTCCTTCCAGGTCCTTGCAAGTGCAGTGAGGGGCTGTCTCACCCCAGAGTGCTGCAGCCAGGACTGCACACAAGTTTGCACATAAACACCACCACTTTGTGTGAGGAAGACAACTGGTTTGACACAATGCTCTATTTCAGAGTAAGAACTGGTTGCAGCTACAGGCTGGTCCCCTGCACGACTGGATTTAATTTTCAACCCATTTCTGTGGGACGTAGCAACAAATCTTTGTAACAGCATGGAAACAGACACATCCCTGACCAGGACTATCACTTTTGGTGTCCCGAGGTTGACCTGTGCAGGGCCAGGAGCTGGACTCAGTGAGTCCCTTACAAGTCATGATATTCTATGATCCTATAACCAGGAACACTTCCAGCCACCCTCCCTGCTGTGCTGCAGCACCTCCCTGCCATCACAGGTCACTGCTGGTCACCCATCAAAGCCGAATGACAGCTCTGACTGGCTGTTTATGCCTCTACATACACAGACATGGGCTTGCCCCAGGTGAATGGGCAGAGCAGGCACTGCCGCCAACCAGGCACCTTTGTTATCCCAGCCCTTGGAAAAAAATGGAGAAACCCAAAGGAAGTCAAGGACACCTTAAGAGAAGAACAGAAAACAATGGGGAGCTATACTGGGAGGGAAAGAGGCCAAGGAGCAGGATTATAGATGAATACCATGTGCAGTGTAATTAATCTAGATTAGTTTTTATTTTATAGCATTAACAGCCGGCAGTCGCAGCATGCGGTGATCGGGTCCCGAGAGTTCCCAGCCTTCGCAGGGCTGGGCCGGATCGCTGGGAGAGCTCCCGGCAGAGCACCAGCCTGCAGGAAGCGGTGCCGGTGACTCACCGGCTGCATGCTTGCTTGGAGACTAATGAACTAATTCCGGCACTCCGGCCCTTTCCACGGCCCCCCTTCCATTAATCTTCGGGTTAAAAAGTGCAGCAGTCGCTCAAGAGGGAAATTCCCACAGAGCAGAAGGATTTGTGCCGGGAGCCCCCTGTGCTGACCTCCTTGGCAGCCCTTGCAGAGCCCAAAGTCCTGCTCCTCCGCCGCAGCCGGGCTCGGGAGCCGCTGGGAATTCCGGCTCTTCCTCCCTCGCCGGGAGGCGGCGAGTCCCACAGAGCCCGCCGGGATGCGCCTCCTGCCTCGGGGATGAAAGGCAGAAACAGCATCCCGTCCTGCTGCCGGGCAGCTCACAAACATATCTTTGTTCCCATAAAAGGTTTCCCTTATTTTTTTGTCAGATTCCAATTTCTGCAATAGCAAGTTGCCCGTCTGAAGTGCTTACAGCCATCCCCACCTCCTTCCCAGCCTCTCCCCACCGCACCCCCCCCACCTCCGCCCAAACTCTGGAGAGTTGGGGTTTTGCTGTCCCTGGATTACAAATTGCCACATGCTGTCCCATTACCAGCAAGCACTGCTCCTAAAGGGCCCACGTGCCAGTTGTGCCTGGAGATGTATTAGAGCTTTCCCAACTTCGAAAAAGGGAAGTACAGTTAAAAATTGCTTCTTAAAACTCCCGAGACAAAAGAGCTGCACAATGCCACAAACATCAGGAGAGCAGAAGCTGGTGGAGACAGGCTCTCCTGGAGAGCCATGCGCAACAGCATTTGATCTGTGCTCCCCTTTTCATCCAGGACAGTCTGTATTTAACATTGTATCATCATGTGGAAAACACCAAAATAATTCCAGGGACGGCAGAGATCTGCAACCACAGTCCTGGGGAATGGGACAATCAGTGCAATTGGGGACTGGGGTCCAGTTACCACACAGCTACTTTACTCCATCCTTTGTCTTTATTTTATATTTGTATTTCTTCAATATAATAGAATACAACTTATTTTACATAATGTATACAAACTATATCACAGTGCTTTACAGAGCAAAGCATGAATTACATGGTGCAAACTGGGAGAAAAATTATAAGGTCCTCAGCTTCGCCAAGCTCCTTGTTTTCTCCCTATTCCAGGAGACCTCCCAGGACACCCTCAATCTAGTGGGAAGCTCCCACTTGACTAATTACTGGCCCCAAGGTGAATTTGGCTCATCACCATGGTGCTCTCCTCTCTTGGGAGCACTGGCAAGACTGGTATCCCAAAGAGTTGTCACATTTAACCCCCTTGTTCTTATCTCCTTTTTCTCATGAGACAAGCAGCAGCTTTCTTTTGAGCAACGTAATTACTCTCCAAGTAATTACTAGAAACTGAGGGAAACACCCCCCCCCCCCCCCGCCCCTCATTCTTTTCTCCCAGGATGAGCTGTTTTTTCCAGAGCACATGGATAGTCCCAGATAAACCACTGGGTTTGGCAACGCTGTTTGTTGCATTTATGAAAGCAGTAAATCCATCACAACTCCACAGTACCAGAGCCAGGGTGGGATGCAGACCTGGCTCCTCCAATAGTCTCTTTGTAGCTGCTTTATGAACACAGCAAGGAAAAAGCATCCATCACAACAAACATTCATAGTGTTACAGGATACTATAAATTACATTGGATTGATGGCTGGCAGGTCTCTGAAACCTAGGAATGAGAGTACCCACACTGGGAAATGGGAAGATTTTGGAAGCTAAGAGAGTGGGATTGTGAACAACAGGAGCCAAGGGTCACACACACAACAGAGAAATGGCAAGGACAGTCAGAGGGAGACTGACTTTAATGCCAGATGAAGTTTTCAGATGGATCCCCAAAGTGATTCCTGTAGGAATCCTGAACACAACACACACTTCTGTGAATACATAGACATGTAGCAACAAAAGGAAGGTACTGGCCATGACTTCCCTCAGGCCCTGAGCTACTGCAGTACATCACATTGTGAAACAGGGCACTGTTTTAACACATACTTTTAATGAGTAATAATAATAATAAACCACTCATTTTCCATTCTCTAACCTAATGGAATAAATGTAAAAATTCCCAGCATTTGTACAACAATGTCATGTCCAGAATGATCAGGATCCATTTCTGCAACAGTAAAATGGAACACACCCATAGCAGAGCTGATGACAATGGGCAGAAAAAGAGCAAAGGCAGACACGTAGGAGTAAGTTTCCCTACAACACTTAAAATAGAAACACAGGTCAAATATACATTTGATGAATAGGAAAAAGTGAACAAGAAACCAAAGTTTTCCTAACTTCAGAGTCCACTTCCTCTCTTAATCCCTTTAATTCCAGATCCACATCAGTGAATCAGAATTTGACCTAAAAGCTTTGCAGCAGGAGAACTAGCTAAATGCTTGAATTAAATATTGCTTATAAAATCTATTTCCTTTTCTTAACAGCAAATTTTCCAACTGGGAAAAGAGTTTGAGGCCCACATGCTTTCTAAATTTGGAGAATTAGACACTTCTCTCTTAAATCCCATCCCTCACAATCCGTAAAAGATACAGCTTTACACATCAAAATATTTTCCAGGAGAAAATACGCTCGGCAGGGTATTGCATAAGTGGGAGGATTTCTCTACATCTAAACGATTCTTGAACAACCTTTTCATTTCTGACCACACATTCTGTAGTCATTGAAACCACTTTGAGTATGATGGGACTCTGCTGGCCCTGGTGGCTGTTGTTTGGCATTCCAGGACTTCCTCCTGACCAAGACTTGGTGCATCTGCTGGGGCTCTCCTGGGCCCAGCAGCCAAACAAGGGACAAACCTACCTTGGCTTGACTGCCAGGTCAAGTGCTAGCTACCACAAGGTCATTTCAGCAGAAAAAATAAAAACCTTGGACTCTGCCCACATAATTGCACTTATCAAGAAAGTCCCAATACAACTTGACCAAAAAAACCCCCATGTCCCTCTCAGTCTGGAGCAGAGCAGCCATGGCTTGTTGAGCACACATGAATGAATCCTGTGCAAAGGCCTCTCTCACAAAATAAACACATTGCCAGATTACACAGGGCCACACTGGCACAGGTGAGCCACAATTTACAAAGCTTTCAAGAAGTGACTTAGGGGATAGGAATGGGTCCTACCTGACTAATTCTGCTTTAAATCACTGGAGATACAGCTTTTACATCTACTGATAAAGTCTGGGCATGATGCACAGGTAATAAAGATGGGAACTGTAATCTCAAAAAATAAAATAACAAAGCTTTTATTAAATGAGTACTGTCTGGTCCGTGTGAAGCTTCTTTTCCAGAGAAGGATATGACTATGATTAAAAAACATTTAAAGTCTAAATAGGACTTGGGTTACTAGTTTCAGGTCCTATTTTTTACTCCATCAATCATCACTCTTGGCTCAGCTTTGAGCTGCAAACGTTTTTCAGACCATGGAAAGGAGGTTGTACCTTCCCTACAAGCAAGTGGAAGACCATCAAGTTTAACTAACGATGGAAGCTTTGCCTGGGGGAAATGTAATGCCTTAAGTTTCCATATTGGTGGCACAACTGGAATATCTAAGTAATGGTGTTTTTTTTTGGACTAGTGTTAAGATTACTGCATAAAAGGAAACACTTTGAAGTTCTGGCAAAAATCAGAACTGGTAACTGGTGGTTTTATATCCTGCTGGGCCTTTCAGAAGCTGTGGGCATTTAGAACAGCAATTAGGTCAAGCTTTTCTGTTGTTCCCAAGAAATGTACAAACATTTTTTGAGAATTCTTCCTTAACAAAAGAGAAAAAGGAGGCAGCTCTCCCTGCATGAGGATTGGCTTTACATGATGCTCTGCAAGTGCACAAGGAGTTTGTGTGCTCTGGGGCCCACTCTACACACAGGCACACAACAAACCTCGGGACTTGCAGCGAGCCCCTCACTGGCTCTGTGCACACACAGAGACTCTGCCTGTCTCTCCATCACTCTGCCACGCTCCAGCCATGGGAAATGTGTCCTGCAGGCTCCTCCAGGGAGGAGGAGTTCAGGTTCAGCTTCTCTGAACCTCTGTCTGGGGTCTTATGTTCTTGCAGGAACACAGGACCATGGTTCCAGGCAAGATGGCAACACAGACCTTCCCAAACTCCCCCAACACTGATGGCACTCTATTTAATAAGCTTTTCCTGCACACAGGATTCTGATGATTCCCCTTTCTTCCCTGCCATATCCCATTCCCTCCACAGCACAGTTAAGACACATACAGCAAACTTCATTCACAAGTTATTTTGGTGGGTGAACAAGAGCCAGAGAGCAAGAGACAATAAAAAGGGGAAAAAAATAAAAAATCTAGCATGGCACCAGTTATCTCAGATTAGCCTTTTTGCTTTACCCCCCTTGCTTTAAATTGGATCAATATTTTTCAACGAAATATTTATCACATCTTACCAGTGAAAACATTACTCAATATTTTTGCAGCAAAATAGGTAGCACCTCAAAGCATAATTTCCTCAGATCTCATGCTCATGGCATGCTAAGTCACACTGATTCCTGTTCTAGGTGTGCAAATAGAGACATGCCAATTCTGATGGACACAGAAGATCCTAATAAATACCCACAAAACAGCTGCTCCTCAGAAAGTGCTCTAAGTAGATATAAGGAGCACTGAGTTCAGAGAAAATAAATTGTGTCCTAAGGCAGTGATGCTTCAAACATGTGCTGCAGCCCATAAAAATAAGTTAAAGGCTGTGTTGACAGACAGGATGAAGGAAAAATCTGTTTCTGGGATTAGTAGTTACAAAAGGTCTTCCAGATCCTGGAGTAATCATAGGATGAAATTTCCAGATGGCTCACCAGGATCTTAGTAAGACCAGAGGAGAAACACACATCCCTAAAGTTACTAGGCACAGCAAATCTTCTGGATAAATGGTACATCAAGGATACTCCTGAGAGTTGTCACATGATGGTGGCACCCAAAATCTTCTCCAAACGAGGATCAGCTGCTCCAAATCTGGTCCAACTCTCCTCAATCTCCTGGAAGCAGGAGCAGTGAAAACTGCTTCTTGCTCTCCATGTCAGCCAGGACACAGGTCCTTAACCCTGGGCAGACCCACACCAGTGAGTGACACACAGAGGATCTGTTTGGGGCATTGCTGTAATTCAGCCTCAGTGACGAACTGGTGTACGTTTGTGAGATGCTCCAAACCATCTCATTTCTGCCCTCACGCCAGCTGAGTTCATCTGCTTTTATAAAGCTGCTGTTTTGAGATGTGGGTGAAGACACTTGGTAAACTCAAATCAAAGCACAAAGTGCCACCAGGGAGTTACCCCTCCCACAGGGAGCTGGAAAGACAGAACACCTTCAGATGGGATCTTCCTCAGGCTTAAGTGTGAAAGTCAGGCATTAGAGCAAGTGAAACCAGGCAGGAGCCATAGAAAGCAGGTCGGTGACCTGCCCCAGACCAGCACCGCAGCCTTTCGCAGGGCCAGCCCGGACTGATGGGAGGGTCCCTGAGCGCTTCCCCCGCCCCCGCTGCAAGGCACCGACCAGGTGAGGGAAATCGGGACTCTGACCCGAAGGGTTGCTGAGCCAGCCCCGGCTTAAAGCCAAGGAAAAGTGGCAACAGCTACTACACGAGGAAGGTTGGGGAAATGCTGTTCTGCCTCTGGTATAATGCAGCATTTGCCTTCATTCACGGAGGAACAATTCACAGAGGACAGAAGGTTCTCTGGTTTAGGACACAGGGCTGTGGCACCTCCCAATGTCGAACAGCACTTAACCCCAGCCTTTCCCATGGCATAAGGCCAAGTTCGAAAGCAAACTCACTGGAAACAACCACTAATGCTTGCTAAACATTAGTGATTAAAATTTAACATCGTTAATTTTACAAACAAACAACAAACAAACAATCCCAAAGAACTTTCAGCATCCTGTCCCTGCCTCACCAGCACAGATGTAGTCACTTCCTGACAGCAAGAAGAGGCACATGGACATGTCCCTGCAGCAAGGCTGGTGCTAGGAAATGGGGAGCTTTTGTCTACTTTGCTCATGGTAATTCACTACAGGAGCAATTCTTTTCAGTAAATATGGCACAGAAAATCCAAGTGAGGAGAAAGCAGGGTTTTCTCTCTCCAGCAGGCAGGTCCACGTGTTGCTGCACACGTGCAGCTGGCACAGAGGTGGAGCCTGCAAATCTGCAACCATCCCCTTTGGAGAGAGTGACTTCCCACTCAGGTACCAAACAGATGCAAGAACCCAGCCCTGCCAGTGCTCTTGGCTGCTCACAGAACATCTTTGAGGGCTGAATGACAAGCTGTAGAGCAGATGTTCACCTTTGGCAGCGACTCAGCCATACTGTGGTGTATGGTTTTGCTTTTTCAGCACTGGCCAAAAGGGATGCACGTTTCCTCCACACTGTGATGCAGAAGAGACTGAACCCGGCTGTGGTGATATTTTCTAACAGACATCAGCAAATTCCCCCAGTAGGAAACCAAGTGTTTTACTGGCAGTTCAGCAATGCCCTGAACACCATCCCCTGGATGACTAACACTGGATCCTGGGAACAAGGCAGCCCTTACCGTCACTGCACGGGTCAGGCATCACTTACAAAAGGCTTTCAGAGGAGTGCAAAAGCAGATTTATAGACAAAGCTGAAAGGGGACAAAAAAGCCAGCTCTGCTGCTCTTCACACTCCCCAGCAGGCGGCAAGCATCAAACAGTTTAAAAGGAAAAAAAGGTGATTAATTTTTGTTAATAAATTACAATTTGAACGTGAGTAAAGTCAGATTCACAGAACTTATCTGACTCAGGATATAGCACCTTTCTTGAATACACACACTTGAAGATGAATCACACTTGTCTCATAAGGACATATCCTAAAATTTGCTCTCCCGTAACTGTTTAGGGTTCCCGTTCTGCAATAGAGGATGATGTCACTGTTTACATAAATAAAGGCAATGGTGCTCAGATCAGATCCAGGAAACCAGTCTCTTTCCTCTTAAAGTTATTAACCATGTCTACTTTCTTACAAGGTAGGAGTGTCAGAACTGGCCAGGGCATAAATAGAAGCACAGACAAAAATAAAAAAAGGTGCAAAAGTGACCCAAATCAAATACTTGACACAGATTTCTTTTGTTCTTAGAAAACTGGCTATGTTAAAACTGATGTAGCGCTCATTGCTCTCACTCTGTCTTCAGTAGGGAGATTAAACTTCTGCACAGGAGAGTTGCAACTGAAAAATATTGCACTGAGCATTACACTGAGCACAAATAGCTTTTTCTTGAACATTGAGCATGCACGTGGCCTCCCCTCTCCCCCCAGCTTACATTTTATGAGATTTTTGACAGTCAGAGAAAACTCTCCTTCCATAAGTTCAGGATGTTAAGATTTCAACCTCCTTGCAGCAGGAAAATAAAGTCATCTTCTTTGTACTGCCACAGCACTGAGCACACACAGAGCACTGAAACAGTAACGTATGAACTGATCTCTGCCATTGCGGAAAACTGCAGGGATCCCGGAGCAGGTCTTGTTCCTGTCATGTCTGCAGATGCTCTGTTAAGGACTCCAGGGACATAGAGCAATTACTAGGGTTTGTTTCTGCTTTCCAGGAGCAGTTCTGTTTAGGAGAGAATAGAAAGGGATTATTTTTACCTTATAGTTTGGACTTACAGGGTGTGAACTGTATTTTTCTTCCCACAGAGACATCATGTAAAAAACTCTTCCAATGCCCTGTAATGGGGCTGTTCCTTCTCAGCAGTGCCCCAAAGCCCAAGGGCTAATGAGGGTGATAGGCAGGGCCCAATTAGCAGCACAGGCATAGGGACAGTTGCATTTAGGCCACACATGAGTCTAAAGGGTTTTTTTTTTTCTTTTTGTTTTGGGGGCTTTGTTGGTTTGTAGTTTTTTTTTTTTTTTTTTCTTTGAGTCTAGAAAGTTCACATCTGCTTCTTGTAAAATTAACAATTTTATTTGTAAGTAAACGTAGATTGAAGCAATACTGAGAACTGCATTGTCTGAGTCTGTGGGATTGTAGGAAGTATTGATGGAGCATTTTCCACTGGCATGTGTACAGAGAAAAAAACACTTAAGTGAAGATAATTTTTTCCATATATATTATGTACATTATTATATACAAGTGAGAATTAGACAAAACAAATCTAGAACAAAGATTCTTTTAAGTTTTAAAAGGATCTTTGTCTTTCAGCCATAGGGATGGCTCAAGCTAAGCTCTGTGGATGAGGCAAGGAATGAGGCAACAGATGCATCAAAGGCATCCCACTCGTCAGACACAGTTTAGCCAAGGCAAGACTCAGACCACGCAGGAATAGGCACCACTGTCATTCCTGCTACAGCAGGAATGTTCCCAGCTCTTACCTTCTCCTGATGCAGCCAGGCTGAGGTGCACCCTCCACTGTGCCCTACACAAGTCCTGGCACTTGGGCCAGCAGAGCTGCTTTCACCAGGGGCTGTGCCCACCCTGCAGTGGCACTGGGCCCCTATGGCAGCACACCCAGCTGCATTCTGCAATATGATCTCCACCAAATCCCATCCCACCATGTTTCCTGTAGCTGTGACTGCCCAGACCAAAGACTTTGCTTCCTGGACACCTTAGTGACTAAAGAGTGCCTCCCCTGGCAGCTGTTTTATTGTTCACCTGCTTAATGCTGCAAACACAGCTCCAGGTCACCTCCTTGTTGCAAAAGGCAGGAGAAATCTTCTGCATTCAGGGCAAGGGAAGCCCATTGACCTGGCTCTGACGTGGTGGTGGAAGGTGCTGGCCCTGCACGGGTGACAGGAAGCCTCAGGTCAGAGGTCAGTGCCAGGAAGGGGATAAGAATGAAGCAAGCTTCCCACGAGGTTCAGGCATAGGGCAGGAAGGCAGATATTGTCTGTGAGGCCCCTTTCTTGCACAGTGTGTTAACATTTAACAGCACCTTCCCTCTTGCTGCTCAGAGGTCACACAGGGCAGCTCCCCCTGCCCCAGGCAGCAATTGGGGCTCTCCACCACCACGCTGGCTCAGGGAGGCAGGCAGCAGACACCACCACAGGATGGGGATGCTCTTTCAAGGCTGGAACAGTACTTTTTTCCTCTGTGGCAAAACCCAGGAGGGCAAAACCCTTCCCAGACCCATTTGATCCTTTCCTTCCTGATGTGCCCCCTACCCCATGCCTCTCCCTTGACTCCCTTGTGGGAACATTCCCCAAAACACTGTTTTTTCCTCATTTCCTTCCTCTCAAGACACCTGGAACTTCCTCCTGCAAGCTTCTGCCACCCCTCAGGCCAGGTCAGGTTTCCAGGCCACCGGTTTATTGTCCAGGAAACCAAAACAACCAAACACCCATCATGGGTCTGCTGGGGCAACATGCTCAGAGACAACACAACTACCAGGGCCTTATGTACTGAGGAGGACAAATAATTTATTTCAGCAAAACCACCCTGAGAGGAAAAACAGAAGCCACAACTACCAGCAAGGACACCACCAAGAAGGCTGGAAGGGAAGTATTTTCCACCACAAAGCATGTTTTGAAATTAATTTGAAATCTGTGATTTGATGTCTCAAGCTGTTAGTAGAAGCTCCTTGCTTAAATGAGTCAGTTTTGCAGGCATTAAGCAATGCAGAAAACAAAAGAAAAAATCCTCTTCAGACTCAATGCCAGTTTAAAACCTATTGGGAGGCAGCCAATATATATTTGGGGAAGGTTTTTAAACAACCTCTTTCAAACTAAGACTCCTCAGCAGAGATCTGTGCACACAGTACATGTCATAAATTGCAACTCCAACTTCACCCTTCTAATGTACTGAATTTTAAAAGCTTAAAATATCTTTATCTAAATCTCTATCCCATTAAAACTGCATTGAGAAGCACAAAGCTTCATCCCACTAAAACACAATGTATAGATAAGTGGAGTTTCATGCTCTGCTACACTAGCTTGTTTCTGCTCCATGATCATTTGATTCAGGAAGCCATGCAAACACAGCTTTGCTGGTCCATTGAATGTGCACTGTAAAACAGAATAAACTGGATAAACACATCACAGAATATTCTGAGTTGGAAGGGACCCTCAAGGATCATCGAGTCCAACTCCTGAGAGATCCATACAGAGATCAAACCCACAACCTTGGTGTAACTAGCACCTGCTCTGACCAGCTGAGCTGATCTACCCCAGAATCATTGCACAGTTTGGACTGAAAGGGACCTTAAAGATCATTTCATTTCAACCCCCTGCCACGGGCAGGGACACCTGCCATTAGGCCAGGATGCTCAAATCCCCATCCAGCCTGGCTTCAAATACTTCCAAGGATGGGACATCCACAGCTTCTCTGGACAACCTGTACCAGGGCCTCAGCACCCTCACAGGGAAGAATTTATTCCTAATATCCAACCTAAATCCATCTGTTAACATATATGCTGGACTCCAGCTGAAAGCCTATCCCACAAGGCAGACCACAGCACACTGAGATGCAAGAGCCAGACACTGCCTTCCACTGATGGGCATTCACAGCCTCCTCAGATGGGTACTTCCAACTGCTGGGGTTCAGCTCTCTCCTACTCTGGACACTGGCAGACATTGGAGCAGGTAAAGCTGTTCTGCTGTGAGGCAGAACCCACATCACAGCAAACCACCTCAGCCAGGGACTGCAGAGAAAAGCACAGCTCTTTCTCTCAGCTGGAGGGAAGCAAGGCCATTATGTGTGCCTGGCTCTGCAGCCAGAGGCCCACCTGACCCTGAAACCTCCATAAACACTCCTCCATAAACACTCCTCCATAAACACTCCACCCTCAGTGCTGGGCCTGAGCTGCTTTTGAACAGGTGAGATACCTGCATGCAAGAGTTGGGCAGCCACAGATACCTGAAGCACTGGCCTTCCTCACACTTCAAGAGGCTTCTTTTTATGGCTTTTCAGCTTTCATTAGTGAGAAGCAGGAAGAGTGAAGTGGTGGTGTTCCCAGCCAGTGTTAACAGGATGTGACTCTGCCCTGAGTCATCATCCTCTTTCTCCTCAAGAGGAGAAGGCAGCTCACACCTGGGTCACGGACACCTATGGCCACACTCGTCAGGACAAACCCACTGCTTCCCAAGCTTGCACTTCAGAGGCTGCAGGAAGCAACCTTCACATCACACAGTTAGAACTTTATATTTTCAGACTATCTTCACAACCAAAAGGACTGAAAAACACAATGTGCTCCAAAGAATAATACAGCAGTTTTATGATGAAGTGTTTGAACCAGCAGGGTAACACTGAGGTCCTATTTAAATCCAAAAAATTAAAACATTAAAGCACACAGCTGCAGAATATGACTAAATACACAAAAATTGTTCTCTATTTTACAACTGAAAACTTACCATGTTTGAATAATGTCTAGTGAAATATGTTTCATGGGATCTGGAAACAATTTGCATTAAATGAACCAAATGAACACCACTGTTAATGAGTCCACGTGCACATGAGCAGAACTGAGGTGCCTCAGCTGAAAATTATCTCTGCCAATACTGTGGCTCATCTTCCATCCTGACGAACTTTACAACAAAGATTTCCCTGAAAGATTTCCCTGCCCATCTAAGGCAGTCATTAAGTAGCAGGGACATCTCACAGACTCACATTCCAAGGAGACGGAACATCCTACACATCTGATAAAGCAATTCAGTTCTCACCAAAGAAACATCCCAGAAATGCTCATTCGGATGCAATTATTCCAGTATTTGTTTTTCAATTACTGGAAGAAACATCAGTGTGGGGTAAATACTTTTTTACCACTCTCTCTAGATTTCAAATGAGACACACCATATAAGACACCAAAATTTTTTGGCATTTGCCTACTTAAACATCCTCCTGAACAGGGACATGGATGTGCTAAGGTACACCTCACTTGCTGCAAAGGCAATCTCGTAAAGTAATAATATGGGAGATGGTTAATAATTTATTATTGGTTGGGACATAATTCCTCTAAAGAAGAACTATAGTTCAGAGAAGGGGAAGGACGAAATATTGCTGCAACATGTAGCACAGGCACCAACACCTGGCCAACCAAGGCTGGAATTGCAATTAAAAAATGACTGTGAAGTTGCCACAGGCTATGTCTTCGCTATGTGCCACGGCAATAATCATGAAGTGGAAAAAAAGAACAATAAATGTCTCTTACAATGGCCAGCTACAGTTAGATTCCAGTCAGGCTGGAGCAACAAAAAAACTGCCAGTCAGCTGTGGCTGCTACACTTACAACAGAAACACCAAATATCTTGACTATCACACCTACTGAGCCTGGAATATTGACACTGAACCTTTAAAAATGAGCAAACTTTACCAGCACCTTTAACTATAGCATTACTTGGAAATAAACTCATTCAGGGTCTATGGAAGAGCGCTCGGAGCTGTTGTTGGGAGACAGGAGTTCAAGACAAACTTGTAACACATTAAGTGCTACCAGCAATGTCCCATGAAGAGCTGTATTTATCACCTTTTTAGACTTCCTTCCCTCCCCCAACCATCTACTGCATCTGGGAGAATGTTTCAATGCTAACTCTGACTAACTTTTTGAACTGAAAAATAGAAGAGACAAGTTATCTGGATCTTACACCAGGACTTATTGCTTGCCTGGAGTGAAACCATGTGTACTTAAGCTGCACCCTGGGGTGGATCCAAACCACAGTCCAAACAGGGAGGAGACTTTCCTTCCTCAAACTTGCTGAAAACTGCGTGAGTGACTCATTGAATGTCCTCCTCTTGAGTCAGCACTGAAACAGAGCTCCAGAATTCCCTCTGATTTACAGTAGAGATAAAAGACTGTAAGAATGTTGGTCTTCTTAAAGGACGATCAGTGACTGATCCCCTGAGGATGTCTCACCACTAAACCCATGTAACTCCTGCACAAACCAAGGCTGCATTCCTACCCCATGCTCCAGCCCTTCTCTCCCTGGGCTCAGACCTGTTGGAGCCCAGCTTTACCATGTCACACAGAGGAGGAAAGGTCATGTGTCTGCAAATCCCATTTGCACAAAGTAAACAGGCAAATAGATTCCAATTTTGGAATCAGTTTTAATGGATTCATTAATTAGTAATTTGTCTTCTACCACAGTAAAGCAGAGTGTAGCAGGTTCAGAAGTTGTGGAGTGCTGAAATTTGGAGTCAGGCTGAATGAAAGACTATGTACAATACAAATCAGCTTTCTGTTGTGATGTAAATTTATTCTTATAATTTTTTACCATTTATTCATCCCAAAAGACATATTGCATATTTGGAACATTTTTAAAGTAAGAGCCACTGTATTCAAGACAAGAAGTAGTTTTGTCACATCAAAACTGATGACATACTCAATAAAATTATTTTCCAGAGCAAGAACTCCTTACAAGAAATATAAATAGAATATAAACTTCATAAATGATCTAGCATGAAAAGATTAAAATAGCAAATTCATTCCATACTGAAGGCAGTACTTTACCATAGTGTGTGTGCGGTGTTTCTAAAAAAACATCCATGTCCCAGCAATGGGTACTGAAACAAATACAGGTAAGCTTCTGGTTACATTTTATTCCAATAGAACAGAATGAACTGATGACTTCACTCTATTGTCTCAATTTACTGACTAACAGAACCAGGTAATAAAACATTGCTTTTAGTTTAACCCAGGCTTTGGATTTGTTCATCAGACACGACGAAGGGATGACATGCTTTGGCAGCACATTGGCATTTTCAATGTCTCACCTGATATAACAGGAATTACCTCTCCATGCCAACATCTCCATTCCCATAGCTGAGAACCATTTACCCAAGAATTTCAATTACAGCCCCACTCTCTCTCATGACTGCTAAACACCAGTGATCAGTCCTGGCCCACCACATGCAAGCACAATCCCAGAACAGCACGGACACACATCCACATCCCTCGGTGCCTCGGAGCCAAGACACAACCAGCTCTAGGAATGATGCTCACTGAGCACACTGAGAAACTCAGTCATGTGAACAACCTCCAATTTGAAAAGCCTGGAGAGGGAAGTGTCAGTAATGTGCAAACAACAGGATGGGGCTGAGGGAAGAGAACAAAATGTCTGATCCTGGGAAAAGGACTGGCTTGGCTTCACTCTAAGATGTAAGCAAATCATAGAACAATCTATGGGAAGCAGTTAGCAAAAAATTCAAGAATGTAAAATAATTCATACCTGTCAAAGCATTTAGAAAATAAAATTCCCCTTTTCAAAGTTTTTTCAAAAAATGAGTTTATTAGTGCTATTAAATCAAGACTTCTGTAAATCATAACATTCCAACAAAAGTGATTGCTACACTATCACTGTTAACTAATAATGCAGGTTACAGAACAGCTGTCAGTTGGAAAAAACTAAGTGAAGGAATTATTCTATGACTATTTTCCCTATTGTGCTTCAGTTATCAGTTTTTCTCTCATTACTGTTCAACAGTGTATGACCAATAGTCTAGAATAAAGCTTCAGGAGTCATCCCTATAAAACCTGAAGGGAAAAAAACCCTCTTCAATGCTGTGCTGAACAGTCATGGGAACAGGCTGCTGCTCGGGCCTGCTGCATACAGTGGTTTTTACCAAACAATATTGCAAAATCAGATAACCACAGGGTGTACCTCATACTGGGGTGTTGTGAGGAGTAAAGTAATTTGATTGACAAGGTTAAAATCTAGAAGCTGGAAGTCAGTGAATCCCCCCCAAAAAGGTCTGATAGACAATCAAACAAGAACACCAGAGCAAGATATAAAGCTTATTGTCTATTCATATGATCTTAGTAAGGTAATAACTGTAAGGATATGTTCTATTCTGGCATCTACTCTTCAACATGGAAAAATAAAAATTATTTAAAAAGCTGACAACAAAACCTAGAGGGATAAATAAAAAAAAATTCAAATTCAATCCATTCATATAAAGTAGGATTGGAAGGTATGATCATGGTATGTCAAATCCCTGGATCAGAACAACATTTGCAGCAAAAGAACATCCTCCAAGAGAGATGTATTAAAATTCAATTTTTGGAAGCCAATGCAAGATGAACTCAAACACAGGGTTGGGGATTGGTTTGGGGGTTTTTTTGAGAGCACAGTAGTTGCTCACGAACCTTATCTACAGAGGTGACTGATCCTTTTCCTGAAGTTCTTAAAGCAAGAATTCTTTTTTTCTAACAAATGCTGAACTTCTTGAACGTTCTACTGCTGCTGATGAAATCAGACTGAGGTTTTATGATTGTGATACCCAGATTAGTGATGAGTTCCCCTTACTTTTACAAACGGGAACTTAAGCCTGTAATGTCCCTTTCCATCAAAACCTGCGTTTCAGTTGCTGATTTACCTTCCACTGCTGGGAGCCTTTAGTCAGACACTGGTAGCACCCAGCTTTTAAGCAGGAATGGGTGCAGCCCCTCTCTTCCAAGCAGAAGAATTTGGCTCTGTTGGACAAATCTCTGGTCACTTTCAACAAGCTGGTACGAAGTAAAAAGCCAGGAAGGCCAGAAAATAATCCCCTATACTGCAGCCCAATTCCCCACAAGAGAAGAAGGAGGAATTCTGTGTTCATAAGCATGTGCAAAGAGGGACTCTGATGAGCAAATCAGCTGGATCTGGGGAATTCAATGCAGCTGTTTGCAGGAAGCAATCACCCTTCAAACAAACCCAGAGGTATATGCAAGAGAGAAGGGAAGAATATGGCTTCTAATTCTGTTACATGATCAATTGCTATTATTAATGGAGACTCAAAATCTTGAGACAGTTGCTAATGAAACACTAATGCATGAACAGCCAGAGGGGAGAAAAGGCCTGGTGAAACCCAGCCAGCCCCACTTGCAGAGCCAGTGCAAAGGACAGTGGCTTCCCAAAAGCCATAGTGGTGACCTGGTGTTGTAAAGCACTCAGATGCTGCTGGTGGAATGAATTCGGCAGTGGATTTGTCATGGAAAAAGGATTTAAGCTGAAGAAATGATTCTTGCAAGTGGCAGAACCCTATGGATTAAGGCAGGAGACATTCAAAATCTTACATAAAGCACACAGAAATCTGGAACAGGTAACATACCTCAGAAGACTTGGTTAGAAAAATAACTTAGGGATATACCCCAAAAATACATGCACAGGTGATTGATTACCTTTGCTTCAGCTATCAGTCATCTGATACTAATTCTCACTGTTTTAAGAGAACTCTTGCAATATATTGTGCAGGCTCACAATTCTCCATTTAGCACCAAAAAATCCAGACATTCTGCAAAAAGGATGAGGCAAAGATTCTGGAAGAACGCATTTAATTCAGCTACAAGGAACAGGAAAATCACACTATATTTTTCAAATATTTATATTTTTAAATAAAAGGCCTGCTATTGTAGTCCCCATGTAGGTATATTCTTTTAGAATTGAAAGAAATTTGCCTCACTCAAGACACTAGGACAAATCTGAAGAATTGTTCAGAAATTCTAAGATTTATACTAAATCTTCCAAATTGAACTAGCAACTGATAAAACAACACTCTGACTAACTTTGCTACCATGAGGAACCTTTTTAAAACCTTAAACTTCAGTGCAAGCTCAGAGCACTTGTTTTACAAGTGGAGCATCTCACATGTGTGAAAAGCTGCTCGGTGTAAGTAACCCCAAGGCTTAGCTAATCAAGCCTCACAAAAG
Source organism: Certhia americana (assembly GCA_018697195.1). Classification (NCBI taxonomy): domain Eukaryota; kingdom Metazoa; phylum Chordata; class Aves; order Passeriformes; family Certhiidae; genus Certhia; species Certhia americana. The sequence goes on along the minus strand of CM031868.1, from coordinate 8,566,391 downwards.
AAAGAACCTAAATATGAATGTAAAAGAGCACACACATTTACCAATAAAAAAAAAGCAGTAAAAAACCAGAGAGGTTTGTGCAAGGAGTCCTTGCAAAATAACTCCACTTGGTGTTTTAGTATCGAAGCACTGAAGAACAGCAGCTTCCCAGCTACCCAATCCTTCTCCAGGGATTCTCACAACAGAAGAGTGAATTGTGCATTTTAGCTCATTCCTCATCATTTTGAACATGCAAATGCCAAGAACTCCTGGAAAAGGCATTGTATTAGGGAACCACAGGTATACTTGTAAGCACAAACCCCCATGCAATGTGTACTATGCACCTGTGTATATAAATATGCATACATGCACATAATGAAATTAGAAATATTTCTCCTTTAACACAACCATGTTGGGCCTCAAACTGCAGCTCCCTGATGTGCTAAAGATTTCTGAAAACACATTTGCCTTTAATACAAGGACAAAATGAAGCCCCAGGCAGAACTGCTGTGGTGCAGGGCCCCTCAGCTGCCCCAGGGAACCTGGCACCTTCCCTGCTGCATGGCTCTAACATGCTACCAGCAGGGAGGAGGGAAGGAAATCCACTGCAAAAGAAACAGTAGCTGAAAGAGGGACAAACAGGGGGTTTGAGATGCTAAAGGGGTGAGGAGGCAGCATCAGGCTCCCTTCCCACAGCAGGACTTCCCTCTATTGCCCAGGACCTGTAGCACTGCTCCTCCCATCTCACCACCCCCACCATGGGCACATCCACCCTGCAGCTCAGAACACCTTTTCCTCCTCCATGGCAACATGCTCCCAAGCCTTCCGTGACTCTCTCCTACCCCACTTCCTTCTGAAAACCAAAGACAGAGGGATCAGCTAGACCAAAAACCAGCACAAATGTGAAATAAAAGGGGAAAAAAAAAGTGTTTTGCTCTTACTGGACATGCTGCAGACATTGTGCCTAGTAATCGTGGCAATATCTAGTGCAAAAGAAACTTAACATGAATCTCTTGTTTTCAAATGACATTCAACTCAAACATGCATAGGGAGAGTAAAGTTATTTTATTAAATCATGCACATCACGTGTGTTAGTGCAAATAGTTTAATCTGTACTCCAGAAATTCTATTGTCTCTTTATATCTTTACAAAATAGATTTAAAACAATTAATTACTTAAAAAAATGTAATTCTGAAGTTAAGCATTTCAGAACAATATTTGCAATAACCTATATACAAGAGGTACTAAGTACCACTGGCATACGAGTGTTCTGTGGTTGGGTGGCTTCCTGCAACTGAAAAGGATGAAAAGGATGAAATGAATGAACTAAATGACAATAGTTATTTTCTACAAGTCACTTGTGGACTATTTTCTCCACCTAATAATCCTCCCATTAGCAAATCCCATGTAACTTAAGATAGAACCTTTAATTAAAGGACAATGACCCTTAAAACCTCACAAAGTAAATGATATACTAAATTTCTATATAAATATTTAAACTATCTGTCGATTGCCATAACATTCTTTAAAGCCAATTGAATTGCTGAGATTACCTCCCTAAAGGCGATTTTGAAGATTCCTAAAGGAAATTTTCAAGTTTCCTTTAGCAGAGCCATTTTACTTTACCATTCTTTAACATATTAAGTTTTTAATAAACTTTTTTTTGACAGAACTGTTGAGCTGAACAAGACAACTACTGTCTACATTTAATTCAGCACTAACTACAGTGATTCCCACCAAAAGTCAGCAAATAGCAATAGTTATAGTACTTAGATAAGGAAAATAAACTTTGTAATGGGGACCACTGCATCATACTTACAGCCATGTGATAAGGAGACACAAAATTTTACTACCAAATTCAAATCATCTTCACCTGACAATACTTCACCAGGTGTATGATTCCAATTTTGTAGTATTTATGTATCTAGATTTTCTCAGCTGATCACAGACGTACTGTAGCAGTTCTCTTAATAAAGTTACGTCCACAAAAGCTTATTCTAAAGAGCTTCTCCAGCTCAAGTCAGAAAGTATCAAATGACTGAAAAAATAAACTGATACATGTGATATGTGAGCAGGTATTCATACTTTTAAAGAATGTATCTCTTTAAATATATGAAATTTAATAAATTACATTCAAACTAAAGTTAACGTAAGTTGAATCAATGCACTATGTCCATCAAATGACCAAGTACTTGCTCCCAGAAACACCTTAGTTCACTCAAGAACACACACATGCTTACACTCGCACACGCGCACACTAAATACTTCAGGCTGGTCTTCACCATCAGTATCTCTATCTCTTTAAGGCTGGACATGAATTGTGTTTATTCCCAAAACCCATTAATAAAACAATCCTTATGAAAGAAAAATATGCTTCCTTCGAAAGGCGTGGTAAGAGAAGTTTTCTTAAGTCTTGTTCCCAACAGCTCAGTGACTAACAGCACTTAAAATGATACACTAGTTAAAAAAAAAAAAAATAGATCACACTGAAAGGCACTGAGCACACTGCATCTGTTTCCCAAGTTTCTGCAAGGTTACTTGGCTTGGATGTCCAAATCAGTATTTTCCTCTTAAGTCTAGCAATCAGATTCTAAATCAGTGTCCACAACCCTAGCCATTATAAATAATTTGGTACCAAGAAGCCTGCTTTAGGCCACCATATAGTATTCAGAATCCCAACATACTAATTTAAAACTTGCATGAAGTTGTAAGCAAAAATATTGCTCACAGTATGATGAATCACAATTTTATTCCCTCTTTATAGACAGATACATTTTATACAGTTTAAAGCAAATGACCCTACTGCTGTTCTCACGCAGAGCTGTGCTGTATTAAGAGGTAAAAAGGAAGAAAATTAATCTGTTTTCCCTCAGTATATGAATGTTGCCAGCTTCTAAAGGGAGGACGGTGTATGGATTCAACAACAGTTCTCATGGAGAAGCTCTGGTTAGGCCTGGGTACAGCACCACGGCTGTTACAGCAACCAAAGCTGCCATCACAGGCATCCAAGGCCATTGTCTCTGTGTGGAGAGAAAAAAGAAATCAATATCATATTTGTTCTAATTCATACTAATCAGTTTACCTCGTGGTTCCTGCAAGTCCTGAGTACCTGTTGATAGGCATCACTACAATGTTACCCACAAGCCCTGGTGCAGGCTAGTCCTGACTTGGAGCACCACAGCAAACCACGTTCCTCTAGCACAGGGAGCTCCACACCTCTTCATGACTGAGGATCGTCTGGAAGACTTTTGGCAGCTCTGTATTTCCAGGTTTGTTACTGTACACACCTCAGAGAAATCTGCCACTGAACATGCAAAGGCTTGAGATGTTTAAAACATCGCTCATGCCAAGTCAAGGTTTGACAGAGGTTTATGCACATCTTTAACTTTTGACCGTTTAAATTCAGATCTGTGACTTAGTTTGTAGCAGATCCTAACAACACCATTTTTAACACTGTCACAACATTGCATGACAACAATGGCATTTTAAGAGGAGGACACACTGAGAGACAAGAGAAAATGCAAGCTGAGAGTTCAGAATACAAACCAACCACCTATTTCTTGTCTTTTTTTTCCATCTTTCCATCAGCAATAGTGAGAAAATTTTAAGTGTTTAGAGCCAGAGAGGAATTTCTTAGTCCATAGACAGGAACCAAAGCTTGTTGAATATTATTAATAGAGGCAAACTCTTCATTTTTCGTAGTTAATTAAGCAATTAAGTTTTCTCACAAGCCCTAGCATCACAGCATTGTGCAAAAAAGGCAGCCCATTTGCTAAAGACAAACTGAGACCGAGTTAGAAGAGGCACATTCAAGCACCAGTTAGAACAATATTAATTGTTAGAATTAAAGAAATCACAGAGATGTTAAATGATTAGTGGATTGCTCAGCTCATCAGGGTCAACAGAATGGCATATTAAATGAAGGGTTTGCTTCAGGTAAAGGAATACCTGTGAGCATTTCACCATGCACTATTTGATACAGAAATGGCACAAACAGGTGAGAGGGACAAACATACATTGACTGAACAGTAGTGCTTGTACCTTTCGCTACCACAATGGGCCGTAACACCAATACAGGAAAGCCAGGATTAGGCCGATGAATACGGCTGGGACGGGTTGTAATATGGAAGGCTAAAGAAGGGAAGGGATATTAAAAATCACTTTGTGATATAAATCAATCAGGTAAAGATGATTTAGAGAGGGGAACATAAGTCAGTAAGTTTTTAAGTTTTGAAATGTATTAAAGACATCTAACACATTACAGCATTATCTAAGCTGGTATACAAAGTTAGTACACCATTCTACTAAAATGAACAGGGATGTTTAAAAATAAAGGGAATTAAGCAGAAAATGTTCCAAGAAACCTCTTGTCACAACTTGGAATCTAGCACTTGAAGACAGTATGAATGTTAGACTTATTTGCCTGTTTTTGTATGTTATTTATAGTTGGTTTTAGTTTTTCTAAGTAAGAGGAAATCCTCTTGGGATTTCTCGAAAGATGAAGTCACACCAAATATTGAATTTTCAGCTATTCCTTCTTCCTTGCTAGTTAGCCTTTTCCATTTTCCATCACCAGCATCCGGAAAAACAATCTTTTTTCCTCCATTAGTGAATCAATTACAGCTATGTCCACAGGCAAACCCAGTAGTTCAGACTTTTCCGTGAGATTGTGACATGACTGTACAATCCACACCCAGTTACTAAAAAGCAGAGAAGCACATTTCTATCAGAGATGCCACAAAGCTCAGCATCTCTGCCAGGTCAGCAGCCTTGTGACCAAAGACAATTCTGAAAATTGATCAAATGCTGCAGCTGGGCCAAACCAGCCAGACTGCTGGCTTCATCCAGCTTATGGCTTCCTCAGAACCATCCACACTTTATCTCAGCTACGTTCCATTCATGGAAACTACTGCACATTCTGGATGGAACAGCCTCTATCTACGGTATGTAAAATTAAGGCAAAAATGGACCTAAATGCTTTTTCAGCTGTCCTTGGAAGACATCTGCTTTCTCTGTATCCTACTCTATATATTTGTGCACACACAAAGACACACAGAGGTTAAGGTCAAGCCATGCCAAATAGTTTTGAAACTGTTTGTGCTGAAGCTACCTTGATTTTGTTCAGTCAAATAAATAAACAAATGATAAATTCATGCTTAACTTTTCTAAAACATGATTAGTAAGTAAAATCTAATCCTGTTATGAATTTGTAGGAATCACTTATTCATAGAACCTCCAATATGGTTCAAAACACATTAGAAGGTATTCTAATCTTGTTTGATTAATTTTTTTCCAATCAAGGCAAATACTTAACAGAAAAATTATGTGTAACTATTGAAGACTTTTTCATGCAAGATTATTTTTGTGTAACAGGTGCCACGAATCACAGTGCCACCTTCCCACAGAAAGCCTGTTGGCAGAAATAATCACAGCAGTGTTCAAGAAAGTGCCAGAGGTTTAAATCAACCAGCTGATGTTCTCAAACCATTCACATCATTAAATCTGTTGTGTAAAGTGCACCAGGAAACCAGTGACTACAAGCATGCAAACACAAGGAGTACACTGCTAAGCATTTAAAAAACATAACACTGCAAAAAAGTAAAACTTAAATATTAAAACTTAATATTTAAATGATATCCCAAATGGAGTACAGAAGCCTTGTGTTTTCTAACATTTGATGGTTCAATTCTATAGATTTTTTTTGTAAGTTATACACATTCTTGGCAAATGAAACCAATGATGAATATCTATCACATTCAATGAGATCACTTCCAAATGATTAGATTTTCCCTTACAAACTTATCAATACATAACAAATCTCCCTATTTTCAAGGAGCATTTAACTAGGTGCTTCAACAAAATTGTGCATCTTTTATTAGAATATGAAGATCTGCAAACTCAGACACAGATGGGCTGCAAAAAGGAACAAACCCCACAGTGGGAAGTCACTTTCTGTCTTTAGAAATGAAGTAGCAGATAATGATTCCAGCATAAGGGGGCAATGGTACTTGAAAAATTTGACCTTGGAACTCCGCCCAGTATCCATGATGTTTGAAACAATCCCCAAGATGGATATGTTTTACATTACCAACTGTGAGTAATGTTTGGTGAGCAGTGAGTTTGCCCTTATATGGAGGATGCTCTTCATCACACCCTGACCTCTGGGTTTCAACTGTCACAATTAACTCCTCTTCCGCAAGCAGATTTTGGCAACTGCTGTGCTTTCTGCTTTCATTTAAATACTCACCCCTAATTCTTCCTAAATTTCCTTCTAGTTTTTCCACTTTCATCAGGTGCTTCAATTTCCTTCACAGTATTTCAACCCGTTACTATCCCCCTTTTTCCACTGATCATTTTGATTCTGAGGTTAATGGTTTTAACAGAGCAGAAAATCTCACATTCACAATTATTTATTCAGTGTGACCTCTTCTATTAAAATAGTCTGGTTGGTTTTGACTTTTGCTTAAAGTAAGGCAAGTAACTCAGCATTATCTGAGCACTGCAGAAAAATTCTAAGCAAGCATCAGATTCCAAGAGAATTATGAAATCATATTCCTAAAAACATGGCTGCAAAGTGAGAAAGGCTTTGAATTCTTTACATCTTTTGACAGCTCCATGATGTTCAAGGTTTAGATTCAAGAATTAATTATGGCAAGGATATTCATATGAACTTCAGGCATCCAGCAGCCAGTTGATTTAGAGGAGAGGACCTGTAAAACTTTCTTTGTAGTCAGAGGAAGAGTTTGCTAAAGTCTGTTACAGAGCATTCATTATCCTCCTGTTCTGTACTGAGCATTACAGGAGCTGTTTACCCTGCACTGGCCACAGAGGCAGCACAGGAAGATAAAACCAGCCCTCCCAGGGTAGTAAGGGACCTAAAATAAGGCTATGACCACCTTATAATGTGTCTGCCACACCCTTAATGTTTGGAAGATTTCAGAATCTCAGTAAAACAAAAAGTTATCTCTAGCTGGGAACTCAGTTCTAATGATACAACCTCTCAAACTGAAAAACAGAAAACACTGTTTTCATTAGTGAATAGAAAGGACAGTTCAACTGTACTGTTTAAAGCATGAACCCATCAGAAATAACCATGGTTAAGAAGCATAAGCAAGAGTAAGGAGGGAACATCCATTGTAATAAATACTAATAAAATGAGAGCACCTTGAAAAGGTTCACTCAATTCACTTGGATACAGGTTTGTCAGCTTTTACCCCTGTATCATTCTTTGAAATCAGAAAATATTACTTAGTTCTGGTTCACTAGTATTTAATGTCTTCAAGAGAGTAGGTATCTAAGGACATACTTAAAACTGTCAAGCAACTGTAAATTTAAACTTTCATATATAATTGGAACAGTGTAATGATCTGCAAATCCACAGAGACAGGACCAGATTGGAATTTTGCATAATATGGTACACAGCTTTTTATACTGAAGTCCATCCTTTTCTATTTGATTCTTCCATATTCCTTCAATCAACAGGATTGCCAGTGTCATAACCCACACATTTGGTACAGACTTACATTGTTTCCTTTTTCTTGTAGCAGCTTCAGGTTTTCTTTACACTGTTTGAGCTCTTCTGTGAGTGACTGGTTTTGTTGTTCAGCCACCTCATACTTCGCCTTCAGCTCCGAGAGCACAGTCTGTGTTCTTTCATACTACAGACAAAGAGAGAACAATCTGTGTACCCCTGGACACCCAGCACATGCTGACATCTGCTTAGCACACAGCTCCCTGTTCTGTCATCTGCCTAGACTAACTTGCCTTGCATCAGTGCACTCTCTTTTCATAAAGGCAGGGTAGAATTTAGATTCCTTTCTTTCTAAATTGATTTTTTTTTCTTCCTAGCTTGTCAGGGCTAGAACTACTAAACCCAAGGAAATACAAAGTAAATGCAAAGCCTTAATTAATCTCTCATACCAATTATTCATTATCATACGGGACTGAAAAACTACAAAGACGAAATAAGAAGCTGAGGAACGAGGAGTCCTTCATAATTGAATAGTGGTCTTACATCTAGGCTGCAGCTGACATACCTACACCCCTCTAATAGGTGCAAAGTTCAACACTCTGTATGGAGTAAATCAAACTCTCTTCCCACACAGCAAATTCAAACATAAGAACAAGGCAGACACTAAAAAAATATGTACCTTGTTCCTGTCATGCCATAATCCTCAGTGTGGGTCAAGTACAAACAGTACTGGCTGAATGTGACATGTTCCTACAGAATAGGTAGGTGCTTTTCCTTTATCAAACCCACATTCCATATTTTCTATTCTAGCAGTCCTCCTGACTGGGCTTAGTAAGGACAGAACCAATGACTTTCAGTACTGGCATTCACCACAAATTTAGAAGATGAGGCATCTTTACAAATACTGATCTTTATACAAAACAGATTAAGACAACTGGGATTTTCAGATTCTGAGAACTGTAGGGAATGTGACATGGATGAATTAACCACGGAGCAAACAAAAGGACTGCAAAAGAAACTAAGAGCAGCGACTGGGGAAACATTCAAAATGCTCCTAAGAGGAAGCAACTAAGTGTTGAGACTGTGGCCTTCCAGACATAATCTTTAGAGGCCAGGCAGATTAAATACATGCTCAAAATGCTGGCTCCAACATATGCACTTAAAAATCCACTAAGATAAAAGGAGATCTTTGTAAAGAATATGTAGTCCCACTGCCAAATGAAAGAGTGCAAATCTAACTGGGAAGATTGGACTGTAAAAAAAAAAAATAACTTTAACTAATAACAGTTAAAGAAACTCTGGATCATGATGCTCATGAAGACTCTGAATAACGATTTACCTATCTGAATATCTTAAAAATAAATTCACTACAGTAATGCATGTAAGTAAAGTTTAGGAAGTTCTCAAAGAAAAAGTGTATTTATCTGAAGTCTTCTGTTTTAGATTTGACTCCCAGTTTATATTTTCTTAGCTACCATTTAAGCTGCTTGCAATAAACATACAAAAAAAATTCTTTACTAGAAAACTTTTCCTTTTCTTTTAGCTTAAAAAGGTCTGTCATTGGGCATTACATTCTTGCAAAATAGAAATATTTCATGTTACCTCTTTCTGAAAATCTTTTGCTTGACTCTCAGCTTCACTGAGTTGAGTTTTCAGACTGGCTGCATCCCGTTGATGTTTTTCTCTCAAAGACCCCATCTGATTTTCGAGTTCCTTTCGAGACATTTCAAGAACACTTATATCGCTGGTTAGTGCTAAACTCTGCTTCTGAGAGCTGAAAAACAAAACCCAATTGACTCCTTATGCATGTTAAATTTACACAAACAGGCACTTTTCCCCCTTGAAACTTTAACACATTGGTTTTGATATGTAAATATCAGCTTAGAGCAATCATAGAAGTACAGACCATTATTGTCTCCTAGAGTGCTGACAGAAAAGACTGACCATGGTCTTACTTTCAAATATATGTCCACAGCTTGCTGTGTATAAATAACATTCAGTATCTCTCTAGGGAGGAAAAACCACCACCACCAAAACTCTTCAGTTGATGTGGTACCTCCTAGACAAACCATTGTGTCCTTACCTAGAAAGCTCCTTCTCTTGTCGCTGAAGTTCAGATGTAAGTGAAGTATTTTCCTTCCTCAGCTTAACACATTCAGCTTCCAGAGCAATCCACTCTGCCTTCAACTTTTCAAGTTCACCTGCAATGAGTAAGTTAATTCAATTAGGTAAAATTATTTCATGACTGCTTCAAGGAACACAAGTTAATAAACAGAGAAAATGTTGGTATCAGCTGTAAATCTCAAATATACTTGATTGTAATCATGTCACATGAATTCTCTCATGAGCACCTGTAAAACATTACAGTACCTTCTACTGTTATGAGGTTTATGACCAATGCCAGGCAAGTTACTTTTTCTTTAAAGCTTTTTCTTAGGTACAAAAAAGTAGAAAAGTCTTTTTATGGGTCAACGCTAGTAGTTAGAAACAGTGGTAGAAAAGCATATTTGAAGAAAATAATTTCCAAGGCTTAAAAATAGCAAGAGAATCATTAGATACCATGCCTCTGTTACAAGGAAAAGAATGTTTAAAGCACTAAGCTTTGGTGAAATTTTGGTAGAATTAAAAAGTCAGGAGCTCCCCCTTAATGGGCTTAAACTACAAAAGTGCTCTTGGAAATTTTCTGGCAGTATGAATCCCTCAAACTGCAGAAGTTTTCCATGTTTTCAAAGTGGAATTATACTTGGCCTACTGATATCAAAGAGTATCTAAGTTCATTTAGGCATAATTGACAATAACTGTTTAATGTAGCATGCAAAACATCTTTTCTAACACTACAAGCCTTAGTACACACACATAAATACGTACATGTGTGTGTATACATACACACACAGAGTAAATGACTACAAAGGGACAGACACAGTGATTTGAAACTGGTATGCACCACAGTGAGCAGCATGCTCTGGCAGCCATACTCTGGGACATTCTTTCAAACAAGTACCTTTTAGGCGAGAGGCCTCCTGCTGCTGCTGCTCCTCACACTGCTGGCATTTGAGCTGAAAACTGGCTTGCAGATTGACTATTTCTTTTTCATAATCTGAGGCATCTTTCCTCCGCCGTTCAAGCTCCGCTCGCACCGTCTGCAGCTCAGTTTGCAATGTAGAAATATCTGTGTCTCTTTCTGATGCTGCTTTTTCTGCTACTTTTTGAAGTGACAGAATCTCATTTTGAGCACTGACTAGTTCATTTCGAGTGGTTGAAATTTCATTCTCCTTTTCTTTGCGAAGATTCTCAATTTCTTCTTGTAACCTTCGCAACTGAGCTGGAAAACAGACACACGTTAGTATTTTTTCCAACTGTATTTACAAAAAACGTAGAAACCTTACCTCCCTCTTTCTCAACAAGTTGATATTTAACAGGAATAAAGAAGTCTAATGCAATTGAAAAAACATATTCATCCTGTCAAATGCTGTGCCCTTAAAAAGGCACGTATGTGGGCCATGTAATACATAAAGTCAAAAGAAACAAAATTATGTCTGAACAAAGCTTTTTTAGACAAGGCTGTGCTGTTTGTGTGATACCAAAACTTCCCAAAATCTTAAAACAAGATTTAGATCCAACATGACTGTAAGCAAAACAAGTATTAGAGGACAAGGACATTGGGGCTTTCAGGGACAAGAGGAAAAGCAAGAAAGCTTCTGTCACAAGCTAAACATTGGCAAAGCTACACTGGAATTGTTTGCCTGTTCAGCAGTTAACTTGTGATGTCTGTAAATATTAGAGACAGAGTAATTTCTACTCAGTTCTCAACATGCAGTAGAGGAAATACACATTATTTCTTTGCAAAAAGCATTTTTCAAAGCCCAAGATATATTTTAAATTGAAAGGGACAGCTGCACCATGTATACTGAGCTTGAAGGAGGTCCTTTAGCATTTACAGCTTACTGTAAATGTGCAGCAGTCATACACATGAGACTACTTGACATTTTTGCATGAAGCAAACCTTATAAATTATTCCCATCTAAAACCCTTTCATTACGAAAGACATCTTTGAGCACAATTTTTCATAAACACATATGCAAATAGAATCCAGTGCAAACAGTAAAAAACAAAAGGACAGTACAGAGGAAGAAAGGGAAGAATGAAAGAACAAGAGAACTACAGTTATAACACTGATGGGAGGGAGCTAAGTGTTTAATTTCCTGTTGTTCCACTTCACGTTTTATAAAAAATGTATTTCACTGATTTCAACATACAAAAAAAGCAATTATTAAATTAATGAAGAATTACTCTCAGAAGAAAAGGTAAAATTCTTAAGAGCACTTGAAAATCTAGTGTAAGATACTGAAGGGGGTCAGAATTACAGATTTTAAGTTGTATGTTTCACAACCAAAGGGCAAAACAAGGACAGTGAAAAGCATGGGGAGGATAACCAAGGCTGAGTAACCTTCCTAAGTTACTTGTATTTATTTTTGTCATCTCAATCCATTATAGAATATGACAGGAAGAATGTGAGTAAGTCTTGATGTAAACTGATAGAACATCAGAGCTACTCAAAAGAGACTTGGACCTCTATGACAATTATACTTGATGCTTTTCAGTAGTTACATATGCAGCAATACAGAAAGAACTCATATACTAGTACAGCCTAGAAACTTTGTTGATGTAACTTAGTTGATGTGCAATGAAGAAGAAAAATTCACCTTTTTTTGTGCCCTCCTCTAAACAGTCTCCAGCAAGATATTTCTCATTAAATAAACTAAAGAACTTATGAATTACCCAATTCCCCACTTTGAAGGAAAAAGACCATGGGAAAAAATATGGTAGTTATTATATATTGTAATAGCTAGGAGCTATTATAGACAATAGTAAATTAATTTCATGGCAATTCTGTGTAAGATGAAACAGTCTGTTCCATAACAAAAACACTTGCAGCACGATGGATTTTGAAACATATATGAGCAAAATGAGGCTTACTACAACCTCATTTGAAAATAATTTCTACAGGGTCAGTCTAAGAGAAAGCAAATGAAGCAGTGGATGAGAACAACCTGACAGTAAGACAACACATGATGCATCAACAATTTCCTGTCTACATATCCTTATATTAGAAGCCTTGAACCCACCAAAATAATATGCACTAAATCACAAAGAAGTACAACTTGCTAATGCAGCAGGTGCCTGAGCAAAAGAATGCAAACTATATCTTTTTCATAGTAGTTTCTTCATCAAGCCAAGCTAAACTCCTGCTTTTTGGTGCTGGCAGCATTTCAAAGAAATGTGTTTTTTTTATCCTGTGCATGTTGTTGATGAAAAACTCTCACTTTTGATTTTCAGGCTTGAAAACAAGCAGTGTCTTGGACTGAAAACCCAAAGACAAACGAGTTCTAAGTTAGGCGGAGTTGTAGAAATAACTTACACAGGAAAGTTACTACATATGAGAATGGTTTCTGAAGCATTGGCTATCATTTGAGAGGAGAATTAGAAGGAAAACTTCCATTACATCTCTTGTTTATGTAAGCCATTACCTCATCTAAACTGAATGCTTTGCTTCTTTCATTTTTTTAAAATAAGGAGCAACATGTTACTTGAATTTCTTTGCTCTCCCTATGTGTTCATCTAATGTACCTGACATGTAGAGACAAGACCTCAGCTCTTTCTCTGGCACTTTCTCTTCTCTATCACAAACAAAGCCAACAACAGTAGCTGGCTTAAACCATTGATTCCCTGAAAATACTTTTAGAAATAATACTTCATGAAGCTGCCAGTTGTTTTTTTTCTTCCCTGCAATTCACAGGGGCTGCCAAAGGAGAATCCTGACTTTTCCCAAACTGTGAGATGTGTCACACCCTACAAATCTGGGAAGCAGCAAAGCACACAGTGAACATCAGAACATTTTGAACTACAACAGAGAGAGGAGGAAACATTAGCGAGACCTCTCTTGAGAAGAATCCAGAAAACAAAAAAGTTCTGAATAGAGAAGAGGAATCCTGAAATTAAGTTTGTCTCTGTCAAGTTTCTACTTTCATTCTTTCTTTTTAGGAGAAAAAAAAATATATTCCTTTTTTGTGCATAGAAATAACTATCAAATATTTTCTAACTTCTGTTACAGCATTTACTACTTGGAGAATTTTCATTATTAACAAGATAGCACTCAAAATTAAATTTCTCCTCTTGTTCTAAAGATGACAATTCTTTAAGCATCTCTTTCTTACAAGAGCAATGGCAGAAAATGTAAAGGTTCTTTCCTGACAGTCATAAAACAGCTATTACAGAAGCTTTTCAGTGTAACTAGTGTATGACAAGTACTACACTAGCCAACAAATTACTGCCAAGAAAATAATTTTCTATTTTAACTTCCTAAGAAAGTCAGGACTGTCAGTCCACCTGCCTGTCTGCTCATCTGCCTTCCAGGCATTCTTGGGTCCAAAACAAGTAATATGCTGACTAAAATCCTAAGGGATGAAGCACCTGAGTTTTAAAATAAACAGTGGCTGATTAGCTCTTCAAAGTAATGCTTGCTCTAAGGAAATTACAACGTAACTCAACCTTTTTTGACCTTAAGGCTGGACAGACTGACAGACTCTTGATCAACGAGCTCACTCACATGCATGGATGAGAAGTTAACATGATACAGAACCTAAGTTATGTCAATCATGGCATTACATCCTGCTGTATGCATTTTGGGCTGAAAAGAGGATGATTGATTATATCCATTTTCAAAAAGGCATGGACAGAGTCTATGTTGCAGCAACTTGACTACATGCTCTGAAGCTGGATGTAGATGTGGAAGACAAACTTCTTTAAGAGAATCCTATAATGAAGTGAAGGGATTGAGTTGAACAAAAACACCTAAAGCTTCTGAGTGCTCTGAAGGCAGTCACAGTAAGAACCTTTGGATCATTCAGAACTGAGAAAGACTAAAGGGAGATGAAGAAGAGCTATCTGTTACAGATTACATATTTTGCATTTTCTAAGTTACTATTAGAACCATAGGAATTGAAAGAAAACACTCCACAACAAAAATACGGTGAAAAAAATCAGATTTAAAACATACACTCAACTAAACATTTTCCTTTATTAGTGACTATGATGCCACAGAAACAGTCAAACCTATGAAGTTTCCCTAAAGAATCGAGGATATAAATTCCTACCTTGCAGAGCATTTATTTGCTTGTTGGATTCTTCAACTTGCACTCGATATGCTTTTCTCTCTTCTTCCAAGAGAGCTACAAATAAAAGTAAAAATGTGCCCAAGAGTTTTTGTTAATAACATGTATTTCACCTGTGTAATTAATTTTAGTCACAACTCCTCCTTAAATTATAAGATTAATAAACATATTACTTCAGGAAGTTATAAAAGGTAGTAACTGTGTAAGTAGTTTAATAAAAGTTAATACTAAGACATCATTCCATTATTATGGTAGTATTACAATTAATTTGAAATTGATATAATCTGTTGCCTGATCTGAAAACTCCATGTGTGCTAAATGCAAACTGGTGTGGAAGAAAGGAAAAGAAAAAGAGGCTGTAAATATAACCCCCAATGAACACTGAACAATATGCAATCAAACTGGACTATACTATTTTTTCTCAGAAACAATTCGAGCTACATAGCTGATAGGATGATCTAACAAAGAGCTACCACTGAAGACACTCAATTACATCCATTATCTGACTGAAATAAAGATGAAATATACAGAGTTCAAGTACATACTCAATACTATGAAAACACATTGGTTTATCTTGAACTACCTGATATATACAATTTTAATGAATACCCTAGAGAACCAAGTTGATCTGGGTCTCACCTTGAAGTTCAAAGCATTTTTGTTTACTTGTCCTAGCTAGCTCTTGGGCTTCAATCAGCTCCTTGTGCAGTTGCTGAATTTCTCGCTTAGCCTCAGTCTCTGATTGTGCACCCTGCAATTCATCTGATAAAAGAACATTTTCTTTGAATCATAAATTTGTACAACAGCTTAATTTGCGATGCCATGTGATGATTTGCAACTTCTTACCCAAATCTTCCGAAGTTAGTCAAACTCAAAGTTGGATTAGGCAAATATTAGCAAAAATATTAATGTACTTTTAAAAGTGTAAAATATATGCAAACTTTAAAACATTCATTATACATAACATGCAATATGAAACAAAAATTAACAAGGAAGAATTAGAGAGTTTTAAAAAACACTGTATAAACTGGCAAGGACTTCTGGATTGACAAAAACAAGGAACAACAAGCCTAAGACAATCCTTGACTGTGTTTACAACTTGTCTCTTTTCAAGGGAAGCTGCTCTAAGCCTGTCTCAGTGCACAGGCTCAGGCAAGAGCTGGTATTCCGTGTTTCACTACTGCCACCCACCCACAACATTGCCACCTTGCCACATTGCAAGGCTCAGCCTCCCCCTCTCCCTCTGGAGACCAACAAGGAAAGGAAAAATTAAGGAAATTTCCTAGAACAAAATTAAAAAAAGGAAGAAAATTCCAGCCTCCTTATTTCATTCAGTGGCCTTAGTAAATACTAATATAAATACTGCACTTGATTTTAAAAAATTATATCTTATAATATTAGGTATATCTTTAATGTGATAATAAATCTCTGCACATTATTTAAACTCTAAATAAAAACATTTGCTCTTCCCCATAAGTTTTGTATTAGCTAAAACACATATTAAATGCTTCTCAGGCTTACAAGAGATGACTTGCAGTCACAGACAAATTAAATACTTTTACAGCTGAAGTTTTGGAGGAATTTAAAAGAGGAAAACTAAGTATTTGTTAGTAAGAAGAGTGTCCTCTAATGGACACACATCTAGAAATGAAATGCAGGAACACTCCAGCCTGCAGGCATCTGCAAAGCCAGGAACAGCATCTAGCATTCTCATTTACTAGATTTTCCTTAGGCAGTGTCTGGGCACAAACTGATCTTTCAGTAGGCACAAACAGTACTAATAAACTCTATAGATAGAGGGTTAAAACTTGATATCAAGCTTGTTCGGTGAGAAAGGTAAAGGAAGGAAATTGGTTAAAGAATTCCAGCTGTGTATCATGGGAGAGGGTAGATAGAAAAGGGTTACACAGTTACCTGGCCAATAAATGTCTGCAACTATGGACCATATGGATTTAAGATAAAGGCTTAGAAAAAATATTACTTTGGTTTGTCTGGGCCTTTCATTAATAAGGAAAAAATAAAAAGAAACTATAATTTACCTCATCATTATGCTTTTGACATTCATATTTAGCTGTATACGTTATCAATAAAGTAATTCTAGATTTTTTTCTTCTCTTAATTAAGAAAATTGCTTAGCAAATCATGCTAAAGTCTTCATACTGCATCTCTCTAAGGGGCTGTTTTTCCTGCTCTCACAGTAATGAACTAGTGGGTTTGAGCAGAGCCGTGAACACACATGTGCTTTTAGACTTTTTCAGAATGAAATTATGAAAGCAGAAAGAACAGAGAGGACTAAATATTTCATCCAAATACTTTGTTTTATAGTTTATTAGTTCTAAATCCAAGTTTCTCTTTACTGAACATGTTTTGTTCTTAGTTTCTCATGGATAAAGATTTAGGGCAATTAGACTTTCAACCCTCATTAATGAGACTTTTCAGACGAAATGGATGAGGAAGTTGACAAATTATGCTCAAACCACGCCTGATAAAGAAGCAGTGTCCCAAATCCCACAACAAACACCCTAAATGAACTTTATGGTGGCAATGTTTCCTAGTCAATGAAAGCACACATCATAAAAGACAATACTGCTTCAAAAGAGATGAGAGGCTCAACTTAAGGGGCAACATAATCTGTTTAGCAAATGCACAATCAAGATAAACTCTTTCCTACATCAACACAAAAGGGGAATTTCCTTGTGCCTGACATGCTTTTAAATCAAAAGCCAAGAAATATAAGCACACGAAAATATTAACTTTTTAGTCTTACCCAAACTGAAAATTAAATGTCTTGCAGTTCAAAGCAAATATGATTTTTGTTCTAATTCTAGTTTTGAAAAATACTTCTTCAGTTAATAGGACTGCCCTATTTACAAATAATAAAACTACTAAACATCAGCATGCTTAGAATCAGTTCCCTTGAGAAGCAAATTCACATCACAACTACTGTCCTCAGAGAAAGCCAAGGAGCTGCCATTAATTCCAACAAGGTGCCAGAAAGAATTACATAAAAAAGAAAATTTTGAATACAGCATTTTTTCTACCTCATGGAAAATTTTCATCTGTGATCACTTTGTTTGCCACATTTTAAGAAATGTTTTCAATTAATACCACTTTGTTTCCCACAAAAGTACAGTGAGGTTTCCTTAACATTGACTCTAATGATAATTTGAAAATTGTTTAAAAAAAATGATTTTAACAATTTTAATTTTTTTTTTTTAATAACAGATAATACAGAAGCACACATAGCCTGTGGTCTTAACTGATCCCTCATCTGTATGTGACTGGCCTATGGAAGCAACTTCATGAACAGCCTGGTATTTCTTCAAGACTCACTTCTGAAAGTTCACTTTCAGAATTTTGCAGGATTTCTCAGGTTATTCAGAATACAATTTGCAGGGTGCTCTGGTGAAGTCAGATACAACAATAACACACCTGAGGTTTTTTTAGCTTTATAAGATCCACGTGAAGGAAACCATATCATGTATTTAAAATATAGTATCTGGTTATTCTGACATAAAACGATGGCTCCCAAACTTTGAACTGACAGACCACTGCTGACTTTGAATATATTTTATGTAAATTACCACTATTCTGCAAACCCTCAGCTGAAAACACTTCCCACTAATATTCCATGGATCAGTCTTGTAATTACTATGAAAACACAGAGACATTGGTAAGAACAAGATCACCAATCTCCCAATGACATTTATTGCTCATTTCCACCTGTTTAACATTTACCTGCCCTTAACTTTGTAGTAAGTAGTCACAAACAGCCTGTTTAAACAGAAGTGTCCGGGGAACTGTTATGAATGGTTAATGAAGTCATTTACCTTGTGGGGCAAAAACCAAAGCCAACTAATCTGTCACAGCTTTCCTCCTTCCCCTCCTTGCAACTAATCTGTCACAGCTTTCCTCCTTCCCCTCCTTGCCAGATTCTGACTTGTAGAAACTTGAATCAAATCCTGAATGCACTCAAAAATTTTGATGGAAAATGTTTGGAGGAAACTACAGCAATCAGAAGTCTCATAATTTTCTTGTTCCGTTAATTGGTTTTGTAAATTTCAACAAGACTGCTGTTTCTGCATTCCAAACAGCCGCCAGATCAAAAATGTTCTCACTCTTCCTTAATTATATGGCTGCATAACAAGTCCACTTGAAAAATCTTTCTGAGGCAAATAAGATCCTTTTTAGGGCAAAGTCAGACACATGAAGTAGCTCTCTGAAAAAAAAAAACTCAAACAAAACTGTGGGTTTATAGGCTCTTCATAAAAATTAAAAGGGCGAATGATTCATTGCACAGATATTTTTTAATGGTTTCGTGAGAGCAAAATAGGAATGCCCATAAATAGCCTCAAGAGGAAGAGAAAACTTGCTGCCAACCTCAGTTTTATAACTAAAAATAAGAATTATCATATTCTACCTTCTAGCATAGAAAGTCACTGAACATACTTGTCATTAGTTGCTGATATTAGAGTGACCCCCAAACAGAACAAGCCTGGTATCTCAAACACTCCTTTAGAAACTGCTTTGCTGAACTGATGTCCATTGGGAAATATTAAACTCAATTTTATACATGTTGCCAAACAGCAAAAGTAATTTGTGCAATTTTTGGAAGCCTTTCTGTCATAAAATTAGGGAGTGTAAACAATGGCAGAGAAAAGCTCTTTTACAGATCTCCTGCATTCCATTACGGTTTCCTTTCCTTCTGAACCACAAAGAACTGTGACATTCTTTTACTTGTGATCCCAACAGGAGCATAATTTTACAGATTTTATCAAGTGCCTAATTGTTAAAAAAGCATAAAATGATTTTCAGTAGGCTAAATGTAATAACTAATTAATATGCCACAAAATACTTCAGCTAATGAATATGTAAATATCAGTTTGCTAATTAAGTATATACCTTCAGTGCAAAAAAAAAAAAAAAAAAAAAAAATTTACTTTTATAGCAATAAAGCTCAAAAGCTAAGCCTCAGCAATCATTCCAAATAGTTGTAACACAAACTTCCAATCTTGATTGTGTTAAAAAGAAAATATAAAACCTTGTTTTGATTAACCCATCAGCTACAAACTAACAGAAGCATTTCTGACAGTGATGGAAGCTATGCAAGTAAAATTTGACAATGCTTGAAAAATGTCAGTGATGGAAGAATCTCTCCTCTCCAGAGCTATAGTCGTAAACTTGTGCTGACTCTACTTCTCAAGTCAAAGTTATAACATGGAAATTCCTAGAACAGCATTGGTGAGTAGAGAGATTACCTTTATACACAGATTATTTCTATAGCAATTCTCAAAAGCATGCTTTTATATCACCCAAAGGAGTCATTACTGATATATAAATTTAACCCTTCCACACTACATAATTAACATCTTTGAATTCCAGCATTCTATTTTAATGCACATATAATAAACCCCAGGTAGGTAAAAAGATTACATATACAGATTATGCAGGAAATTTGTTTACCTTTTAGAAGAGCTACCTTGACAATTGGTTCATTTAGATCTTGGTCATCCATTTGAGCATCTAAAAAAAACCAAACCCACACCTTTCAGAGAGCAGGCAGACTGCAGACAGTTCTCATATACACATTCTTTACATGGAGAGAAGATTTTGTGTCCTTCTCAATTTACAAGAGTCAAATTATGAAACTGCAAAATAGACAGCACTGCTCTAAGCTTGTCCCAAACTCTGCATAATATACTCCACTCCTTTAAGAAAATGCTTGTGATTACCTAGATTTAATTCAAACTAATTAGAGGTTACAGAAATCTCAGTTAAACTCTTACCTGTAGTGTCGTCGCTGCTTTTTTCCTTGCTTGGGCTAAGGGTGTCGGACAAATCGTTCGATTCCTTGACTCGTGCTTGGTTCTCTGCAAGAGACAAGGAAAAGCAACTACAATCAATAAATGATTTGTTCATAATTTCTCCTGTACACCAAACGACTGCTGAACGTCAATAGGAAACAACTTGCTTCAAGAAACCTGCTGGGTGCTTATTCCTTTGCAAGTCTGGTCTAAAATGGATTCCGCATCCCTGGAGTCACTAACCCAGCCTAGCCTCTAATAAGGGATGCAATTGCCTCGTGCACAGCTTGAACTTGGGTTAATGCTGTGTTCTGGCCAGCTGGAACTGTGGAAAAAGCCGATTCAATCAGCAAACAAATAAGAAAAGAAAACTCGAACAATGCAGATACTGTAGCAACTCAGAAAAAAACTGCAGTTAAGAATAAAACTCTGCTTCAGCATTTTGGACAAATAAAATAATAACAAGTCTTGTTCGTACTGTACTGTTCAAAAGAATTGTGGTGTAAACCATTAAAAAAATCACAGCAACATAAATTAACACACTAATTTCTAGAAAGAATTTTCAGTTTAAATTGTATTAAGAGAAGCAGAGTATGTTGTTTCAAAAAAAAAAATCACCTTCATGAAATATCTGTTCATATATAATTGAGCACTTTATTACATGCAGCTTAGTGAAGCCACACACAGTTGAGGGTTTTTTGGTTTGCTGGATTTTTGTTGTTGGGGTTTTTTTTCCCCCAGTTCTAGATTTTAAGTGGAGACCACATGTCTTCAGAAGATAAGGAGATTTAATTACACCAGTGCATCTTTGTCCCACACAGAATCACCCCTGACTCAAAGTCTAAATATTATATGTGACCAAAGTACATTTAAAAATTTTTTTCTAAAATAACAGTTACGTTCAGCTCTTATGGGTCCATTATAAAAGGACACACCATCTCTGGTGTGGGCTAACCCAGCAGGTGTGTCAGCAAGTACTGTCACCAACATACAGGTGAGGTTATGCAAAATGAAATCTTTCTTAGCTGCCTATTCAGAGCCTTGCTTTGACAGTACTGCTGCCCATCTGCAGGTTAACAGAGGTTTCCCTCTGAGTCTCAAGTTCCAGGCAGAGATATTATATGAAAAGGGGTTAATACAGTATTCCCAGCACACAGGAATCTATCATCCATGAAGAAAAATCACAGTGAACACAAATAATTTCATATAGATAATGTACATGCAACAATGAAGTACCAGCACATGGGAAGAAAGAAGCACATCAATAAATAAATCATTTTATACAACAGGGTTAGTGTACGAAAATAAATAAAAACCAAGGGAATAATAAGACATCTTTTCAAATAACAAGCAAATACACAGAACTAACTTCTCCCAAAATAAAAGAAGTGGAAACTGGAGACAACCTGTGCGGCTACATGAAGAAATCAACATGACAGAACATGAACAGGTTAACAGAAAAAAAACCCCAAAGTTTTCTTAATCTAAGATGAAAGGTTTTCTGTAACTCTGTGCCAGATTAACATCCACTTGTACACGAAACAGGAGGCAGCAAGTACAAACAAAGCAGCTGATGAAGAGCAAGACTCTTCCCATCCTAATGCAACTGAAATCACTGGAGAAGAGAAAGGGGAAAGGTGCCTGTACAGTTAAAGCACTTTAGAGATTCAGACTGGCAGGTATTCCAAACACAACACCCATTTTAGCAGACTTCAAGATTCATAATGATTGCTGTAGTAAAATCTTAATCTTTGGGGGTGGCTTTTTTTTTGCTGAAACAAAAAGGGATCTTTCTTATTTTTAGGAATAAGGTTTTTTAACTAATATCTAAAGGTGTTACAAATCAAAACATTTTATAGTATCATACAGAACCAAGCTTACAGGATTGTCACTAAAACTTTAATAATTACTAAACCAAGCAATACATTATTTTTTTTAACTATTAAGAAAACTATAACCTAAAAACCTCACCCATGTCACTTTTATTAGTGGCCGATCCAGAAGCATTAAGCTGAGCAAGATCCATATCCAACTAACTTTACCATATCTGGGCATCCATAGAAATTCCTGCTCTGTGCAAAATGGGAGGAACAGTGCAAGTTCCAACCACTGAATTAATTCTATCCCACAGCACCCCTTATATACTTCCCTCCCACCCACCCTTGGTACACCAGCTTCTTTCCCCCCTCCTGTCCTTCCCCCTCTGAAACAAGGCACAAAAGATGAGGCACCAGAGGAAAGATGCACCAGTTCTACATGTGAAACAGCAGAAGACAGACAAATTATTAGAAACCTGCTTCCTATTCTGGAACCAGAGTCGTAAGCACAAAACTCTTTCCTGTACTATATTATATCACAGCAGTTGTTCCTATTTCCCATAATAAAACTGAGCTGAATAAATATAGCCAAAGTGATAAAGTATATTAAAATGTGTTGACATCATACTTGATGGGTTAGAATATATTACCAAACCACTAAAAATAGCTCAGAGCTTTGCAATGGAAGGGGCATGCAAGTGTTACATTACAGTTATTGTATGCATTCTTCTGCCAAATATGGCACCTTGTCTATAGCTCCCTCACATACAGAAAGGGGTTAAAGGTGCCATTCCATGCATTAAAGGAAGAGAAGATAAATTAAAATGTCTCTAAAACACTGGACCTTTTAACAAACTAACGTTAATTCAACATAACAACGCTTTGCAGAAGGACAGAGGGTAAAGAACTGAGGTAGTATATCCAGACATCAATAAAAAGCTGCAAGAGAGGAGTGAGCCTGCAAGTCCAAACAATCTTACATTATTAGACACTTGAGAAATAATGACCTGCACACTTGGTAGCAATCCTGACCTTGGCATTGTAAGATAAGGATGACTCTTTCTTGACAAGTTTTTTCTAATTAGCTCCTCTAATTTAAGTTGCTTTATACATTAGAGAAAAGAGTTAAGAGAGGCACAGATATATTTTACTTGTAAAAGACACATTTAGGAGGTTAATACTTATTTTAAAGTTATGAAGGTGTAAGATAGAAAATAGTCAAATTAAAATACACTCTTATTTAAAACTTAAAATGACACCAAACATTATTTCTATGTGGCCCTATAATAAAATCAAAGTCCCTTTTAGAATTCATGCAGGCACTAAAGCTTGAATTGAATTTACAAAAATTATTTAAAACCCCCCCCCAAAAACATATACAAGTAAGGACCCAATCAATATTGAGACTAGCATTTCATGCACTCAATCTTCAAAAATGGTTTCCGTTAAATCTTTTTAGCCTACAATAGTATTTGGAGTAGAGTTCAGCAAACAATTTCCTTCTCCTTTATTGAATTTCTCCCCAAATGCTCATTCAATCAAAACTCAAACTGCTGGCTTAACACAGAACATGCACTGAGTGACAGAAAAAGCATGCTTCAAAAACAGTTAAATAATCCAGAAGTCTAACCTTTCAAAAGCTTTGTTTCTTCCACTTTGGTTAGATGTCCTTCATCTATGATCTTGTCTGCCAAACAAAATAAGTGTTACTTTCCAAGCTCAAATTTTCCCTGCACGCATCTACGCAGAGTACATTCCATGACCAAATTAAAAGCTGATAATATTACTTCCTACTCAGGCTTGAACAAAAACTTTATTCTGGCCCAGAATAATGAAACAGAGCACACAAGCCTACTGGAACACTGTGACACAGTGCATAATTATTTCTCCTTATTAACTTACATAATGCTGCACTTCACTAACGAGAATTTAGAAAAATTAATTTTATGCACTTGAAAATAAAAAATTAATCGGAAGCAACAAATAATTAACACATTTCTCAAGTTTAGCTATCAAAAAAGGAATTCAAAGAGCTAGTTGCATGAAACAAGACCATCCAACATAGAAGAAATTTAGAAATGCACCACAGTAAAACAGCAATAGACAAGTCCCCTCGACCTCACAATTGCTTTTGACAGCGCCTGTGAAAGGTACACAGAAACAGCCTTTCTTTGTTTAAACCTTCCATGAGAGCTGCACAAATCTCTAAAAAACTAGGAATGCATTACATTCAGGTTCATGAAAAATGGAGATTTTATACAAAGTCTATTTTAGGGAAGTCTACTCATGTATGTGAGGTACACAAAAATCTCAGAAGTGGAATTTGAAACTAGATTGCTAACTTCATCCTAACTCCTGCCCAGTCTCAAGGGGAAGAACAGAAATGGAATAATCAAAGACACTAAAATACTATTGAATAATTAATTTCTTTTTGCAGGTGAGATTTCCTTATTTCTAATTCCTTAAGAAGTGATGCCAACACAGAAGTATCGAGGGTCCCATCTTACAGATCATATCCTCAACTTCTGTGCAGTAGATTTTGCAGTTTAGTCCATGTCGAAAGCTGTTATTCCCTGAAATATCAGGCTTGAAGCTGCCTCTACCTCCCCTCCATGCTCTCCCTGTCAGATTCCTGATAAACAGAGAGGGAATGTAGTTTTCTGGATACTCCATGTGCTGTCAACAGGTAACTGAGACACAGAAAAGGCTGAATGAACAGCACAAACAGGAGAGTCCAGACTAAAAAAGCTGGATTACAGTAAATGCTCTTCAAATTAAAAATAAAAACCCACTCAAATCCCAAAAACTTTAGTCAGCATTTCCAGCTCCAAGTATCTCCGAAGATTAACTCTTCCCTCTACTCCTCTGATAGCATGTTACTATGACAATTTAAGGACAAATGCAGAACAAGATCTGGGAGGAGATATCTTTTACAATCCTAGATGGCATACAAGGTTTCAGACAAAAAGCTCTGAAGTCTGAAGAAGGGTTTTCATGGCCAAAAGATTGTCCTGTACTCTGTTCTCCACCACACAGACAGATAAACCAGTCTAAAAGGGATGTTCCTTCCACCTACTTTTATCTACAAATATTATCCTGCATTAGTGTAACATGTTAGTAATACTGCTTCCGAAACACATGGAACAGCACACTGGATTTTCAGGAGTGGCTTTAGGTCTTAAGCAACTGTAGGAGATCAATCATCATCCAAGTTCAGAACAGCCTCGAGTTCCTTAGAGCTGGTGAGAAAGACTGTGCCTAGACTGAGGAAAGCACTGTGGAGGGAATCAAGTTACTGGCAGCCACAAGTCAGGAGTTTGAGTAATACCCTGAGTCCTCTTCCATTTTAAAATAAAATAAATCTAAACAAAAGTCTTCATACATGATTATTCCAGGACTCAGCTGTGGCTGGGAGAGGGGTGGAAGGGAAGGCAGCAATAAAAAAGCTGAGGAATTCTCCCTGTAGATATGAATAAAACAGCTGAATGCAAAAACAAGTAGCTTTCAACTGCTTGATCTCAAGGGATAACACCTCAACCATGCTAGACTGCTAGCTTAAAATAGGCTTCTATAATCAGATTACAGAGGAAAATTTAGCATTATGATTTGATGGATCTTTTAGCTTTCACAATTCCGTAACTGCTAAACCCCAAATAATTCAAATACAGAACAGAAACTACCCTTCTTGACAGAGATGTTTTCCAAACTGAAACTACTGCAACAGTTCGTTACACTCCGTTTCCAAGACTAAAAGAAACTGCAGGCATCGATTTTTTGGCTTTTTTTCATTTCCATGGTGGCTTATTGCTTTCTAGTGTCCCTTACTGATTTCAGCATGTGTACAAAAAGGTATCTCCTTGGCACTGTTTCTTCTGCCAAGACCTTGAGCAGCAGCACAAGAGTCTCTGCCCAGCCTGACCCAAAGCTGGCACAGCCAGTGTTTCGCACTTGGCAACTGACACCTCTCCTAACTTTCAGAACAAATGAACATTCTCTGGCTTTCAAGAATGCTACTGCTAATATATGGCATAAGCCAACAAAAAATAGTTTATTTCAGCATGCTGGTACTTAGATAATACACAGAAAATTGGATGCCAGTATCACCATACTCCACAGAATCTTATTTTTCACTGTTACCACCCAAGCCATTAAAAATGGCAGAATCCAGACAACAATGAGAAAGAAAAGATAGAGTCATCTTTAAAACACCTCTTTCAAATCTCTGCATTTTTTAATTTTACTATTTCAGAAAATTTCATAAACCTGGTTTGGTTTTAAATCAATTAGTGTTCTCCCTGAATCAGAACATGTAATCTTGGCTACCAAAATATAAAGTAGGGTGAGGATCCTAGCTTTAATTTCAAGCACAAAAGGACTCTAGCTTTCATGCTATCCAGTCCCCACTTAGCAGACAGCAGAGAAGTACATATAACTAATGTTTTTACTGACACAATCTGCTGTGAAGTCAAGCTTTCAGTTTGTCTTTAAGATAATTCATATTTCCTTTTGCAGCTTAAAGACAGCTTTCCTTTAAGTTTTGAGGTATTTTCTACTTTTTCAATTTAAGAAGTC
The DNA here is from genome assembly GCA_018697195.1 of Certhia americana. Taxonomy (NCBI): domain Eukaryota; kingdom Metazoa; phylum Chordata; class Aves; order Passeriformes; family Certhiidae; genus Certhia; species Certhia americana. Next base: position 8,539,576 of record CM031868.1, on the reverse strand, counting down.
CATTTTAGATTTATGATGTTTATCACTATGTGCAAATATAATAACTAAGATCTGTTAGCATTGCAATTATCCCTTAAGTAATGTGGCCCCTCTACATTTTTATTTTGGCATCAAAATAGTTATTGAAGTAGGCCAGCTTTTGAAAACCAATAGAAAAACCTGTCCTTCAATGCAAAAAATTTCCAACCATCTGAAAAAACTGATAGTAAGCAGCTTTAACTTTACTTGACACCTGCAGGTCAAAGGAAAAGTTAAAAAAAATCAATCCATTCAATCCATCCAAAAACTACTATTTAAAAATCAAACGCAAAAATCAAAAAGTAAGGGAAAAAATAAGGACACAAGTAAAGAAGGGTTTGCCTGGAGTGAAAGACAGGAAGCTAGCAGGGCACCAAACTCACTTGGTCTGCACATCATCGCATTTTTGCTAATAATGCATATCATGCACTGATCAAAAAAGCACCATGACTTCTGCTCTTGGTATCACTGATTTTGACCAGTGGTTACAAAAAAAAAAAAAAAAACCAAAACAAAACTATGGAATGAGCAACAATTGAACTGGATGTAATGATCAGAAAGTAAGAGACTTTCCAGATCATTCAGAGCCAGATTTTCTAACACTCCACAGATGTTAGAGATCAGGACACAATACTGGATGATATTGTGTGAGCGCATTGTGCTTAAAAAATAAAAATAATTACATAATACCTTTAAAAATCTACAGAAGCTACATTTTACGAACCATCTGGTTTCTGGGACTTTTTATTATATCATTATTGTTTAAGTAATAAACCTGTTCCTCTCTCAGTATTTAAACCTCTGGAAAACCCCAACATAATACCACATGATGAACTATATATTCTTGCTCTGTATTGCCAATCTTTATGATATTGTTCTACACTATTTGCTGTGTGCCTTAAAACTTGACTTCCTGACAATCTCTGGAACTGTTACTTTTCTCCGCAGGAGTCCCCAACTCTTGATGCTACACAGAGCAAAGAACAGGAGTAGGACTGAAGGGTAGCATTTACATACAAAAGGAAAAGAAGAGTTCCTACAGTTTGCAGTTTTTAACCTTACGATGTTGTGAGGCCTGACTAAACCTATTTGAATGCAGAAAAGGCAAATCTTCTATCCAAAAAGAAATAAAAAGAGTCAATGATTTGGAATTTTCTTGATGTGAGAGTAAAAACTTAAGACTGTCATAAAAAAAGGAAAAGTACTGAACCCTTTTGAACTCATACGCATTCCTTTAAAAGTGAAGCAGTTGAGGCTTTGCAATGTCTTCACTCTATAGCTTTCAACGTCTTGAGATAGGGTAGGCATAAATCTACTGATCTTAATTTTACTCTTATTAGAACTTCTTTTACATGTTTTTACTAGATTCTGTTGATCACCTTTCCATCTCAGTGACAGGACTGGTCACATTTAGTTTGCAGAAGCAATACTAACCTAGGTTTTGCCAAAACAGGTTAAACTAATATCCAAACAATGAAAACAGGCAACCAGTTTGTATTTGAACACCACACAGTGTGCTCTTCATGTTCTAGACAAAAAAAAAAAAATGTTTACTCAAGCATTTAACTTCATTTTTACATACTGAAAAAAGATTCATACAAGATCCTTGTAAAATTTAGAATGGTTTTAAACTGCAGCCTGACAGAAGACAGCTACCAGTCTTTTTTTTAATAAACATTTTTCAAATAAATGAAGTTTAAATTTTCTTAAGACAAACATTAGCAGCATCACGTCATTTGGTTTACGGCACTGCAATCTGGATCACAAGCAGTAAAATCAAACAAGTCTTCTATACTTCCTCATGAAAAAAGTACGTTTTCTTGAAGTTTAATGGCACTTTGCTTCTTTTCATTCTAATGATATTTTTCTTTCTGAAGGCTAAAAGTATTAACATCTCCAGTTTTTCCTTAATTACAGATGTGCAGACAGTGCTGTTTCATTACCCTTTTGCTTCGAAAAACACATTTCACATTGCAAAATAACACATCTTTCTAGAGACTGTTTCTTAGAACAGTCTCTTGGATTTCCACATACAAACCATGGACTTGTTTTCCCTTTTTTCTTTTGTTACAACTAATTTGGAGAATATAAGTATAAGGCCTTTAATTATCAGATAAATTATAGATATGTGAAAAGGCATCTCATTCTCTGTCCTTCTGCTGCCTGTGATGCTTCCTTAAAATGACAGGTTTCAACTTAATTTGTAACAGGGGAAAATTTATACTCAGTTTTAAACACCATGTGGGAATATCACCACCCTTTTGTTGGTCAGTGCACAATAATGGGTGAACTGAGAAAGAGAATGTGACCATCACTTTGCAAGAGCGAAGATATCCTATTACTTCTTCTACTAGACATCTGCTTAATACCACAATGCCACAATTCTATGCTTAGAAAATTTCTGCTACTACAGAAATATTAAACAGTAGTGAAAAATTCTGGTTTCATCCACCTTTTCTACGTTTTCTGTTGTTTTTAAAGCAAATGTGAACACTCTTGTACTCACTCTGACATTCTATGAACTGATGAATAAAAGTGCAGTCCCCTCCACTCTTTGAAAGAAAGTGCTCTAGTAGAGAAAGAAACACTTCAGTTTACATCTACTTATCATTTTCAAATTGATGCAAAAACCAAAAAATTTGAAAGGCATATTAACAATATTTTTCAGTGTATTCACAATGGACTTTTGAATCAAATCTCAGTTAATATGCAAGCAGACAAGACATGAGATTGAAATGATGCCTGAGTGATACTAGGAAATAGATTACTTTTTTTAACTGATCAGAAGAAAGAAGTACTTCAGCTGCATTTTCAAAAGAAACATGTTTTTAGCCTATATTCTTCATCATTTTTATTAGTTTTAAAAGGGTATTTTCAAAGTTTTTCATTAATTTCCATGTTGATTCTTCATATCTAACACCCTCTATTTTAAAAGGTGGTGGAATATATGCCTATACTTTTTAAATAGCTTCCCCTTGAAAAGACAGTTCTGCAGCAGAGTTCCTAAAGCTGAGCCCCATTCCCATGTTTACTGAAGCTCTTAGCTCCCAACTCCATCAGAATCCTGCATTTCTTCAGGGTACAAACACTTCCTTTCTGAAGAACCTCAAAAATCTTTTGACCAAGAGCCCAGCAGTGGGAAAAGGCTGTCATTATTAAAAACCTGCAGAATGTGGTACACTCTAACCAAATTGTTCAAGCATTAACTCTGACATCAGAAGCTCAACTGCAATACTAAGCTTTACTTCAAAGTTACTCTAAAAAGTAAACTTTTTTTAACCCACAAGGACAGAGCTTCTAAAAAACAGCACCATGGCTGTAAAATTTATTTTCCATATTTCAACTTCCTTTTTTTTTTTTCCTTTTTTATTTTTATCCAGTCCTCTCAGTGACTGTATACAAATTTCTCACACCTTTTTTTATGCAATATACGGCTCACAAAATTTAAAGATGTGATGCCAAGTGTGGTACAACACACTGAGAAAAATACCACTTTTTGAAACAACAGTTCTACACAACTTTTATCAGGGGTTTACTGTAAAAACAAGTTCCTCTTCTCTGCACCAGCTTTTTCTGTATGACCAATGAGAGAAAATGAATGCCTAACCATCATCCTCTAATACATTTTTTTATTAAAAGCCTCTGGAGAGGCTATGAGTTCTTGGCTCCTCCACTCAGAATACAGCTATGGACTACCACAGCCACAGAAAAAAGTAATGTAAAACCAATATTCTTGTCATGGCCAGGTAGTGTGCCTGTGCACACACGTTGAGAGAAAGAGACAAAAGGAATTTTTAAAAGCATACTGATTTTATATGGGTTTTACAGTTCTTCTTTCATTCCCAAAGTTGCTCAATCTGCATTTATAAAGCCAAAATTCTTAGCGCTAATAAAAAAAATTGCAAAACTACATAGAAAAAAAAACCCAAAAACCAAACCAAACAAACAAGCCCCCCCCCAAAAAAAACCCAAAGCTATCAAAAAACCCACCAAAAAAACCAAACCCACACAAATACCCAGCAGTAACTGCTTCCTGCTGCTCTTAAGAGAACAAAATCAAAAATCAAAAATCTGGCAGAGCAAATAACTGCCCATCTGTCACACAAGGGCTACATAAGGGATGGGAAGATGCAAAAAGGCACAGAGTGTCATGGAGAGAACACAGGGCAGCTAGCTGTAAAATGCCAGAGAAATGAGGATGGATCAGGTATGGCAGAGATGCAGAAAAACGTACAACAGACAAAACAATGAAAAACTATGCTAAAATACAGAATAATGAAATAGTATGGTATGTGCATGACAGAAAAAGTGATAGACTGAATAAATACACAGAAAGAGAACTCGAATGAGCAGTTATATGTTGTCTGTACTCAAAGAAAAAACCTAGCAAACAACTTCCTAAAACCTCCAGGTTTAAGCACACATTCCACTGTTACGCATAGGATGGAGGAATCTATCTTGTCATGAATCAGTTCAGACGACACTGACTCTTGAACAACCCAAAGTAAGTCCAAAAGGGATTGCTTTTTCACCTTTCAATCAAAAAAGTGAGTTTCAGTGATACAATACTTGTTATAATCACATAATGATTTTTAAATGGTCAGTTTTAAAATTTGAACTTGTAAAAGGTATCAGTATTTTAAAATCTCACATGATAGTCCTACCAACAATTTTATAACGAACAAAGATTTTTTTTAAAGAAAACAAATCTATATGATGTTATAAACTATTCTTTTATAAAATAATTTATATTTGAAGTTAGAGCTCAACAACTTTTACTAAATGTTTCAAATTAGCTCTAGTTTAAAAAAGAAAAAAGCAGATCTATTTCTTAACTATTCTATCAAATATTAAGTTATTACCAACCTAAAATTATGCATCAGCAAGATGGATCAATCCATATTAAAAAAAAAAAAAAATCGAATGTTAGTGTAGAGAAGTGGGAACAAATATTGAATGTCCTGCTTGTTAACTCCAGTTTACACCACAGCTAAGTGCCTAAAATGCTAAGACACTTAGGGGCAAACAGTACTCTTAGCTTTAAGGGAGGTTTTAGTGCAGTTCCTGTAGGTGTTAAACAGATCTCTCCTCCTACTCCCAATAAGTATCAGCCATGAGGTTATGATTAACTTTTGATTTTGCTATTGGTCTCCCTAGATAAGAACCTCATAATTTACAAATATACACATGGAGCTTCAAAATTCTGTTTCAAAAATATAAATACGGGAATCCTTAAACACTGTGAATATTGGTTAAAACCCTGAGTTCTCTGTATAGGTCCCTGAACCTTCACACCAATGCTACCACCATTCCTCAGATTGTAGAAGCAAGCTACATCAAGGAAAAAATTTAAATTGTCATAAGAGGATGACTATATCTCAGCCAATTAAACAGTCTGGAATTATAACTGGAATATTTTTTGCTATATATGATATTGGACAATTTCACTCAAAAAACTATGCCTGTGTTAAGACACATGAGCTAAAATATTTGGATCTAACTAACTGGCCTTTAAAAAACCCTACGACTTAGTTCAATCTGTAATAATTTCTGTTTCACATAAATATACTCCCGAGTTTTAAAAGGTTAGTTTCCACTGTTTATAAATTTTATATACTTCTATTTTTCATGTGAAAGTTATTAAAAAAATAGGGTTTGCTGACTTCACTTAGCATACCAAACTTTACTAGAAAAATACTGTATGTTTATATGTTGCAAGGGAAAATTAAAAGGAAAAACAATGAGTTCTCCACTTTCTTGTATCACAACCCTGACATCATTCAATCAGTAGACTCCTACTGATTCCAGTGACAGCCCATCACAAACGAAAAGTCACCCTCCAAGTGGCTTTATTGTGTTTTACAGAACTTTCTAAAAGCACTGGAAGTATAAGCAAAAAAGGCTGGTCAAGAGCGGACAAATTCATTTGCAAAGAGAAAAAATTCCAAACAAAACTTTAGAGAACATCTTGAACTTGTTCATTTTCAAACATCAACCATAAAACAAATCTGCCTTCAGATACACTACCTTTCTCTGTGCTCCCATTAATTTTAGGTATGAAGTCGTCAACTTGTATGCCTAGGATTAAGAAAGGGCATTATTTTTGGAACGAGGAAAATGTTTGGGGTTTGTTTCTTTATAAACACAGAATTCTGAAATGTACCTGGCTTTTCACAGCACCTCCTCGCAAGTACCTAATCAGACAAACCAGGCAAAGTTTGATATGTTTCCTACTACAGATCATGCTGCTGTTTGTTCAAATGTTTAAGAGGCTATTAACTCCAAAGAATTAATGCCCATTACAGACATATATATGTGTGTATATAGATATTAAAAAAAATATAAATAAAATATAAATAAAAAAGTATAAATAAAGAAGTATTTCTAATCTAGTGGCTGGAAGGCCCCGGGCCAGAGCGAACACCCGCAGCAGCAGCGCCCTCTGCCGGCCCTGCCCCGACACGGATCCACCAGTCCAGGAGAGCTCCCTACTGGGATAACTGGGAATCAGAACTCCAGATTATCATAACAAAAGTAACGGAACAGCAAACCAGCTTGAAACAAGAAATGGATCATACCTACCTAAGCTGTTGTGTTCTTTAAGAGTTTTCTCTTGAAGGTGTTCTAACCGTACTGTAAACAGAAGTCCAAGAAAAAGGTCTTTCACAGATTAAAAGAAAAACAAATAACCGAAGTTTTTTTCCCCGCTATTGACTAACCTTGTAAAGCAGTCAGCCGCTCGTTGGTGAAGTCATTATCAGCCTGCAAAGCTTCTATTTTTGCTTGAAGCTCTTGCTCTCTTTCTTCCATTTCATCTATTTTATGCTGCAATTCCTTTTTCTCAGCCAGTCCTTTTTGTTGGATTTCTTCTTGTCTTCCTTCTGCTACCTGCTCAAAAAGATTTTTAAAATCCCCCAAAAAATCAAAATTAACACGTGGAAGAATAGGCCTTGATAAAATCTATTATCTTTACATAAATTTCACTTCAAGTAGACTGAGAAAATCTCAAAATATCTTAACTAACTTCGTGACTGAGGAACATAAATTTTACAGCAACAGTAAAGGGCCCAAGAACTAAGAAATGCCCGAAGTCTCCAGCATCTCAGTTCAATCAAAACCCAAGAACCCTTCTGATCTGAATGTACACTGCACAGAACACCTTGATTGAAAGCTGCATATTTTTCCTTGCTGGATCTCAGGAACATAAGCTTTACATAGTCTCCTCCTTCAAAACAAGGTAATAAGTTTCAGTTTTGATCTTTCTGGGTATACTCATCATCAGTGATCAACCCATTACTGGGAATCCAACTGCCTTAAGACCATCAATTTAACATTTTAATTTGGAAAGAAAAATTTCTCTGAAGTACTCAACTAGGAACCTAGGTTCCAATTTCAGTACTCATGCAAGATAAATGCAACAACTGTCTCAGGTCTCCAGAGATAATACCATTACCTTCCTCCTCCACAACTACTCATCTAGACTGGAGACTGTTGGAAAACAGTCCTAAATCCTAAAAGTCCTTTATTCTAAAGTGATTATTCTGTTCTTCAGCATAAAGGACCTTAAATATTCATATACTTAGATATTTATTTTAATATCAAACTTGATAGCAAGATCGAAGATGAGACATATTATTACAATGTGGTGGATTACTAATATTTGTTATAACTGCACAAAGAGGCAACATGAAATGCAAATTTATTTCTAATTCTACTAGAATTTATTACTACTAATATATTATCGACTTATTATTATTTATTCCTCTTACCTTTCAGATGTTTAACTTGAAAGTTATCAGTCCAAATAAAAGCAGTTGGATATAAAGTTTTATACTACATATTATACTACAATATATTTCAGCCCCAAAATATGGTAACTTTCAAAGTGAATGAAGAGGGAATCTTTTTAGGAAGTTACTTAACTGATGATAGTTTCAACTACATTAAAACAGAACCTAGAGAACATGTAGATGATGTGCATCTTTTTATTGTTCACTGTTGTTTTAACAGGTTTCTTAACTTTTTTTGTTTGCTGCATTAGAAATTAAACTGTATTTATTGTTCCATTAATCTCAGTTCTATCCCAAGTCAGAGGAAATTGTCATTACCTTTAGCTTGTCAGAAAGATCTTTAATTTCATTTACAGCGCCATTGTACTTATTAGCTAATTCCCTTAATTCTTCCTGAGTCCGTTCATTCATTTCTTTCAGGTGTGTACATTCATCTTCTGTATTACTTAAACTCCTCTGTAAGACAGAATTATTATGTCTTATTAGACAATAAACTACCAAACACTGCAGATGATCTATTTTTTTCAACCAGTATATATGCAGAGGATGTCAACTCGTCCTATGAGACTCCTTGACCAAGGGCATATAGCAAATAATGATAAAGGAAAAGAAAATAAAGGAAAAGAGAATAATGTGAAATACTATAGGGGCAGAAATCTTTCTTCAAAAGAGTGTCTAACACTTTAACTCATTCGCTCATTATAAAAGCTCCTTTTAAAGCATACTTTGTACAAGTGATTGAGTGTATGTTTCTATAAATGCTGCAGTTTAAACAAGGTCTTAAAGTGTTTTTTTTAATGCATGTATGTAATTTCCCTTGAGTATGTCCCACACCCAGTAACTTCTGTAAGATAGCATCATTACTTTTGAAAGCAGGAAGGGAAGAACTGAAAGAATAGTTTCTCATTTATGGTTTAATAGTCTTAGTCCTGTCCATCAGGAGAAATATACTCTACTACTTAATATCCTGCAAGTGTCAGAGTCCAACAGATTCTGATGTACTACAGCAACAAAGCAGGGATCTAAACAGCAGTAGTTACAACTATTTCAGCACTTCCAGAAGACCAAGCATGAAACTTCAGTACCTCTACTTCAGACAATTTCCTGACCACTTCAATTTTCTCCTGAAGGACCCGCCTCAGGGATTCTTTGGCTGTTGTCTCATAGTTGTGTTTGTCTTCCTGTAACGCTATAAGTTCTTTTCGTATACTGTCTTCTGTTTGATTCTGCACATACAACATAATTCAAGAATAGAAAAATTACTGGTTTGCTCATTATATAAATTAGATTGTGAAAAAGCCTATTCTATTAAAAAATGTTTAGCAATTTCCGGTAGATGAGAAAATGTTATGTACAAATCAGTGATGGAAGATTCTTGACATGACTGGGTATAAATAAGTTATTTTTTGAAGTGTATGTATAGCAGCACACATTCAGTGGTCAGTTATGAGCCCAGGAAAATTATGGTGCTTTTTTTGGGCATTGCTAAGATCAGGTCAAGCCTAGGAGACATAGAACTGGACAAGCCAGACACCAGAAGAAATACCTTAAACAGGACCTGCAGTAAAAGTTCTTACAATGTAGATGGTTGAGAGGAAATAGAAATAAAATAAAAATTAAAATCCAAGGCAGGCACAGGTGGTCTAAAAAACAACCAGGGCAGCACATACTTGTAACTCTGATTATCAAGACAGGACATGGGCAATGAAAACAACAGCCACTTACTGAGATGCCTTGAAATATAGAGCAGATGCATGGGTTTTGTGCTACTCAGATTATTAAAGTTGCATAGGCTCGCTTTGGAAAGTTTACATTCCAAATGCTTTCTTACAACTACCTACTTTCAAAACACTTGAAAAGAGCTACCTTTCAGAATTCCTAATATTTGACTTTAAGTGAACTATTTACCTTTGAACAAGCCTGTAATTGATTTCCCATAACCTCTAGTCTTGATAGCAGCCTGTCTTCATCTATTAAAGCCTAAAAGAAAAGAAGTATCACCTTAGAATTACCAAAAGCTTAGTGTAGCGCCAATAGAGTTCTGCTTTAAAGACCTGAATTTTGTTGGAGTACTCACTGCTATAATAGCTATTTCAAAGGCACACAACCACTAAATTTATTAAACTTTGTCTTTTGTACAGTTTTAAAGAGCCACCATAAAGTTTTTATTATTTCTGCTGCTTTTTCCCCCCATTAACAGCTAAAATTTATATGGCAGTGCATAATTCAGTCCACAAGGAAAGGATGCCTGCAGATACCTGCCAACTAGTATCTGAAGCCTCTTGTGTGACAGCAAGTAATCGCTGAAGGGTTGCCAGCTTCTGTTCCAACATTTGTTCCCGATGTAAGGCTTCCTGTGAAGAGAGCAGGACACCAGTCAGTTCAGCTAGAACAATTCATGAAATCAGAAGCAATGGAAGAGATCCCAAAATACAACAAAAAAGGAAATAAGAGTAGAGAACACTGTCAACTTGTTCAAAATCATAATAAGCCCATTCCATTTTATCCATCCACAAATTTATCTGGAAGGTTTAACTAGAAAATGCTATCCTATAACCTCAGGTTCTTCAACCCTTAATTTTTCATGCTATGTTGCACATGCTGAGGACACACTCTTATTCTTCCCAAGACTTAAAGACACTTTGTCTTGTCAACAATTTGAGTAACAAAACTGCAGACACCAAAGGACAGCTTGGCAGCTTCCATGTAATGAGCTGTTCATCCTCAAATGAGGTCATGAAAGAGAAATGCCAAGCAAGAACTACTATTTTTGTTTGATTTTTGGTTTATGACAGGAAGATAGAAGAGTGTCCTTGTTAACTCCAGGATATGAAGAGTGAACAGATTGGTGAGTGAATATGTATTTGGCTTCCAAAGAAAGAGCATCTGCATGAGCTCCTTCCTGCTATGTCAGCAAATACATATAAAGAGAGTATCTATCTCAAAAGCCTTGATGTTAAAAAATAAAAATTGCCATTATCAAACAAAACCAGGCAAAATAAATCAGTAGAACTTATACACAGTTAAACTTGGAGAGAATTTACCAGCAAAAAAGCTTTTTTTTTTGTCCAAGAAAACTCATTTTATCATTCTTTGTAAAGAGTTTACTTGTATTTATCAGCACACAGTTTAACATGCTGCCATTTAGGAGTCTCTTTTGTGACATGACACCTTGGGAAAAGCACACCTATTAGACTGACACAAAAGCAGGCACAGAAAGGCTGGTGGTGCTAGTGAGGAAGCAGAGCTGCCAGCATTGTCCCTTACTCTGTAGTTTCTGATACAAGCCACAGGATAAGATTTGTGTTTTGAACAAAAATATTCGGCCAAACTAAAAGCCCTTAAAAGAAAACTTACTTGTAGATACTGTGAAAGCTGAAACAATTCCTGAGAATACATACTGGGAGTGTTAGCAGCAACCTGAAAAAGATAAGTAAGAATCAGATTGGTTTTGGATTTTTCATTAAACACAAATAATGCAAAATTCACTTAAAACTAGTCACAAAGGTAAACTTTAGATTATCAGATAATAGCATTTTGCTTCATTTCTTGTTCTGTTACTATTTATGCTTTTTTTAATCACAGAACTTCCCAACTTGACACTTATGCCCCACTGTATTTCTGCACAAGTTCTTGAACTACGAACACACCAATGAGTTTCAAGTTTTTGGTACAGTTGAGACTAAACTGACAAAAAGGAAACAAGAGGCACGTAGGTGAAGCCATTCAACTCAAGGACAAACAAATTATGGGCTTCCCCATAATTGTCATCATACATATTATCATTGCAAACTTCCTGCTGACCTATGAGTTATCATCGTATCTCCCTTTATAAGCATCTATTTCAGAATTAAGAAACACCTGTATTATCTTTGACTAATAAACTTATTACTAAGAGAAATGAGGTTTGTTCCGTAGGTTTATTTCAGCCAATCTATATATTTACTAATTTTTTGAATGCTTCCAACATGGAAATAATTTTTAACTGTTGTCCCACAGTTACCTGCAGTCCCTCCTCAGGATTTCTACCCTTGCCCTGGATTCAAGCTACCCATATTGTTTTGAAATCTCAACTTAAACACAGTCTGTAAACTCTTCAGGCTGCTGGTTTCACAAATAAGTTTCCACAGTTTCTTGACATTTTCTCCTTTGTGCGTAAAACATCTGAACTGAAATAAGTTAATCCTTCTTTTTAGAAACTAGAGAACTAATCACTTCCTGATCACTTTTCTTAAGGAAATATCTATCAACAGCTTTTCTACAAGTCCCCCCACATTATCAAAACCAAGTTTAAGAATTACACTTAACAATACTGACTCCATGACTACAGTGAGCAACTCTGGCTGTACACGAGAAGCAGAGAGGTTTGGTCTCAATCTTCCTTGGGAACATGACAGTGCTTTCCAGACTGTGCAGCACAGCTGCTCCTCCATAAAAAACATGATATAAAGAAAACAGACCTCATCCAAACACCAAATCACAAGCTACTCTTGGATCCCACAGAATATCAAGTATTAAATTATGCAAGACCGGTTAGTCTGTCAACTCGTACCTGGAAATTGCACCAATGGTTTTGTTCCAAAGCCATTTTCAGGTGCTACAATGTAAAAAGTCAACTTACCTTCAAATACACATGGTAATACTGCATTCCTTCTCTACCTTAAATGCCACTCAAAATATTAAACCAGGTAAAAACAGTCAGCAGTAAACACAGCAAAATGTTACTGGACAGACTTCACTATTTTTTTCATCTCTATAACAAGTCTGAAAATAACATGTGTCTGAATAAGGCATAAACTAGAAAATTACTGAATTACCTTGTCAACAGGACTTGGTAATGGAGCATGGATAACACTAAAAAATTGAAAAAAAAAAAAAGTGGTCACAAAATACATAAATGTTGTACTCAGATCTTCTCATCAAAACTAAAAATATAATACCATATGTTTTTACTATTTCTTATTTGGACATGAAATTATATGGACAACCTTCTATAGTAATTTACTTATCTTCCCACAAGCAAGCAAAGACACCCTAAAGCTTCATACAAGTATTTCTGGATACTAATGATAAAAGGATATTTGAATAAGCAATAAACCCCACAAAATAATTGATAATGAAAAATGAGTAAAATTATGACATTTGTGATTAGCACTCAGTTTTTTGGTTTCTATTACTCTTGGAAGATTGCTCAAAAATGGGCATACACACAGAAAATGCTGTGAACATTAGCTTCACATTAATCGAGTCTATGTGCCTTTAAAAGAGACAAAATAATAATCACAAATAAAGAAAGAGGGCAGGAGAATTTGCTTATTTGCTTTCTTTTTCTCTGTATGCTTCTGTTTCTAATACCCATTTCGGCAGAGTAAACCACAGTAAGAAAAGCCCAACTACATAAGAATTTTTTTTCTTCTTTTAGAGAACTTCTTTATTCTTCATAGTTGTCTTAATTACTAGAAACAACAAGCAAATTACTTTTTCCCTCATAATGCCTGCAGAAGAAGCATGTACTCAGTTACTTGCTTTGCAGGATCACAGGAAAATAAACTGCTCCCACGATGATTTTAAACATAATATCCATCAAATCCTCATCATACAGCAGTTAAATTTTGGTACATGCGAATACATATTCTTACTCTGATCGTAATCGAGCTTCCATTCCATCTGGAAGGAACAGTTTGATTGTGGAGACTATACATCCATGGGTAACTGAAAAGAAACAAATATTAAGTCATCATGATCCATTACCACTTAAAATTAAGTTCAGTGCTTAATGTTGTAGTCATCAAGCAAACTATCTTAAGAAACCTTAAGACAGGCAAAGAGGAGGAGGCATGAACACCTTGAAGCACCATTGCCTGGGTCTGCCTTCTCAAACCTCTGGACACAGGAAATTTTATCACTACAAACTTGGAGAGGTTATGTTTTGTACTCAGTCCTGGCTATGGAGCAGTTCCAGTTCCAACTCTTCCACGTGCAGCAATATCTGAGACTTATCTTTACTACAGTAAGTTAAAAAAGTGAATGTTTTGATCATAAAATGAGTGAAGAGGAATGCATCTCACCTGCACCAGGTAATGGGAATGCACAGGTATAAATAAAATAAAGACCTGCCTTTTTGACAAGATTCCAACAAGCATATCCAGGGACTTAAAAGGTAACACTTCCAATTGGTGTCCCCAACATTTTACTTCAAGATCTGGAACTTGCCACATGATTATTATTTACAAACAAGGACTGAAAAGGAAATGCAGAGGAAGTGTGTAGGAAGCACTGAGAAGTACATCCTTTTGAACACTGTAAGCAGCATCATTCAAGACAACACATTTCAATTTTGGGGTGCTTGCAGTGCACATCTACTGCATGGCCCTAGACAAGTGGCCTTTCATTTCAGAAGAGGTAAACTTGCTCCTAAATTCAAGATTCTTTCAAATCAAGAAAGATCCTATGAAATAAGAGAAGGAAATGCAATATTGGATTCTTACATCAAGTTCAAACTTCCTATACAATGTTTCAAAAATGTTACTGATACCATTTTCAATGCCTTTGTGAACAGCCAGATTATGTGTGTGTCTTGGTCGATTTTTTTTTCCCCTGCATGGTTCTATGAATTGGGAAGTAAAAATTATTTCCAGGTACGTGGAATGATAGCTGTAACACTGTTCCCAAAGCACTACCACAAGTGAGGTACAAATGAGTGTGTGGTCACCTATCAGGGACCACCATACCTCCAGCACCCACTAATATAAAAAGACAAATAGCTGTTCTCCTTTCTTGGTTATTAATATCAGCAAAACAGTTAATCTGGCTTTGAAAAAAAAAGGGCAATGGGAGTTTTAGGACACTGGTAATACTCCAGGGAAATGAGATAGGTCTTTAAGGAAGCTACCTCAATAGAATCTAAAAATACAAGTGATCCAAGCAAGATATTGGTTTTAATCTTTATTTAGCTAATGCTTTGGAGACGTATTCTCCTGGCTAGAGCATTTTTGTTTTTTCAAGCTGACCTGGTAAAGTATTAAATTTACATGCCAGGGCAGAACAGATTAAACTGCAGGGTTTGGGGTCTTTATTTGTAGTGAAATAAATCCAGTTTGCAAAAACATTAAAAAAATATATTAGCAATATTAGCTGTACACTGTAATACATAGCTTTCATATTGCAGAATTACTTCTTTAAGAGGAAATCAGTGATCTTAATAAGAAAACAGTAGGATATCTGACATTAAATACCAACAGACAGCTTTACCTTTGGCTCATATATCAGGTATGTCTGCTGTAAGATTATATAATTCTGAATATTTTCTGTCAGCAGCTAGACGGACAAAAAGCACCTAAAATCTGCAGGAGCTTTATTTGTGTCAAATTACGATAGAGGGGGCATCCAGCAAAAGGTCTCAAATAGACAGTGACTAGGAAAATGTAGCAAGCATTTTGAGAAACATACAAAATCAAAATAGGAAGAAAGGAAACAAAATCCAAACTCTGCAGTGTGACCTTTAGCTATCAGCTCATTGCAAATTGAAAAATAAGGAGAAAGCCTGAGTTAAAGCAACACAGAAAACATGAATACAGTACTGACTGCACAGAACAGCAGCAGAGGGTGGAATTCAGGTCTGTAGTATTTCTTTTGCGGAATGAACAAGAAAAGGTGGTAAAGCAAGCCCTGGCTTCCCCCCAGAGCTGAGGCAGCCCTGTCCCCACATCCCAGCCCCCTCTCCATCCCACTCACCTCCGGGCGCTCCGCGGGGCCGCTCCCGCCCGGCCCCGACACAGCCGGCACTGCACAGCGCCGCCGCCAGGGGGCGAGCCAGCGACACACACCGACACAGCCGAGTCCGCCCCGCCCCGGGCGCGCCCTCGGGAGCGGGAACGGCCTCCACACACCGACCGCTCCGTAAATACCCACCATCCCTTCAATATCCACCGCTCCTTCCACACACCGACCGCTCCATAAATACCCACCATCCCTTCAATATCCACCGCTCCTTCAATATATCCACCGCTCCTTCCACACACCGACCGCTCCATCAATATATCCACCGCTCCTTCCACACACCGACCGCTCCATAAATACCCACCATCCCTTCAATATCCACCGCTCCATCAATATATCCACCGCTCCATCAATATCCACCGCTCCTTCCACACACCGACCGCTCCATCAATATATCCACCATCCTTTCAATATCCACCATCCCTTCAATATCCACCATCCCATCAATATATCCACCATCCCATCAATATATCCACCGCTCCATCAATATATCCACCGCTCCATCAATATATCCACCGCTCCTTCAACATCCACCGCTGCTTCAACATCCACCGTCCCAACAACATCCACCGTCCCAACAACATCCACCGTCCCAACAACATCCACCGCTCCTTCCACGCGCCAAACGCTCCTTCCACGCGCCCAACGCTCCTTCCTCGCCCATCCACCCAGTGCTCCCTACATGGCACGAAACAGCAGCCCCACATCCACAGCTCTTTCCACTGAGTAAAACTTGGCTCCTGTTCCATTTGCTGTTCCACACTTCAGTCACAAACTTATTGGTCCCCTCCAAAACACGGAGCTACCCCACATTTCACAGCTTCTAAACCCCTGAGACCTGTCCTGAACCCCAACAGGTTCTGCTGCACTAGTGCACAATGGGAACACAGAAACCATTTCTTTTGGTCTCAATTTTTGCTTCCTAGAGAGACAATTCGCCAACGACGCTTTCATTTTAATTTTCACTCATTAATGTGGTACCCAGCCCTGGGGAGCTCCCCACACCCCTCAGGGGTCTGTGCGCTGCCCTGCAGCATATACTGGGCTCCACACTGACCTCCCCCAAACATTCTATGACAGAACAGATGTATGAGACAGTGCAAACCTGACTAGAAAAAAGCACATCAACTACATTTGAACTAAATCATATTGGTATTATTTGACCTTGCTTAGCAATGCTGCTGCTCCTTTCCAAGCAGGGAAGTATCACCAGTTAACTTGGAATGCCCGGGCACAAGTGGAAAATTTAGAAAGTGCTAAAGAGTATAAACCACACTAACACAGAAAAAAAGCACAGTGAGATGTTAATAGGTAAGTGTTGTATTAAGGAGGGGGAAATGGCCAGGCCCCTGTGCTTGTCAGTAATACAGCAACTGGACAAATAAGGAAGCAGGAGGGATGTAAACACTTCTCCAGGACTTGTTACTGACTTTGGCTCAACAGCAGGAAACTAAGGAATGGGTGCTCATACCTGATAACCTGAAAAGTCACATACTGAACATGCCACTATTTTAATGAACCATATCCAGATCACATTTGCAAGGAAATTACTTACTAAAACACAGCCTGAACAATAAAATAAATGTATTCAAGCAATTCTGACAGAATTCAGAATTTACATGGGCAAGTGCACTCATTCTTTCATCATTACCTTAAAATTACTCACAGCAGATTGCTGAGATGACTTGTGCAAGTAAGGCATTATGTAAGTACCAGATCAAAAGCGCTTTTAAAGGGAATCACCAATTTAAAAACTACTTTCCTGTCTGTTTCATGACTAGATTAGATTAACAGTAACATCTAAGACTACTGAATCAACTGGTGAAAAACCTGTGTTTACATGTATTCCAACTGCATTCATAGGTAAAGACCCTGTGATGATACAATCTTCATTCTCTGCCTGGGGGAGCAAAGGGAGGAAAGCAAACTTGTATCTTCCTCATTAGTGAGCTCAACACATTCATGAGTAACATGAGCACAGCTTCTATGTTCAAAGCCAGGGAAAAGGACAAGGAAGGCTGCATAATCTGATCACTCATTACACAAATGCCAGGTCACCAGCATTTGTGTAATGTATTGTGCTTTGTACAACTAACATAAAACCACAGCAAATAACTACCTCTGGCAAAAATTCATGGCAAGAATTTGCTTACTATGAACTTTCCACAAATGTCTCCATGAATTAACTCCAAAGTGCTGATAAAAAGAAGTAAAGCCCAATTTTTCGTCCAACTGAATCTTACAATAAAAATTGTTTTAGTCTAAATACACTTGAAGAAATTCAGCTTCTGTTACCAAGGACAGCATCTCAAATTAATAATTCCAAGTTCATTAGATGCAGTCTATTCCTTTGATTTCTCCCATGTACACTGCTAGTATTCATAAAGGTTTGCACTCACTTCACATGGAAACATTTTAAGTAACTCCCAGGCAATTTCGGCTGGGCATCCTGGAGCTGAATCTTTGCAACATCATTTTTGAGGAGAGTAAAACAATGTGATGGGACCTTCACTACAATGAATCACTCAAAAATCCAAACCTACACTGACTACTTGATCAAGAAATTCAGGTTCATACTTCTGCCACACTATTAGCTGAAACTTTAGTGTTCAAAAGGCTTGAAAGAAAGGTAATTACAATAATAAAATCCAAACACAAAAAGCCCAATACAGCACTACACACACACGCTTGTGCTGCACTTATAAAATTGCTGTAGGTCAATTTAAGTGAAGCAATAGATGAACATGTGGTCCAAGTCGAGCCTCCTTTTCCAGATTTACACTTCCCCTTCACACAGTAGCAGCCACAGAGCCAGGGAAGAAGGCAGGCCATGGAAACAACACAGTAAAGTCCATCTGGGAACATGGGGTTAGAAACAGAGTCCATATTTTCAGCAGACAAGTTTCTTGATCAGGTACCACATGGGCACAGGGCTCACTGCCAGCACAAAGGAGGGAAGAAGTAACAATCCAAACAAAACTATTTTCTTACAATGGGAATGCCATTTAGTTTTAACAACTGGATTGTAACAACATGTTCTAAATAATAAATATACTTGAAAAGAAACCAAAAAAGGATCCATACCCTTACCTTTCCGCGTGTTCTCCGTCACATCTACACCAAACTGGATGATGTCACCTGACATAATTTCACATGGTGGGCTTTCCTCAGATCCTCTACTCAGTCTCTGACTATTAATAAAGGTACCATTACTACTTTTAGTGTCTTGAAGATAGAACTGTATTAAAAAAAAAAAAGCAAAAAGAACAGTCAGATATCTGGGAAAAGTGAGACAAGAAATTCGAGCACAAGTAAAATTTTATTTACAGAAAATTTATTCCTAGAAGGTAACAAATATATCAAACTCTAAACACCCTCACCAGGATGCATCACTGTCCCATTACCAAGAAGTATTTGTATTTGAATTTGAGTTAACTGGTGACTGAATTCTAGCACATACACTCTATGCAATACTTGCTACAAAGATTGCCTGAACTACTGCCTGCAGTAAAGGATCACACGTCATTAGCAACAACACCGTTTGCCACATACATGTAATAATTCATATTCGAGTTGGTAAACACACAAAAATTCTAACTGTTCATACATTTAAGGCAACATTGCATGACAAACACACTGCAGGGAAGGGTACTGAAGGCACAAGGAAAACCTCTGGCAGAAGACAGAATTCAGGAATTGCAATAAAAGACCATGGTGAAACTTCAAGTAAACCAACAGGATGCTTTTACTTCTCAGCAATACTAGTTCACATCATTAACTTAATTTCAAGTACTTTTGTAAACACCCGTCGGCAGAGTTAATTAAATGTTAATAGCAACTTACTGAATCTAAAACTGCTTTCATGACACAAGACTTGCAGTCAAAACTGCTGCGTCTGAGAAGAGGTTACAAATGAATCACCCAGCAGAAGACCAGAGTGACTGGCTATGACCTGAGCAGTGACAGTGTAAGAGATGACCAGAAGGTTACTGACAGCCAGGTGTAACTACTGGAAGGAGTCAATCTCACTACTCCAAGAAAACAATAGCTACCACAGGAAACTGCTGGAATGGCAGAAACTGCTGGCTTCCTGCACTCATGAAGAATCTCATCAAGTCCCAAAGCAGGAATAAGGTTGGGGAAAAAGATGTGTTCAGAGAAATTAATGTATTCCCATCTTTTTCTTACAAAAGCAATTCACTTTTCTTTTTTTTTCAGCATTCCATGCAGAATTTTCCAGGCTTTTAATTGCCTCTATTACCACACACCTCAAAAAAACCCAGATAGATAGTTCAAAACCCCAGTGTTGAGAGGCAGGATGGGTTTTGAATGGAATGAGAGCACAGCACCAGGACTCCTTAGATCTTGTACTGGAAAATGACAGCGAGTGTATGATATGGATCTTATATGGCATAACACAGTGGCCCTAAGCACAGAGCTGGAATTCCATTGCATCCAGCACACAGGACTCCATAATCAAGGGGAATGCCAGCACAGGAAAGCTCAGGTAAGTGTTTGAAATAAAATGCAGTATGTGAAAGAATGAAAAGCAGTATGTGAAAGACTTCCCTCCCTCCAACAGATACACCTTAGATCTTCAATTGAAGGAAAAGAAAACAGTAATCAGTCATAAACTCATAAAGATGAAGGTAAACATAAATTATGGCTACATCAAGAAATTATGACTGCATTCACTGTATTAATAATCAAACCCACTCTACGCTAAATAATACTCTCCATAGTATGAAATACTATCTATTAATACATATAATAATAGAGCTTTTATAAGTTATATGCTTAAAAACCAATCAGTTTGTTAATTTAATAGTCTGAAAGTACTGAACCCTCTCATGGTTAAGTATAGAGGTAATTATTTCTTGCTTCCTACTTGTTTTGAATTAGCTTTCTTCTTCATTTGAAAATTCTTCTGTTACGAAAAAGTGAGTCACAGGCAAGGAGAAACAAACATGCTTCTGCTTATTTGCTCTTCCACACCCTTTTCTTCTTTGTGCAGATCTGCCTTTTATCCCTCTCAACATTTTGATTAATCATTGGCCCTTGTAACCTCATTTTTGCAGCATCTGAAAATGGGACTCAGACAAGATAGCACAAGGAAACACAGGACAGTGACCGCAGGAAAAGAAGTGCAACAGAGCATCAGCCATACAAAACTCGTATCAGCAGACACAAAATTCAAACTGCAAAAGGATATTTGTAAACAAATGTCCACAGAAAACACAAATTACATGTAATGTTATGTAACTGATGCCCACTTAAGTGCATACTACTGAATTGTATTACATAAATTTAAGAAAAGTGATGCTCTTCAAGTCTTGCAATTCTGTGTGTAAGAACTCTCCTTCCAGCATCTAGTAAAGAAGCAATATCCGCCACATGTTAATAGCTGATGTCTAAGGAAGGGAAAACACACTGCCTTCAAATCTTGCCGTAAAGGATTGAATTATCTTTAATGCAGCCATTCCTCAAGAACTCATTGAGCCAGTCCCTTTCAGGTAGCAAATTCAAATGTTACTTCCATGCTGGCTTTCACTAGATCAAACAATCTTTCTCAAAGGTCAATCTGTCCATCTTTTTGCATAATTACTACATCTATCATCAGGAAATAAAATCAAGTGCAAGCCCTGAAACAAATGTGTCTATACATTAACTAGTACTTGTGGCAGTATACTGGTTTTTAGTGTACTATTTAATTATGAGTTAAGCACAGTAGGTTCTCTGATTCCCAAACCAACACCTTTTACACAGCAGCTGTGAAACACAGCACCTCCTGTGAATCCAGCACCATTTGTTCTTCCTGCTCCCAGCGCAGCCCAAGCTCAGGCAGCAGTGCCAGCTCACAGAGCAGTGATGAATCCTGCCCTTCCCAGCTCTCACTGCTGAGCTGTGCCACCACCTCATCTCTTGGACTGGCTCAGGTGCTTGCTTAGTCACTGCAAACCAGTTTCAAGCTGATGCAAGGTAAACGAGGAGGTGCTTAAGCTGGTGCTGTCAGAAAAAATGGCAGCATATCCTGGCCTAATTATATGTGCTTTTATAATTCACTCTCCAGAGCAAAGTCCCAGCCCTTTTGTACCTCATATTAATAACAAGTCCAATGTAGAGCAGAGATGGCAGCTCATGCACTTTCAAAACAACTCAGCTTTTGAGGACTGTTGAAGTATTTCTTCATCCTTAATTCAAGGGAGAGCTATATATATTGCTCGAATGCTGGTTTCCCCTCCTTTCTTAAAAAAACACAAGGTAAAATATAAAGTATTCAAGAAACTTATGCTCCATTATCGTAACAGCTCAGACAAAAAAATATCCTAGCCTGTATTTCTTCTTTAGCAATTTATTGTTTATATCCCCTCCCACCTACATGACATGAATAAGATCAGTTAGTTAACTGCAAGCTGCTTCCTTACCAAGATGCTTCCACAAAATTTGTGAAGATTTTATTCTACAATAAAACTTGCAGTTCATCAGAACACAGAGACTTCTCTAGTACAGTCTATCTTCCTTAGAAACTGTATTACGGAAGTTTCAAAAAACTACAGATTTTTTGTTTCCCTGGTTTGTAAGGAATTATGTACCTATTTCACAAATTTAGTATTTCTAGTACTTCAAGTTACTGTTCAGTTTTGCAACCTTAAAAAACGTACCTCCTCTGCTCTGACCTATGGTGCATAAAAATCACATTTGTTCTTCTAGGTCAATGACTCAGAAGAGCATCAACAACCTGCTAAGTCAGTTCATGTGCTATTTTCATGCAATTAGATGCAACTACAATTTTCCCCTTATAACAAATTCCTAGGATTTTCTGATTAAAGAAATAGAAGATTCTTCTGCAGTGATCCCAAACCATAATAAATCAAAATTAAGTGCACAAAATACGTTAATTCTAATTGATATTAGGAAGTTGCAAATTGCTACGCTCCAGGAGGACAGATTTTGACCTAACTTATGAAATGTAGGTTAACTGTTTTCTTCAAAGTAATAAAACCAACTAGCAATAACAAACCCATTCTGTTTAATGATTGCTATTGTAACATCTTTCAGGAGGCAGGCTGAAGAGAACTCCTTAATTAGCCTGACAAGTGAGAAAGCCATGAAGTGTTTTCTTTCCCAAGCCATATGCAGGCCTGATACAGGATGAGACACTTGTGAAGGATCTCAGAGAAGACAAAATATGGGCTCAAAGATGTACAGAAAATCTTGAAAAGAAAGTAGTACTTCTTCAGTGATTTGATTACCTGGATTTAATTACAGTATAACTATAGGAAGAAACAACTGACCACATTTTTAATACTTCTAATATTTGCTGCCATTCTTTGGTATTTTAAGAGCACGTTACTGCTACTCCATCTAACCCAGCATGAAACTGTAGTTCAGGGCAATTATTCTGAGAACTACAGTGAGGAGAAATGCTGGAAAACTGAGGCAGTTTGTCCACAGAGATGTGAGATTCAGTATGTGAAGAGGAACAACTTCTACATCAAAAAATGCGAGAAGAAGAAACCATCACATTTAATCAAACCTTTTTTGGCTTCATTCCATAGCTGAATTAATAATTAAGTAAATAAGTACCAAAATGTAGGCAATAGTGTTTTACACTAAGTCAAAAATTAATATATTTTATTTATTAAATAAAAATTCACTGCCTAAACAACCAACGTAGAGAAATAACCCAAATTTCAGAAACCTATTTTTCTCACCTCTTATTTCCTTTGTGAAAGAAGTACACACAACTGCCATAAGTTTCAGGGTCCTGTTAATACCTTTGTGGCTTTAGCTTGAACCAGAAAGATTTAAATTATTTTGTCAAGTTATGAACTATAACCAGCTTCATTTTTGCCATGGTTACCACCACAAAGGGGCAGCAAGGCTGCTAGCCAGAGCAGTTAAACCATAAAATGCTGCAGTTAATGATAAAAGATTATTCCCCTGCTCACACTAAAGAATCATTGAACAATTAATGCAGGCATTATACATGCACTCCCTGAGTACTAAAGCTAATACTCAAAAGCAGCAAGTAAATAGGGATCTAGAAAATGGAATACTTGCCCTGGAGTAATACTTCACTAAGCAGTAATGCAACTGAGTTCATTTACTCATTGCATGCTGAGAATTTTACCAGGAAGTGAAGTACACTGTGCACAAATCCAACTGTGCAAAGCCAAAGACTTTAAAACAATATATACCAGGGTTAAACCAACATGGCCAACATTTATCACACTGTGGCTAGAAATTTTTTTCTCTCCTATTGTTACAAAATTATTTTATCTTAAGTATTAACACTGGCAATTTCCTCATTTTGGGAGAAGCACACTACTAGCGGAGTACACTGTGCAAACCATACTGAATTCCAGGTCAGTCCTTTGGCTCTAAGACAGAGAAGTTCAAATGCTTAATTATCTCCAGATCCAATTGAGTTCCTCATTCTGGTCTGCTTAGACCGATCCTAAATTCCTTTCCTCTCACTTGCCTAACTCCACCCACCTATCAAGGAAGTAGGAGTATTTGTCTCCATAAGCAAGCATAATTCACAGGGTGGGGTACATCAAGCAAAATTGCTTTTCTATTTAGTTTTCTGTTTCTTAAACACATAGATCTACTAGCTCTTTGCTTACTAAACCCCTGTTCCTTCAACTCAGAAAAAAACTAGTGCATTAACTTTTGAGTTCTTATGAAAACTCCTTTTTAAAAATATTCTAAATACCCCAGGCAGGAACCCACTATGAAACTAAAAGCAACCAGCCGTGAAGAAAGGGATTTTCCAGGCAGATTGAACAGAGTGAAGGAGTGGCAGTTGGCTTTTCAGGGACTATAAGTATTGGGTTTCTCAAGCGAAGCAAAACTTGCTAGTAGTTTTCAGTAACTTTTCTAAAAAAAAAATTAATTTCACCACTTTTTCTACGCAATAATAAAAAAATTTAAAAATAATTAAAAAATTAACATCCTTTGATATAGAACCAGACAAAAAAAGTCATTGTGTTTTTAACTCAGAGTGTAAGCCTAATGTAAATCCAGCTACACTGATGAGAAAAGGTTAAAATTTTCAGCTATCCCCAGGAATCCAATGCTATCCTTCCAAACTTGCCAGTAGTTCAAAGGGGTAGACAGGAAAGGACAGCAGGGAATGTGCTCTTCTGCTGACCAAGTTGTTCCTGTGTCTGTTTACACCTTGAAGTTTTGTTGTCTGTACTGCCAGGACAACCCTGCTGGCTGCTCATACCTGTTGTCAAGCAAAATAAACTGTGCCAGTAAAAGCAGCTTTGTGCCAGCATAACTGAGCCTGGGTATAAACACAGTTTGGCCTTTTTAGATGCTTTATTTGAGGTGCTATAAAATATTAATCCCTATGTTCCTTGCCATGTCCTGGGTGTTCAAGTGTTTTGAAATTCACTATAGGCCCTATTACTCAGCTTAACTTTTATGTGAGAGGTCAGCAGACTTTGCCTGAAAAGGACACGGGGACTATGATAGGGAAAGGAAAATGCATGGATTTGTGGGGAGGAAGAGGAAGCACCTTAGGTAGGCAGAAAGGCAATGCCCAGCACTGAGAGACACCAACAGATTAACTGCATAAAACATGTGTTTGGCTACAACCCTGAGTTGCTCTAGTGCCTTCCTCAGTAGCAAAATGTCACCTTTCTAAACAGAACAAAGCAAATGTGTTTAAGTTGTACCCGTGAACATTGCAGCACAGACTTCTTTTGACATATGACTTTGCAATGCTTATTTTAACTGCTGACTTTTACAGACACACTTACACCTATCAGAACTTTAAATTTTGTCATATAAATCATTAACAAAAAAGAAAAACATAAAAAAGTATATCTGCAGACTTAATGCCACCTCCTATGTGTTGTGCCGATTTAAACACTGAAATATTGTATTTTCTAAATCACTATTCAAACCACACCTTTGCTAGTAGTTGCAACTCAACTTGCTCCTCTGAAGGTGAAAAGCTCAGGACTTGGGGTTACTATTAGTCAATAGCTCTGTATTATTCTTCAAGTAGTTACAGATAATCCACTTTACATACAAAAATTCAGAAAGGATATCAGACATTGATTTTACATTGATTTTTGATATGTTTTAGAAAGCTGTATTTATTAACAGAAAGGCTACTAAAAATTTAAGCAATTCTTTCTAATTATTCAGTTTGACAACTAGCTACATGGAGCTTAAAAATAAGCTATTTAAATGGTTTGAGCTATTTTTATCAAATGTCATTCTCAAGCAGTATTGTTGCATTTTTCCAAGTAATTAACACTTAAGAGAATGACAGAATATGGCTAAAACTTTAAGAGTAGGACTTCAAACTATATCACAATCCAAGTCCCTAGTTTAAAACAAAAGCAAAAATGCATGATCACAATTCAAAATTTGTGCATGTATATGCAAATGAGGAGAAAAATCTCTACTGCTTGTGTCCAAAAGTTTCTGTGATTATGCATTGCTGCACTCAACTTTAATCCATGGTCCCTGACACCTTTCACAATCACTACACCATTCCAGACTGGTTTCTTCAACTCACATGGGGTAATGGACAAAAGGAATGAGGCACCTGGATGATGATGGTGGTGGGTTGTCTGCTCCTTAGCCATCACAGAAAGCAGCAAAGTTGGCTTGATGGTAGGGACAGCTGAAAACCCAGTGCAGTTTCAGAACTCCTATCACTTTCAGTTTGCTTAACTTGGTTGGAATGTAATGATGACCTGAGCTAAAAATGAGCAGACTTTAGAAGCTGGTTCCTAAGCCACACACTCACACCTCCCACAGCAGCAGCATCAGTCAAGAACAGAATGGCAGAGAGCAGGCTGCATTTACAGTGTCAACCACCTGACTTCTGTCAATTGTAATATGTCAGAATCAGTACATAAATTACATAACTACGTATAAGTACTGTTCACAACCAGAATCTGAAGTTCTCTGTATTAGGAGACAATTCAAGCTGAAGCTGGGCTCTAATCAGTGGTACCAGACAATGGCACACGAGGCAATGGGCAGAAATTGATGCCCAGGAAGCTCCACCTGAACAGGAGGAAGAACTTTTTACTCACAATAACTGCACACTGGGACAGGTTGCCCAGAGAGGCTGTGGAGTCTCCCTCACTGGAGATATTCCAGAACCCTCTGGACACAATCCTGTACCACATGCTCTTAGATGACCCTGCTTGATCAGGGAGACTGGACCAGATGACCCACTGTAGTCCCTTCCAATCTGAACCATTCTGTGATTCTGTGAAAATGTAAGTAAACCAATTGCATTGCAATCCCTGAATCCCTTAACATCAGTCAGTGCAGAACTGTATGAATATCACCAACTCACTTGCAGATTGCTTTTATTTACTTTAGCTTTGAAAGGAATTATCAATGCTCCAAACACCTAAACCAAGAAAATATCTGGAAAAAAACCCCAGTAGTGTTATGGTGATAGCAGCTTATTCAGGGAAAGAATCCTTCATGTAAGATGATAAATATATCATAAATACTAGTACTGAAGTAACAGATTAAACTGAAAGCAAAGCTTTTACTCTATGATTGTGCACATCCAATGTGAATGGAAACATTATCACAAAGGATGACTCCCCCTTGCAAACCAATTTGCCTTCACCCTCCTTTGGCAGAACTGGCCGCATTCAAGTAACACACAAACTATTTTCTAGAAACAAACATTTCAAGCCTAACTTGACAGCTGTCAAATTAACACCTCCCAGCAATCACATTCCATAATGGAAAAATTTAGTACAACATCGAGTCACAGAAGAACAAGTCCTGGGCACTCCCTATTATGCTGTAGAGCCTCCTCAAAATTATGCAGTAAGTACACTGATACAAGATTCATGACGAAGGATGTGAGCAGAAGCAATCCCAGGGATGACACAAAATATTCATTCCTCTTCTAAATAAAATTTTCTGCAGGAAATACAAGGTGTGGAATGAAGTAACTGCAAAAGGTAGAAGTTGCTCATGTGCTTGAGTGCTGATCCATACCTAGATTATTCAAATAATCCAAGAAGACATTCACTGTCAAAAGAAGAATGACAAGATAGATACTCACCAAAAACTTCAAGATTAAATGTTTTACCACAAGATGTGACACCATCATACAAAAATAGATCCCTCTCTACACATCAGTGTCACTAGTTTTGATGCAAAAAGCTATTTTTAAAAAGAAGAGATGTAGAGGAAGAGTTCTAATTTACAAGTAATTTGGTTTATATATAGCCGACTGACTTGCTACAGGGAGACATCTGTCACCATGGTTACTAATTACTACTCTTCAGAATGTCTTTAACTTAACTTTTGTCCTCACAGTTCACCAAATTTCTGAGTTATCAGCCTTCTGCTACAAGTGCTGGATGGCTTCAGGATAACTAGAAGAATTTTATATTTATTCTCTTCTCAGCAGAATGAAAGTCTGTCCTTCCACACAGATCGTGCTTTAACACTTTTGTACACGAATCACAAAAGAGATGAGGACACTAAAACTTTCAGAAAAGATGTAACTTCATTCTGAATATGGACAAAGCACAAGAGCTTCCCACAAAAAAACTACCCAACTCAGTACTAGTCATATACAATATTCTTGAGGAAACTCAATTTTCAGCCTACATGAAAATTCTCGAGTACTATTTAATTTCCAGCCTGAAAATGCTGAGAGAATTTTAAGTTAAATCACTGCTTTAACTGCAAAGCTAAATTACATGAACAGTAAAGTACAATCAACAGAAAGCTTCCCAGGAAATGATTACTCACATATCATCCCAAGATGCTCAAATTGACTCATTAGAATACTAAAACAATATAGAGAAGAGACTTATTTTGTCTTACTGCTGTCAGAGATGACAATATCTTAGATAACATCCAGAGACTGAAAGAACTTTTCCTGCTCCATATTAAAACACTGACTTGTGCCATGTACTTGTAAAACCAGTATAAAATAGATAAAAACAGGTTTCTAGAAGAAAACTGTACTTCTTGCAGAGAAGTTTTCTGCTTTATTTCATTAAAGAAGCTCAGCTTCTTGCTACACAAGACATTTTTACAGCTACATATCATATATCACTGTGACACCAGTGATTACTTCGTATAATTTATCTCACCTTTAATCATCACCTCAAACATGGACCCTGGGGAAAACATGGCCAAGGTGACTTCCAGAGGTTTCACTTAATGCTACTCTGTTCTCTATATTAATCAATTACAGAAATAAACTGCAACTTAATGCAGCTTTAAAAAAGAAGAAACAAAACACACTAATCAGCCATTACCCTGAAATCCAGGCTTCTTCAGGATAAATTATAAGTGTAAAATATTGCTGAAATACTCATCAATCCTGATGCCCTTATAGGGATACTTTCCTACAAAACTAGACTGAAAGATAAACACTATTTACTCTAATAAAGGCAATTGAAGTTTGGCACACTCAAACATTGCAATAAGTAAAGTTAACTTCCTCTCAACATGTACAAGTTCCCAAAGACTATATTTGTAGGACACATGAATCCAGACAAAATAAGCTCTGCAAAGAGCAGGTTCTCATACAAAATCCTAATTTATTTTCAAATACATGTTTCATACATGTTTCTGAAGGTTTGTAATGTTTTATTGCAATTTACTCCTACCTTTAGGAGGCAAGAGCACCCATATATATTCTGCATCCATAAATATTCTTAGTGAAGAACGCTAAGACCATTCAGAAAACAAAACCTTTTATTTTTAATTCAAAATTTTAAAAAACTGGATAGTTAATTCTTTGGCCAACCTAATGAAGCATAAGACCAAAATAAAGTATGGTTGTCTCCAACTACTGCAATGAGAAGTATGACATAAAGAGAGGTTTCTCATGTTTGGACACAGCTTTGCTCTAATTTAAGAGCAGAGGTAAGGCATAAATCTCTCTTGGTCTTTAGATTTTAACTGACCTTATTAGAACCTTGCATAAACAAAAACTAAAATCACATTTCTGTAACACCTACTACAGAAACCAAATTAATTGTTTTTATGGCAAAACATTGAGGAACAACCAGAAATGACAGAAAAAGAAGAAAACAAATGAAAAATAAATGTTGGGGATTTTTTAAGCAATCTTGAAATACTATCAGCATCTGTCAAATACTCAAAATGAGAAATCCAACGCAAACATTATCCATTATTTCTGCTTCCTCAAAAATCTTTGAGCTAATGAGGTAACTAAATAAGTACCAAAAAATTACTTGAAAGGGAAATTTTCTGTAAGAAAATTGCACTACTGAACTTCTATCAGCGAACAATTACATTTTCCTTTGCAAGCCAAGTGGAGAAAAACCACAACAGAAGCCAAGATTACCAGATATTCTGCCAGAAGAGAAGAACAACTTACACAAAAGCAAAAGGTTATGAGGCAGCTCCTTAGTTTATCAGGAAACTCCAACTACCAACATAACCCCAGACATTTCAAGGCAGGTGCAGAACTGCAAAAGCTTCTTAATTGTCTTGCTACTCACTGCTAAGTTGCTAAATTAGTTAATCATTACATCAAAGCTCCTCTACTCCTGGCACAGAACAATCTCTCCTCACACGCTGTCTATTCAACTGCTTAGAGAGTAAAGGGAGTTGTTGAAACTATTTCAAACTATTTCTCATTTCTACTCCTTCCACACAAGGCACTGTTTACCTACTATTTTTAATTCCTTACTGCTGCTGGTTTATGGTGGAAAAAACTCCCAGTGATCACACATTCAGATAAAGGAAAAAATCCACATCAGATTTCACAGATACCTCCAAAAGCAATGCAGCAGTGGTTTGGTATTATCTCTCTCTATATAAAAACTATCAAAATATCCTGAAAAATTTAGAAAAGTTTCTCACTTCCTTCTATTAAGGGACATATTCCATCTGAAAGGACTTGTCTAATATCATTACAGTATTTTTTTTTTAAACACACATCTGCAGCAGGCCTAGTTAATTCACCTCTCCTTTGCAAAGCAATGTTCTCTTGCTTTCTGCCACCCTCTGCTCCTAAACTATTAATTCACAGAGCACAAGTGTCACAAGGAAAATAATGGTCAGCACAATGCTGAACTACAGCTAAAATGCCCATGCTGAGGATAAACTTAAAGCTACTGTAATATAAATTCAAGGCAGCCAAAAAAGATGCCGAAGTACAAGTTCTAACTGAAGGGAACTGCCTTAGAACAAATGACACTGCACTAATTTCATTCACGTCAAACAAGATATTTTTGTAAGAGGTCCAAACCACAAATATTACCCAAATAGAGAGGAGTGAGAGTTCACTACACAGTTCCTCATACTGAAAACAACGGGTCACCAGAGCAATACGCTCCTCCTTGCTCTTCTGAAGACTTCTCTGCATCAAGGACAGACCAAAACTCTTTTAAAAAAATTACTAAATTTAATTTATTTTCATTCTGTGTTTTGAGCTTCAGTATTCCATGCAGAGAGAAAATGCAATTAACTGGAAACCAAACACCAAAAGAGAGGGGTGCGGCTCCATCCAAAGATGGAAAATTCATTTTCCCGCACAGAGGAGAAATCTGACAATTGGGAGTTTAATATTTGTACTCAAGGCACTGCCAAGCCATACCTCCAACAAAGTCAGAGTGAAAATACCCTGGGAGGAGGCTGTATTTATTTGCAATGCATTCCTGGATCAGGACTTTCAAAGCAAGTAGTAATTAAATACTGGTATTCATGAACAAAGGCTGATTTATTCTGGTGCTCCTTTGAGATCAACAATTTTACAATAAAGAAAAAGATGATTTATTTTAAACTTAAGAAAACCACATATGGAGATGGGTCAGCCGGCAATGGGAGAGAATGCATAAACTGATTTTTGATAGGCAAGCTTAGAGAATATTGATCAGTCATTTAGTCATTTCTTTAGCTGTGTCCTAATGACTTCAAAACAAGGGGCAACCTTCTCAGAGTTTCATGTCAGAAACACCCGAGCAGAGGAATGGGGAGAGGGCAGATAAGGCGTTCAAGGATCTGGAAATTACAGTACCAAACATGGTGACTCACCATTCGGACAGCTTAGGCAAGGGCAAAAATCACATACATGGTACACTGGATTTACAGATTAGATGGGTTGCTAGCAGGACAAAACTTGCCAAGGTACAGCTTTCTATGCTGACAGAAGTATTTTGCTGGCTTTTTATGGAGCTATTTTCCAGCAGGGTCATCAAGGATTTTACACTGGTAATACCTGTGCCCATGAATGTGATTCTTCAGACAAGCTGGAAAAAAAAAAAAAAAAAGGCAACACACACAGACACACAAAACAACCAATAACCCAAATCTCTTAATCTCTTTGTCAGTGGAAATGCACCCAGAACACATCAGCACCCGTGACCAATCTGCCAGTGGGCATTTGGAGGAGGGGAACTGCAAAAGTACTGCGGCAATCCCACACCCTTTCACCTGAAAAGCCTGAGGGAGTGGTCGTCCACACCTCTGAAAAGTCATTATCAAGCCTTACAATTTTTTTGTACTAAATGTGCCGTATTTCCCTTTAACAGACAAAAAATTCCTAAGTACAAAAAGAACGTCTTTCTAGCATCAGAGGTTCTAGATTGTCAGTCTAAGAAGAAAGAGCCTCCTCCAATGGTTTAATTCTTTAAACCACCATAAAAAAATTTTCCAAATCCTTTCCCTAAGCACGAAAATGCCTTTTCCATTCACTATTTAAAGTTGAGTTGCAGCCACTAGAGGGCAAGGCCACGATACACAACACACTGCCCGGGCTGGGTAATGAAAAACCAATGCCACAAAAAGCAGAGCAGAAACTACAGCTGAAGACTCTTTATATTATGAAGATTTGGTTATTCAAGGGTTTTTTTAATACTGAATTTTTCATTAATTACAGGAACATACCCACATATTCTGTGGGTTGCCTAAAATATTAATTCCATCTTTACAGTAAAGTCTCCCAGACAATCTACTTCTACTTCTACATCCGCATTAAAAATTCTCATAATCTTTTCTCTCAAATTTTAAAATTAGGTTTTCCAACTTCAGTGTTTCTGATACTGAAATTATGCAAGTTACTGGAATTCTACCCAGAATAAGCAAGCATAGGTAAAAATCAGAATACTGTCAAAGGCTCTTCCCAGTAAATATAGAAATTGAACTTCCTAATCAATGATAAAAAGTATCTAGCTAGAAATTTGCCATATGCTGCAAAAGAACCAGAATTAACATGCAGATTTTTTTTCTGCATCTAATCAGCATTTTAAAAAAATAGCTGTTGTGAGAAGAGTTAGGCTTTTTCTGTACAAAGACAGCCCTTTGTTGAAATGTATTCTTGACATTTAATATTAAATACTGCTACAATTCATTATCTATGCTCTTAGGAGAACAGAAAACAAAGTCCAGAAACTAAAGCAAACCAGGAGAATGAGTCATTTACTAAAAGAAAAAAAAAAAAAAAAACCCAACTGACAGAAGGACATACACTCGAAACCAAAACATTTAAAGAATTATTTCAAAGTCTATAGTCCAAACACAACATGGAAGAAAGCTCAGCAAGCTTGCCATTAAAAATGATGACATGTAATAATAGTGGCAATGCACTGGTACTGTGCATGAAATCAGTCCTATCTACACTGGCCCATCTACTGCATGGAAAAAAAGCATCTGCACTGTGTATCACCAAAACAGATGAGCCCTCAAATTAAGTTCACATAACATTCAAACTGCACTCTCAGTACAAACACAGCCTTCCCACAAAAAACATGTTTGCTGTTAAGTAATAAGCTTTGACATACCAAGAGGTTTGTCATCCAAGCTTAAATTTAATACAGCTGTAGACAAGATTACACTTTGATTAAAGGAAAATCAGCAAGACTTTTACACTACCTATAATTAGTCTACTATTCGTACAAAGTTTTAATAAACTTTAATTAGAATTAGATGCCATCCAAAGCTTGTTTCAAAGGAAAATAGGTTGGGCCACTGGGAATTGGCAGCATTAAGAGCAACATGATTAAATACAAGTTTAAGAGAAACATGTGTGTCCCTATTTCTTCTTTCAAATTTTTTGGAAAAAAGGTTTTCTTCTGCAGCCAAGTAGTATACTTGGGTCTTAAGCAAACACAGGCATATCAAACACGATATATGTATGATGCAGGTTGGTAGAACGTTTCATTGGATTATTACAGCTTTGCACTATTTCATAAAAGAAAAAAAAAATTAAATCCTGAATAAATCTGTGACACTTTTGTCAGATGAATTCTCAAGTATTTACCAGAAAAAACAGAAGTTTGCCCAGCCAGCCTTAAAACAATTAAGATGTTATTGTTACAACAGAAACAGAATACGACATTTGTATATAGATCAGTAACAGCTCTCCTGAATGTTTATATGAAATTCATGTGAATATCCACTGAAGTTACAAAATCTAAGAGACACAGGAAACAACTAAAGGGCAAGGCCCTCTCACTAAGTACCTTTCCACATCGCTGTAGTTAGCAGGCAGGAATTAGTTTGTCTACCACAGACACAGAAAGAAGTAAGCTAGTCCTTCTCCTACTTGATCTTAAAATTACCTCCTGCCTCTGTTGCCTGACAGTAGCTCCTCAGGGCTGAGAAGCGGCTGTATTTTAGACATTCTGAAATGACAGGCTGCAGAAGGGAAGTGCCATACACATAACCTCAAGCCTTTACAGATGTCCTGGCTTCACTGCATAGCACTTTCCTTGACTGCACTCACAATCTCCCATCCAGGTTTCCAGGGAAGAGTCAGAAGTCAGCTCTCTGCTCTCTTCTCTCTGTATTTCAAAGTTTTCACCCCACTAAGTTCCCCCATTCACATCAGGTCTATGTTGGGAGCAGTAACATTTCACAGCAATTATGGAAACACACCCTGTGCAGTGCACAGCTGCTGTGCTCTCCCTAACACCCACCTCAAGAGTTGCACCACAGGACACCTCCAGCTTTCTCCCTGTTTATAAGTTCTAGTTTCTTTTGGAATAGACAAAACCCTCACAGACACGTGGTGGAACCGAGAGTAGTCCAGTCCCCTCCCAGCACGCCACAGCAACACGTGCAAAGCACACAAGGGACTGGAAAAACATCACAGAATATCCTGCACTCTTTCAACATTCAACAAGGTATCTTAAAAACAAAGGGGTGCTAAACTTCTGAGCTTAAAGTACATTATTTAATTTTTAACAAGCTCTTGTGGGACAAACAGTGCATTTTTAGTACATTTATTTCAGGGCTTGCTTCTCTCTCTAAAAATTAGCTCAAGTCAGATAAAATAAACATGTGCACTTAACAAAGGTACCTCATTTACCTTGTTACATTATACTTTTCACACTTAATTCAAAACTGGACAACTTGAGCAGCTCATCTACCTCCTGACTGCACAAACTGGATGGACTTGCCAACTTCCAGACTCAGCAGCTGCCTGCACACTTCCAATACCATCCACTCATCCAGTGCCAAGGAGAACTAATGCAAGGCATGACACACTATCATCAACCACCACCCAGCAGCTTTCTGCCACCTGTTTCTCAACCTCAGTGTTTCTTAACAGGCACATCAGGAACGTTGATGTTTTGTTCGCTTCCCTTTAAAAAGTTTAGCTTAAAAACTTAAATACCAGGAACAGCAAACTAGTAAACAAAATTGTGGAAACCACATCAATAATTTGGAGTAATAAAACAGAGAAAAATCCCAAGAACTCACACAGCTATTATTCTAAAAGCAAAAAAGGTAGGTATTTAAAACCAACTGGAGTTAATCTTTATTCCTAACTATTCTATAAATACCTAAATATTTTGAATAAATTAACTTTCAAATATAAACGCTTAGAATTTCAGAAGGTCTTTCTGGATTTTATCAGTTACTCATATATACAATAATCAATGTGCAAATGCATTTTTTGATTATCACTTTAAGAGAAAATAAATAATCATTTACAGAAAGTAAGTCACTTGACAGTAATATTCCACAATAAATTATAATAGAAGTATTCTTGCAGTGGACTTTGATATAATGCAAAACATTTACTTCTTTGCCAGATAGACAATAATAACTACAAAACTTCGCACAGGATCAGCTAATACCTTTCATTCTCTCATTCCTTTCTTTCTAAAATCTTACCAGCTGTGTGTGAATGAAAGATTTTGGTCAGCGACCCACAAAGTAGTGTGTCTACAGTGAGTCAATGAATCCCCTGGAACATCAATATCCCTTCAACTGCAATAAATTACTGGTTGTCTTATCTCAGATTTTTATGTGCTGCATGTCAACTAAAAATTCAATGCATACTAGAAGGACTCAGTCTCTAAGCCATGAAAATATGAAAAAACAAAAAAGCCCAGAAATAAAATTTCAAAAACGAAAACAAACAGAAAACCCACAATAAGAAAGTCACAAAGTTACTTTATTCACCCAAATAATTAACTTAATAAATTAAACCAATTAACATTAATTTAAAAAGAAAACTACTAGAGTGCTTACATTCTGCAGATACAAAGTTATCACTGTCTGCTCAAGGATAAAAACATTCATCTCTACTCAGTATCAACTAAAACTAAATCAGTGTGTTTCTTCATGAAGTAACGTATTCAAAACTCCCTTAAGTATGAAACAAATGATTCTAGCTGTGACAGAAGCACATAAATGACAAGTATTCGCATGTTGCTATTTCAACTTAAACCAAATCCACCCAGTGAATTGTCATAGGGTGGTCAACTCTCACTAGAAAGTCACAATTAAAAACAGGTGAAGTGCTCAACAGTAAGCATCTCAAATATGGCAGACAGAACACTCCTCACTAAGCAGAGTGTTATATAAAGAGCTGAAACTATTTTTCCTAAAATCTTTCATGGAAGATGACCCATGTTCCAACTACATGATTATTTTAATTAAAAAGAAAATTATCTATCTGCTCTGGAAATACCTTACTTCACTACAAATACAGCTCCTTAAAACTGCTGGTCCTGCACTGCTCGTAACAATGGCTCTTTTCAACATGCAAGAATATTTAATAGAACCCGAGAAATTAAGCTGAGAGAAGTAAGCATTTTTAAAATTAAATACTCAAACACCATAACACAGAAAATTGCCAATAAAAAGCTTTGTTACCTTAAATGATAACTGCAACATTTACTATCATTTTTCAACAGCGCAGAACTCTGGATGCCTGTGCTTAATGGTACAAGTAAATTTAAAAAGGAGAAGTAGCAATACATGTTTCCTGTTGGCTTTTTTTTTTTTTTTTCTTTCTAAAAAGGGCAACTTGCAATCTAGAGTGTGCAATTGTGACTTCAATTGCTCTTCAGTTTCAACATTCCCTTCTGCATAACGTGATCTGCTTGTAACACTGATCCCCTTGTCTCTATGCCATCCTTGGAGAATTTCCCATGCAAACTCCCTGGTATCTTCAGTGCTCTTCTCACCCAATTGTTCAGCCTCAGTGCTGGTAGGAAGTTCAACTCAATAGTTCTCCAAACTGTCTATACAGATGTATAGACATCACACCACCTGAGCACCTGGCTCAAACCAGACAAAGTGACCTGAGAACTTGTTGCTTGTATTTAGAAAGAATGAGAAACAAAAGCAGAAAAGCTTCTTCCAGCCTCTCATTGCACTCCTCTTTCTCCTGATTTTCCTCTCTCCAGCCCCTAAATTATGTTTGGCTGCACCATCACCATACATACCCAAAGCCACTTGGACATGAGAAGAAGACAAGGTGCACAAAGCTGGAATTTTACCATTGTTGTTTGCACTTTACAGAAAGGGACAGGAGCAAGAGGAAGGCAGCAGTTGGGACTACTTACAGACTCCAGTGGGGAAGCACTGTGAAAAACAGGTAAGTCCTAAAAATCTGCAATTCTTTTCATCCCAAAAGACTGGAAGGAAGGTAGCACCAACATTACAGAGGACAGACAAGGGAGCTGAAGTCTAAGTTTAGTTGTTTTAAGAGTGGCCCAAGTGTGAGAATCCACACAAGAAGGACAGGATGAATGATGGACGAGCTATGCAGAAGAGCTCACCTGGCATTTGACAACTGGTTTAAACATATTCTGTGCACCCATAACCTTCTCTGCCACAGATTTGTTCTTATTTCTTCAGTTTTGTCAAATATGTTCCTAAGAAACAGTATTTTGCAGAACATTTTATTTTTCACCTTCTAAAGTAGAAAAAATAAAGGAAAAATTAATTCCAACCTGAATTAGCATATTTTCTAATGGTAATATACATACATTAACAACAGAAGGAAGTTACTACCCAGCAATTGACAAAAACAATACAGAGGCTTTAGGCCTCAAGAGGATCAGCAAACTGAAACAAGGAACACCCTACTCTGATGTTGGGGATCACTGTGCTTTTTTTGCTGCCTATCCCATTTTCACTATTCCTGTTCACTTAGATGACTGTCCTAATGGTGGCAAGAGCATCATGCTCTAATTTACCAACATTTTCAGAAACATGTAGGTTCAGTGACCTCTGACTTTGTCAAATGCATTTTCACTGCATAACACAAGCTGACAAGATTTTGTTCTATGCTATTTGCTTTAGTTGTTCTGTCAAAGGTACTAGAAAGCACAGAGGAACACAAATCAATAGTGAAAAAAGTACCTTTTGAATTGGAACAAAATCCAGTAGAAGAGTAGAACTGAAACTAAAAAGCAGAAGGTGTCTCTGAATTGCAGCTCTGAGTTTTGTAGCAAATAACAAAGGCTCTATATTCCACTACAGTTTTCAAAATGCAATTTCTCATTAGCATTTTGAGAAGATGCAAGTCATCCAGGCTTTCTGCTATGGGACATCTTAAACAGTTCTATCCAAGCAGAAAAAACCTTTTAACACCTTTATAAAGAACAGTGTCTGTTCTCCAGAATCTAATGCTCTAACACTTGAAAAAACCAAAACAACTCAAGTTATTTGAATGATAATGTTCCCAAAACTTGTAAGTTTGGCTTCATACACTGCTAGCATGTTAAACAAGTATGTGAATTATAAATAATAAATAATTCATCATAACTCAGACATTTAAATGATAATACCCTCAAGTGTAGGCAGGTATCTAAGTCTTTTACACTGTAAACAAGTCACATTTAACTGAATTTACCACTTGTGATTATATAAAATAAATATACAAGACATTCCTATCATCATAATCCTTCTTCAAGCAAGGTCATAGAGCTCTTTCCAAAGGCTTGTTTATCAAAGCAGATAAACTTTCTCCTCCCTCTTCTAAGATGCCAGCAAACAACACTCATACTTCAAAGGGTGTGTTAAACAGGCAAGTATTGCTCATACTCTTTCAAATGCTCAGAGATACAAAGCATGAGGGAAATAAGGAGCTCACCTCCACCAGCCTAAGTCTACACAGCAAATGGATAAACCAGAAGAATCCTGCTAAGATGCCCTCAGACCTGCTCATGGACACGACTGGTGAAAGTGCACTCCTGACAGCTGTTTGAGCAAATGTATACTGTACCTAACATCTATCTCATTTTGTAGTCATTTATTGCTGGTGTGGACTGAAATGGCACAATTCACCAAGAATTATTAAAAGCATTGACAGAAATTCTTCTGCTTTGGAATATAATAATAATAATAATAACAACTACTACTATTACTACTATGGTAGTACTTCATGAGCACAAGGAGTTATAAAATACCAAGAAAGGAACAATGATGGGGGAAAAAAATCCCAAACCCAAACATCTGGAAGATGCCCTGTCCCTGGAACTGTTCAAGGCCACCTTGGATGGCACTCTGAGCAACCTGGTCTAGTGGGAGGTGTCCCTGCCCATGGCAAGGGTGTTGGAAATAGATGATCATTAAGGTCCCTTCCAACCCAAACCATTCTGTAAATCTCTGATTAGTAGCAGGTTGGTGCTGTCCATTCACTCTATCATCTTTATCTTTATGGAAAGGAAACCCCAAAGCAGGAGTTATATGGGTCAAAAATAACAAAAAAGACTGAATTGGCCCATTTTTCATATTTGACTCAGTACATTCACTAAAGCCCTTTTTCATATGCTAGCAATTATACTGTCACTGCTAATATGACAATAAACAAAAGTTGGCCCCTTCTTATGTTCCAAAATATTTGTTTTTCTTGTGACATTTTTTACCACATTATTTGTAAATTCAAGCAGAACTTTCCAAGTCACAACTTCTTTTCAGATAGAAAAGACTGTACCTAGAAAGCTGACTAGCCTCCTTTTTTCTTTGTCTCCACTATCTCACCCATTAAATAAAAATATTAACCACAATTTTATATATTAAATATAACCAGTTTTGAAATAAAAATGCATGTCGACTGCGTCAGTAAACGCAATTAAGCTTCAAGGTTAAAACATTTTTCTGTCCATATATGATGACAAATTCTCATTTTAAAACCCTGTCACTACAACTGTCCTATGAAAAAGAATACTCAGGACACCTCAGTGTGAGTGCAGCAGTTGAAAAAAATTACCTCTTCCAAATGTCTCCAAGTATAACCAAGCACTTATTATTTCTTAAATCCTTCGACTGTCTGCAAAGTTTCATTCTGGACTTTAAGACACTTGCTAGATTTGAGGCATAACATCAGCAAGCAGATCCAGTCACTGAAATGTTACAAGATTACAGGTACCCTAACATTAAGCTCAAAACTACATCTTCATAAAAGGCTTTAAAGGATATTACAAAGCAATTATTTACAAAACAGCAATTATAAAAGAAGATGCATACAGCAGGTTTAAACCATAACATACATCAAAGAGAGTACAAGTCACAGATCTCAAAATAAAGAGTAGTAGTCATGAAGATCCTGTAGTATTAGTTTATAAAACTCAGATCATCATCTAAAATTTATCCAGCAAAGCTGCATGTGAAAGGAAGGAAGGAAAATAAGCATACTTACATTTGATAACTAGGGGAGACCAAATAAACCTCTCTTACCTACACATCTTGCCTACAAAATTGTTCAACTGCAGGTACATTTACACTGACCTGTGAAGCAGGCAAAATCCCAGAACAAGGTGACCTAAGGAGCCCCCAGGAATGCAATCTGGGTGTCCCAGAGAGACTCAGAGAAAGCACAACTGTGTTGGTGCAGTGTTTTGCCAAGCTAACCCATCCCAAGCTCACTTCTGGAACACGGGGTCAAGGAAGGTCAATCTGCAGCTAAAATGTACGTGTGCATTAAATTGATCAGGAGGCAATATGCTGCAACAGGATGGATGTACAATCTGTGCTGATCTCAGTCAGTGAGGCAGCATGTGCACAGAGATTCAAAACATGCATTTTGAAAGAAAGGTTGTCCTTGTGTGCTGATGCAATGCATTTGTTCAAGTACAAAAACCTCCAGAAACATTTTCTTCTCTGTTTATGTGGAAGTTAGAAGTTATCTAAACACAGCACACATACTTCTAACTTTCTAATTAATAGCCATTCATAAATGAAACCAAAGATGAGAATGATGCCACAGGTAAAGAGCATTCAAATAGACTTAGAACATCCACATGCCTCTGTGTTATAGGTAACATGTTATTAATATGAATAGCAGCCTATCACTTCTTCCCTTAATTACATAGGAAGGGCTCTGTTCATAGACCAAATCACAGGCCTTCACTGTCACTGACAGTATTTGTATATCTTCCAAAGCTCTGCTTAAGCAACATAACCAGCAGCTTTACCCAATGTTGAACAGCTACAGAGATTGTAAAAACAAATATACCCTTTCCATGACAATTTGTAATCCTGGCCTTCTCTTACAAGTGCTGGAATATGCAGTTTACAAAAAGTCCTCAGAGGAAGACGGAAAAAAAAAAATTTCCCCTGTGAGTTCTTAAATAGTAAGTAGTGGTTGACAACTACAAGTTACAGTGTTGTATTATTTCCACCTTTATGGAATTAGGAGTGGAACTAGAAATATTCTTATGTCACTCATTTAGTGCTTCCTTTCCTCCAGAAATTCTTTTAAAATTTACCTGACACATTTTGGTGATAACTTTAAGTTACACTATAAAATAAGTAGTCCAGGTAAGCATAATATTAAACTCTAACTATACATACACACACTGGAAGTTAGAAATAAAACAGCAACACAGGCTAATCTACCAGCTAATATGTCTGACACTGACCTCAGAAGCTTATTTCCTGGTAGGGATTAATTCTGTACACAAAATCCTCTACCAAGTCCACAAGCAACCTCAATTCATTAGACCTGCTGTGGACCAGCAGATTGGACTGGACAATTTCCTCGGGTACACACCAACCTTTGTCATCCTCTGCCAGTTCATCCATGTCATAGGATTTGCTGTCTTTGTTCACAGTATTGTAACTACCCCCAGAGTAGATATCACCCTAACTACTTAATGACCTAAAGTTCTGGAATCCACAGAAACAGCAGAAACTTCATCAAACTTATTCTTTGTCCCTTTAAAGTATGTGTTAATATTGACATAACCTTAAAAATCCTCTGGCATCCAGCAAGAGGAATCCAGGAAG
Organism: Certhia americana; assembly: GCA_018697195.1. Lineage (NCBI taxonomy): Eukaryota > Metazoa > Chordata > Aves > Passeriformes > Certhiidae > Certhia > Certhia americana. The sequence goes on along the minus strand of CM031868.1, from coordinate 8,497,514 downwards.
AGTAATGATCAGAAAACAACAAGGAGTTACCTACAGAGATCACATACCTGGAAAAACAACTTGGCTTCACAAACAAATATAAAGAACAAAGCTTGTTTTTTTAATAACAGAGTTCAAATCATGAAGAATTACAAATAATTCATTATGCCTCCTGAAAGCTTCCAGATTCTTCAAGCACCTGGAAACAGTAGGTATAAGTGCAAAACCCAGCAATGCCAAAATAAAATCACAAGTAATATTACAGAAACTGATTTGCAATTCTATTGCCCATGAGTTCTGGCATAATTGCCACAGCTTAACAACAACAAAAAAAGAGAGAATGGCAGTTAATTGTGTCCTGAGTTACTGGGAAAGGTCACCAGGATATTAAAAGGCAAAAAGGTAGGCAGGCCAAATGCTCAGTATTGCAGAACCAAGATATCTAGCTTCTAACCTATAAAATTAAGCATTACACTTTAAGAAAACCAATTAAAAAAAAAACAAAAACAAACCAGAATGCAAGGCATAATCAGCAAACTCTGCTGGGGTGGGGTTAAATAAGCAAAAAAAAAACCCACTTACAGAACATCAATACTACAGCAAAGACTAAGTTTTAAATAAATCAAGGTTTAAACTTCATCTCACTGAACTTCCAAAAAAGGAACAACTTTGGAAAAGTTCCATTTAAGAGCAAAAATTTCCGTATCAGATAAGACTAATGACATATGCAGATAGCAGCAACCAGTACCAAATGTCTTCTAAAGTACTTGCTGTACAAATATCTATCTGGCCCATTACAGGGCTTTTCATCCTGAATTTGAAACATAACATTTCTATTCCTTCCTTTAAAAAGGGAATGCATGGTTACAAGCATCCATAACTCTTCTATCTTAAGCTTTTGCATTTATTTTATTTTTATGGAAGAAATACAAGTGTAATTATGAGAACATGCAGCACTAATAACTTAATTCTCAGGTTTCTATTCAATACTCAAGAGCAAAAGGCTCCCCCCTTCTGTTCTTATATAGTATTTATGTATATGAGACATTGTATGCTTTCTGTCTTGAAGACTTTCTGTAATAAATACTTTCAGCACATTTTCAACATCAGAATTATCTGGTGAAAACCAAAACTAAACAAGATATTCCTACTGGGGAAAAAACTTACTTTAACAGTAGCACAATACTGTCAGTATTTATTGCATTTAGTTAGAAGTTCTCCTATTTTACACTATTAGGACATTGGCAATTGAGCCCATCTCACTGTCAATTCTTCAGTCTCTCCAATGGTTGGTTAATGTTATTTTATAACCTAAAAGTTTTATGAATAGCATATACTTCTCTCCACTACACATCACATTTCAACTTTTTTCCCTCTAAAAAAAAAAAAAAAAAAAAAAAAAAAAAAGAAAAAAAAGAGTTAAACTCCTGCTAGCATTTTCTGTGTTTTTCCACTCAACTACATTGTTACTACAGGATTTTGGACTTTCTATTATAAGCCTGCTGGAAGTTCATCATTTATTTATACTTTCTCAAGACTGAAATAAACTCTAAGGTATTGCTCAATCACACACAAGTCTGGCACAACACAACAGGAAAATTGTATCCAATTAATTGCCTGGCTCCAGCACCATGATTTTCCTTTTCAAGTAGGAAACTGTTCTGGGCCTCTGGCAGAGATATGTCTTCTTGCAAGATGGTGCAGTCCAACCCATCTCTCTGCCTGATGTTCCCACCCCTAGAGCAGACTGAAAAAACACTTGCTTATATTCAACAAAAATGTGACAATGCTGAGCGTTCTTCCAACAATTCTGCCACAAGCAGAAACGTTTCTGGAAAGACAGGCAAGCTGGGAACATGAATGCATGGTCACAGCAAAATCTAACAAAATTCAGAGCTCTTGGATAATCCAAACTCTCAGCAAGTGAGCAACATTAACAGGAAACAAGTATTGATTTGATTCAAAAGAAAATCCAGAGACAACAAATAGTCATATAACTTAGCAGCATTAGACTGTAAAATTGCTAGCTATAGGGATTGAGACAGCATTCTTCCTTCCTTTTCACTGTCCTGGTTCCATAAACTCTAACCATTCTCACTTTATGTTATCTATTAAAAGAAATGACAAAATCCTAAATGCAACAAAACAGACGAGTAGAACAAAAGAAATTTTGCAGAATTCTAGCTAGATCAGACTCAAATCAACACAACCAAAGTAGCACAGTGACACAGACACTCCTCAGCCACATGGCCCTTTACAGAAAACAAACTCAATTACTTTCATTAGATAAGTAAACGAATGAAGCTGTCACATTCATTAAGAAAAATGAGAAGATAAAGCTAAATCAAAGTATTTCTCCAGTGCCATGTAAATCCACCTGCAAGCAATCACTGAATTACCCAATTAACATATAAAAAGGTAAAAATCAAGAACAACTTTATATAATCAAAGTATAGGGAAGCAAGGTATTGCATTTATACACCTGGGACCAGGAGCAAACCCAAACCATCCCATAAGAGATCTAAGGAAAACACATTTACTGGCCTTCATTCCAGCTAAGTAACCTGATTCATTTGAGGTTTGTAAAAATTCATTGCAAATACAAAAGGGATTTTTGTTTGTTTTTAAAGCCTAATCAATGTGTTGGTGTTCCTGGCTCAGGATAGATGTAGCATGACTGCAATGGATCAGTTCCAAGAATGACAGTATTAACTCTGCAGCAGTGGCTCTAGATGGTATCTCTGCGGGGAAATCCTTGTCAGCACTGACTTACCTCTACTATAAATGGCTGCCCACACTCCTACACTGGCTCCTAAAACCATGGTGCTGAAGTTTGTCAAATGCAAGAGCTCCCTACCCCATACAATTCTCATGATCATATCAGTATAAAATTGGATGGTTCATTCAGGGTGAAAAGCACTTACATAAAAATATTAACAGGTGTATGTAAGGGCTGCCTGACATCACCCTCTTACCAGAAGCACCTAAGCACTGGAGTTTCACCTTAGTGCATTACAGCAAATCCCAGGTCAGTCCCCCAGGGCACTTGGAACAAACATTCAATGTCTGGAATATAGTGTCTCCACTGCAGACTGTAAGTGTACAGCAACATCATGAGTACTGAAAAATAAAACACCTGTTCATCTCTCAGACAACAATCCTAACAGAAAGTTGAAAAGATATCATAGAGGAAAAAACAACAGATATGGTATTTATCAAAATAAGTGCTGCTGATACATGGGAAACTAAACACCCTTTACACAGATCAGCACTACAGAGGCCAGAGTATCACACAGGATTCTCTACTGGAAGCAGTGGGAAAAGAACCTCCCAGCAAAAAAACCTGCAATTCAAAATATCATTTTTCATATCCCACTTAGTTTTTTAAGATAAATTTACTAAAATACTTCTGAACAAACAGAACATCCAAAGTACGTGTTCTGTACTTTCCTGAATCACGCCAAGCTCTTGTTATCCACAAAACATTTTATGTAATGTTAAGTAACATATTTCTTTACAAATTTTGTTTGCTTTCTTTCATATCAATTTAGTTTTACCCCTAGTACAATGCAGCAAAAAAAAAGACTAACTAATCTCAAAGTAGTATACTTTGTCAAAGTATTTCTTGCATTAGTGGTCTAAAATTAGAAGCAGCATGCTAGACAGAGTCTAATAAGGGGTTCTTCCTTTCCAAGTGCAGCCTCCACACTTGTCCTGAGGCTCTGCCTGTGCACTCAGCATGGCCAGGTCCCTGTGGATGGCAGCCCTGCCCTTGAGCAGATCAACTCACTTGGTGGTGTCAGCCCAAACATGACCACAGTAAACTTCACTGTGTCCTTCAGATCATGGTAAACTGGCTGGACCTTTGGGCTGCTTGCTTTCAGTTGTTGGGGTTTGGTTTGATTGGTTGGGTTTGGGTTTTCTTGTAGGGTTTTTTGTTTGTTCTCTTAGGATTTGGTTTTTGAGGGTTTTATTTGGGGGGAAGGGGGGAGAGCAATCTGTTTTGTGTTTGTTTTAATATTTTGTAGTATTTTTATCTCACATATTTTAAGTCTTTTAAGCCATAATGCACAGCTTTAATGAATTTCATTTACTATTACAGGAAATATGGATTTCAATATATTAGTTAGCATTTCCATCATCAAGATATGAATGTGCTCAATTCAATTCAAATCCACTTTGAATTAAATGAAAACAATAGCATTAGCTACCATTAACACATCAACTTGTGCCTACACTTTTTTTTTTTTTCCAGTTATTAAAAATTACCAATTCTTTGGAGTGTTTTTCTATCTTAGAAAATACTTTATTTTTCACAGTTTTTTCAGAGCCTTTGGTAAACTGTGGCAATCAATTCCCTATAAAAGGTACTTATAATAGCAACTCACAACAATCTCAGGCACTGAATAATTCCAGATTTTGAAAGCCTGGATATCTGTTCAGAAGCTTCAGGTTTCCACTAAAAGCTTCTACATCTGTCAAAAGCATTTCAGCCTGGAAGTCACATACAAATTCTCAAAGGTCTTCCACTTGCTTATTTTTAGAAATAAAAACAAAACCCAAAAACTCCGTTTACGATTTTCTACAGTTACACAATTTTTAAGACTTTCTTCCTATATGCAGCAATTTGAGCTGAACAAACACATTTAGATTTTTGTAACTATAGCCCACTTTTACTTTTCTTTGATTCACACTTTTTGGAACACTCCATGCTCAGCACAACATCTACTTCCTACATATCTAGTGAGTCACTTTTCCAGGCACCTCTAAAAAAATCTAAGATTCATTAACTTGTAATTACTAAAAAAAATAAAATCGAAATGAATTCTAATTATAATTGTCTAATGTTATCACTGTGTGAAAAATCTACTAGTTACCAAGGAATTATTACACTGTATCTACAAACACAGGCAGGAAGAGGAATTGCACTTGTTTTCTACAAAAATATTACTATGCACAGAAAAAGTCCAAGTACAGATGATCCCACCACCATCTCCTTACACCTTTATCATATACATGTTTAGGCTTACATATTATGTTTAAAATATTTTAAAAAGCAAATCCAACTTCAAATACCTTCTTTTAATTGCTATGTATTGGTGATCTTGAAAACTCATTCTATTTTCATCCTTAATAATGCTGGTGTTACATAGACATTATCTCCCTGGGCAAATAACTTTTTTCCATGCATAATTAAAGTGCCTTTATACAAAGTAAACATTCACATCTTTCAACTGTAAGTAACGTGTTATCTTCAGCTTGGTCTACTTACCTGACATATTTCAGCTTATACCTTCCTCTGCCTTAGGAAATAAAATCTGTACTACTTTCCTTGGCATTGCTTACTGATGCTCCTTCTCTTCAGATTCTACCCCTATTTACAGATAATACTGACAAAACTGTTTACAGACTATGTAGGAAACAGGATCACTCACATGAGTCCCTAAAAAAACTAAAACTCCAAGCCCTTGAACAAAAAATGAGTATTAGAGTATAACTGAAAGGCAGCTCAAGAGGCAGCACAGAAACTGGACTGAGTAACTGGTAATGCCTGAAATTGGTATTGCCTAAGTTCACAACTCATGAAATTGTAGTCCCAGATCATTTACAAACTATTTTGAAATATCTGAAGGTTTTTCTCATTACTAAATTAACATTTGAAGGTCTTTTATCTTTTCAAAAACATGGAATCGATAAATGTCCTATATATAAGCTTCTAAGAAATGTTTACAAATAGTCTGACAAACAGAATTTGTGCAGGTTTAAATATAGGTCATTGATAGGATAATGACAATTTCCTAAATGAGATGTGCTTATTAGCAGTTATGTAAACAACGATAATAGATATTCCTGCATGTAAATGTTCTGGCATAGTTTTATATTTTTGTTTGTATTTTGAAAACATTTTAAGTAGTTCTCGTGATCCAAGATCAAGCCTGTATTTATCTGTATCTTCAACCTGCCTTTTCACAACAGCATTTGACACCTATTATCTCTAATGGGGCATTTCCCCTCCCTGCCAACTGCCTCACAATTTACTATTCGGAAACTCAACCAGGTGAAAAGCCAGTCCATATAGCCAACAAACAAGCACAGAATCTGAAATTCTCCACATTGCTACACCTTTTCACAGCACCACATCTAACATACAATAGCAGTGGACTCCAGGGCATGATCCCAAAGCCATTCTTTAGTTGTCTGCCATGGCTACAGATGCCCACCCCGGCAATTGTCAACAGACCTCTGTCAAATTATTGCATCATGTTACCTCAAGAACTATCAAATACAGTCCTCTTATTTACTACTACTACTAAGCTGCTATTTTAAAACAGATAAATAAACCAAATAAGCATATAAATTTTTTATCTATAGTAGAGAAGCCAAAGCTAAGTGAAATTTAAAAACAAAAATCCCCATAGCTGATGGTTTTTGAAGCTTGTCTTTTCAGTTAGCAGACTTGCTCAACACGCAGTGCTATGTCAAATTAACCATCTTGAACATGACATACAATTTGTAACCATAATAGAGCATGGGGAGGTCTTAAAATCTTTATAAGTCATAAGAAATGTTGATAAAAAGCTATATGCATAATATTTTCTAATTGAAAAACAGCACAATAAATTGGAACATTTTACTTTGTTCAGTCAAACAAGAAAGGTTAAAGACTAAACAAAGTATTTAAAGCACTTAAATTTTTTAGAATCCAAGAATGCATATCACATACACAATAGAGCCAAAGCAAGATGCTTAATGAAACATTTATTACAGACAGCAGTTTGCAAAATTACCTGCAGGTAACTTGAAAGCCATGCCATAATCCAGTCTTAAGAAATTAAATGCTTGTCTTGTCCCATCATGTCCAAGTATTGCACAACGTAGGATAGTTAACAATAAAAGGTTTAAGAACTTTGACTGTGTTGCACTGCTCCTCATGCTGTGTCATACTACTGAGAAAATCTGCTTAAATTATAGACCATATTATTCTTAAAATACAGAGCTACACTGACTGCATTTCATAGAAGGACTTGGTGTGAAGCTAAAAACCAGCTGACTTAGAACGTGTAAAGTTTTAGAGCATAACATCAAGATATATTTGGAAAAAATACAGTGCTGAGCAACTGTAGCCTGCCCTTTGTTAATTTTTCACTGGATATTTAAAATTAACTTAAAAGTCATTAAGTAAAACAACTTTACTTGTCCCAGTTCAATCCCTAGTGGACAAAACATGCACTACAGGACCCCTCAATCTTGCTTAAAAAGACTGCCAGACTTGCAAGAGGAATAGTTAAGGACACAGGATGTATTTTAAAATCATTTTCACTAACGATAAGACTATATGAATGCCACCCATTACACTCCTGCTGCCTGTAATAAACGTTCTATCGGAACCAAACAAAATACTCCACAAAATTCCAGAACGACAAGTAGGAAGAGTGCCAAACAAGCACAGTATCTTTTAAAAATCCATTTTTCAACACTCCTCACAATAAATTTTCCTACCTCGATAAAACAGCAATTTCTCTGCATTACACCACCATGTGTTATATATACACGATGAGTATCGATACAATGTCCTTTCACATTTGCATGACTCACCTCAAAATCACCTACTTCCAGTAATAAATAAGGCACACGCAAGCCTTTCAGGAGCCTAACCATTCTCAACTGTTAGTTTTATATATTCTTCATAATCTTCAAAGTTTCTGCTTAGTAAGAAATGACCAACTTACCTGGAAAGTTACCGCTTGAAAACAAATCTTACTCCTCCCTTATGCAACTATCTTACAGGAAAACCAGAGCGATCCGCAATCTACAGGGACTCGCTAAAACAAATGCGCACTTTCAGTGGTTTTAAATAAACATCTTACCTTGCCTGTCTTGTGATCAAACCAGACAAGAGCATGGTTCCTGGACAGCACTTTGCAGTCAAACGTGGCATTGTTCTGGGCTGGCCGGCAGCGAGCCACGGAGCGGCCGATCTTGACAGGCTCGTCCAGGTAGACATGACGCTCCTGAAACGGGTGGGAGTTCGGGCGGCAGGTGAAGATGGCCAAGGCTGAAGGCATCGAGGACAGATTGGGGTTGCCACACCAACCAGAGATGAAGAGAGCCTCTTCTGATGCAGACTGTCCTCCACAATTCTTAAAACACCTCCACGGCAACTTTATATTAAAGCAGGATGAATATTATCGTATGAGAGGCCTAACAGCTCGTTGTTGCAGTGTGTAAACTAATTCTGGCAATAATCCAGTGAAAAAATCCCATTATGTCTTTTAATAATATCAGCAGTGGCCCAAAATCAGTCTAAAACATACAACTTTCAATCCATCCTTCTCTGGAAGAATAGGAATAAGCATCTGATTCCTTCAGAGAGAAGCAAAGGCCCCGTGAAAGAAGGATACAATGTCTTAAATCCAAGTAGATGAGTCATACAAGTACTTTTGTTTGTAACCTCAACTGCCTTCTTTCTCCCTCCCCCTTCCGTAAACAACACTGACCAAAAGTCTGACCAATGCAACATGGAAGCAAGGAAAGGTATAGGGAAGGGGGATGAAGGAGAAAGATCAGCGTCCTCTCACACACGGCACAGATCAGGAACTGGAAGGTGAATACAAAGCCCTTGCTCCACAACAGGACAAACCTATCGGTTCACCTAGCAATCCGCATTTCACCATCTTCGCGTGTTAAACCCCAGCAGAATAGGTGGTCCTCGATTTACGACAGAGTGCGAGAGCTACACAGTTTTTCTCCCCTACACCAGATCAAGCTGAGCTGGTCTACAGCTTCTGGGAGCCGCTCAGATAAGGAACTCGATAAGGCATGGAGAGGCTCCCAACTCGCCTTCTCCAGGGGACAAACCAAGGCGTGGGAAGGCTCTTGGGGCCGGCCTGCGAGGTGCCCTGACAGGTCTCTCCCCGGCCGTGTCTGGCGGCAGGGTCGGTGTGCGTCCCTCGGCAGGGGCGGGCAATGGGGGCTGCCCCGGGGAGTCTCCGCCAGGATTGCCCGGTGCGGCGGCGGCTCCGCTCAGCCCCTCCGCAGGTGGCTGCGCATGAGGCGGGCCCGCTGCGCACCCCCGCGCTCTTCGCCCGCCCAGCGCGGCTCCGCTGCCCCGGCGGCGGCAGAGGCCTGGCGGCCGGGCCCGGGCGCTCTCGCTCGGTCGCTCAGGCACCCACCGGCCGCGGGAAGTTTCCTCCAACCTGCGGGGCCCAAAACAAACCGGGTCAAGCGCGTCCCTCAGCGCGTCCCCCCGCGCGTCTCCTCGGCCCGGCGGGTGGCACGGGGCGCGCCCCGCTCGCCCCTTACCTTGCGCGCAGCCGCCGCCATAGCGCCTGGAGCCCTTCCCGGTGTGGCCGCGGCGGCGGGGCCGGGGCGGGGCGGGGCCGGGGGCGGGCAGCGTGCGCACCGGCGGGCCCCGCGCATGCGCCTTGCGAGCGGTGAGGCTGCGGCACGGGCGGGCCCCGCCCCGCTCCGGGCGGCGGGAGCGGCCGTGAGGGGAACGGGCGGAGGGCTCGGTGTTCCGGCGGCAAGGGCACCCCTGGGACGCGTTAGCACGGGGCGCTGAGGTGAGTCAGCCCCGGCCCCGGGCGGTCGCTTTGTCCCCGCTGTTCTCACCTCTGGGAGGGAGGGCGTGAGCGGTGCCCGTTAGGTCGTATAAATAAAGGGGGAGGGAATGGTCTGAAGTTGTGTCGGGGAGGTTTAGGTTGGATTTTAGGAGACGGCTTTTCACCCAGAGGGTGGTCGAGCAGTGGAATAGGCTCCCCAGGTCACGGCCCTAAGATTTTCACAAAGCTTTTGGACGATGCTCTCAGGCACACGGTGGGGTTCTTGGGGCACCCTGTGCAGGGCCAGGAGTTGGACTCGATGATCTGATTCCAGCTCGGAATACTCCGTGATTCTGTGAAAGTGCGGAGCTTAGAGAAGCTGGGGTGACACATTCTCAGCAGACCTTGCATGAGAAACTGCAAGGATCTCCTGAACATCCTTCTGCTTTCCCTGGACATTTTGTGATCCCAGATTAAAAGCCTAAGGAGCCGCAGTGTGGTTGGATGTGTCCTGGGCAGCAGGAATGCTGGCTATTTTTACCATGTCTTGTTTCAGGTTGGCAGCTGGAGCAGAGGGACTCGTGGAGCAGTGGCTGCAGGGACAGGACTGAGGTGGGGTCACTGGTGCTCTGTCTTCCTTCAGTACACCATGGAGCATCATTCAAGGTCATATTTATGAAAATAATATAAAATATATTTCATATTTTCTAGAAGCCAAGGAAAGGTCACGTGTCAAGGTCATATGGTAGGCTGGTCGAACAAGTCTCTCCAGTCCAAATACATTTTTAATTCCGTCATTCCCTGTAAGGCAAACAAGTGGAAATTGTTGATATAAGATAGATGCTGGGGTCGTGCCAGCACTATAATTACTCTGTGACAGGGTGTTAGGATTAGGGGTATGGGAGATGGCAGAAAGAGCTGGAAGACAGGAGTGGAGCTGGGCCAGGCATTCAGCAGTGAATGAGGGGAAAAGCAGTGATCAAGGTAAGGCAGTTCAGTGCAAGAGACAAAACATGACTGGTACATTCTTAGTTGTAGCACAGGAAAGTCTCAGTGCTGTCTTCATTTTTTTCCTTTTCTTTTTGACTGCACTGTGATTTGGGGAAGGGAGGTTGATTCATAAGACTAGTTTTCTTCCAACAATCCAGTGAGAAAAAGACAGCAAAACCAGGCTGTAGTATCTGTGTTTGAAACAGAGAAATTAAATCTGTGATTAAAGACAAGTCTGATTTTGTGAAGACAAAACAAACAGCTGCTGGGTGGAACGTTTAGAACTGCTTATCTGTAGTTTTAATTCTCTTGACAGGGAAAAAAATATATCTGGCACATCACTTCATGACTTTCATCAGCTTATGAGATTGTACTAATCTGATAAACACAATCATAATTTGCTTTTACTAATTTTTTTAATGAGTGGAAATTCAGTGTGGCTGCTGCTTACAGCACATAAGGTGCCATAAATAATCAAAGGGAGAAGGCAAGGTCTAAAAAGAAGATGGAGAAAGTGAGAATAAATTTAGGTCCATTAAGAGTTACATTTGAGGGAATGAGTTGCAAAAGTAGAAATATTTGAGAGTGCTTTGGAATTGCAAAGTGTAAAAAGTGGGGACAAAGGGTACTACAGGTGTTGGAATGAAAAGAATGTTTCTGAGACCATTTTTTATATTTTTATGTGCATGTTTAATGGAGAAAGGTGACTGAAAGTAAAATTAGAGATGAAAAAGATCCATTACCATCTCTAGGGCCTAAGAGAATCAGGTAAAATAATAAACTAAGCAGTGGATACCTTTTTCTGATGTTCTAAGTATTTATAAAAACATAATAATGATATAACTGTGTCATTTAAACTATAAACCACTGACAGATTGTATTTTCCTGAACCCTTCTTCATCCCCTGGAGAAATCCCACTCTGACGGTCTCACAGGGAAGCAATGGTATGTGCCAGCTGCCTTTCTAGTTCCCTTTGGCACTGCCAAATGGCTCACGTAACAACTGAGCTGTCCCCACTGCCCATCCAGGACATTAATTTGACCCTTCCTTCTCTGCAGGAGTGCCAGCTCTCAGTGGAGCTGCGTGGGTGTAGTTATCCTTCAGGCTTTTCAATCTCTATTTCGAATTGCCCGGGCAGTTCAGAAGTTGTCAGGGGCAGAGTCCTAGGCTAAGATAAAAATGCAGAAAGCAGTTGCATTCTGAAATGAGGATATAGTTATGGTGTGGGTATTTGGTGAGGTGTCTGCTGCTTACCAGAAATGTCCATGCCAGAACTGTGGAAAGCAACAGATGGATGAGGAGTTCTGTGTGAAGTGCTCGGCCACTGTGCTTTGCTGTGCTCGGAGGAGGAGGAGGAGGAGGGAGGAAGTGTCAGCTCCTGCTTGGTTTTTAAACGCCCTCACACAGCTGAAGCAGGCAGAGCACCGCGCAGCCATGTTAGGTAAGGGCAGCAGCAGCCTACTGTGTCCATCCTTTTTGTGGGCAGGAATTCCATGAAAATGTTATGATAGGGCAGAATGAGCCCGCTCCATAGCCATCTTGGATAAGGGAAAGGGGGCGGAGGGGACTGTCGCTCTCACGTTTGTCCCCTGAAGAGCTGGTGCCTGTTTCAGGAGAGGAGGTGCAGCTGAGATAGTTCATGTACATACCTGAAAAAAATTTTTGGCTTTTTGGATTTTTGGCTTGAGTTTGTCAAAGTCTTAATGACTCGATGAAAAATGAGATCTTTTGCTGAAGGAAACCTATCATGAATTCTGAGCTAACTGTAACTGACTCAGAAGAAAAATCACCGAGCAGCATTATAGGCAACTCAGTGCCAGATTTCTGACTACTGCGTAATGATGATCTAAAAGGCTGTCAAATTAATTAATATATATCGGACTGAGTTTTCAGTGCAGAGGTGTGAACCACTTGTTTGATGCTGATTGCAGAGAAATTGTTGCATTTGAACTGACTGAGGCATGCTGTATAGCAAAAGTTCAGTTTCTGGTATAAAAATTAACTACAACTGATGCAAACTGATTGGAGATGCAGTTTTCTACTGAGTTCTCATCCCTGAAACTCATTCATCAACAATTTATCCAATGAGTTTTGTACTGATTTTCAGAAATACAACAAATTCCATTTATAATTACCATATCACATTTAAAATATGACAGTCTAAGAAGGCATTTACTGCTGTATACAGCAGTGTGGAAATGTAAAGCAAAATTTGAGCTGTTACATCCATATGTATCTTTTGCACAACAAACTTGCCTCAGAAGTAGCTTCTAAAACATTCTGAACCAAACTTCTAAAACATTCTGAACTAAAAGTAAGTAAAAAGTTTTAGGGAAGCTTTCTCCAGTGTTAAAAAAAATTATTCTAGTTATCAGCCCAGATTTAGCTAAGGGATTACCCTTTTTTATTTTAGTGCTATTATTATTCTTTTGTTTCAGACATATTTTCTGTTTGTGATCATTTAACTCTCTGATTGGTTATGTAAAGAACAATTGCATTATCTTTCAGCATTAATTTTGAAAGAATAAGCAACTGTACCAGTTTAATCCTCTCTTGTCAGGTAGGCTCTCCATTTATTCCATTTTCTTTCAGATCCTCCCCTGCTCCTATTTCTGGTTTGCATTTAAAAAAAGATACTTATGTCCAGTATACAAATGAGTGTCTTACCAAGATAACATTTACATTAATGTAATATACATAGTAAGCATATCCTGAATGTACTGTTCAATTTACATTATGTAATAAATATTAATGTTTTACACAATTATTTAAAATATTTATGTGCCATCTATCTGTTTATATATACAATGTACGTTGCATGGTATGTTGATAATACATGTATTTGGTATATATACATAAGTATAATGTAACATGCATACCATTAATACATGTTATGCTAATATATAGCTGATTTTGCATGCAGTGTTTTTTCATTTCAAATTAAATCAGGCAAGTTGAAATATCTGGCATTTTCACTGCTTTATCATTTTAGCCAGCTCTTATTTGCTTTTCTATTAATATATAAATTTAATAGTATTTATATTGACTTTTTGAAAAATGGAAAAGATGCTTTAAATATAATTATGACTCTTTTGTGCGTGTGTTTATTTGTTCAAACTGAATGTATTTATTGGCCCAAATATAATTTTCAAATACAAATAAAATACTGCTTTAAACGGCAATCTCAAGGTGGGGGATGGAGGGGAAGAGGAGATGAGCAGCTGATGTTTATGCAGTTCTTTGGTGTTCCTCTGTGGATGTGAGCAGTCTGCACAGTCACTCCCTGCTGAAGCTGATGGAACCTGGCCAGCCAGCAGCCAACACAACATTTGCTGCTACCTGATAGAAACCATCCTGCTGAGAGATGCAGGACAGAGCCGTGGAGATCACAGCTGGCACAGCAAGATAGAGCATGGAAGAAAGCAAGGCAGGCTCAAACACTGAACAGTTGTGGATCCTTAGAACCCAGCTGTCCTACACAGGCCCTTTCTCATTTTTATTCCAGCAACTGACATCACAGGGTACGCTTTTTCTAGAAATCTTTCTTGTCCAAACCCTTCCAGATATTAGCAGATGGCTGTATTTCTGCAAAACAAGGCAGAGTTCCTGGAGATTTCTAAGGGCACATTCCATATGCAGAGCCGTTCTGTTTTATGAGGCTTTAGTGCAAGTTGTAGCAAAATGCTCTCAGTTAGTAGATTCCCAAATCTGAAATCTGTCTTTTGTCCTGCATTGATACTTCTTGAAGAAAAAAGCAGTCTCATACGTTTCTAAATTTTACAATACACGAAGAAATGTTTTTCTTTCTCAACTGAAGAAGATAATCACATTTTATTGAAACTAAAATGTATTTGAAATGGCTAAGTGAAAATCTTTCTGAAGCAATGTTTCTCTAGCTATTAGGAATATCTCTAGTAGGTAAGAAACCTTTCCTCTGTACTTTTTTATCAGAGATCACATGTCTATTCTCTTTCTCCTGCCAAAACATTATTTGTTAAGCATCCAGTGAAATTCATTTACTGTTTCATTAAATGAGCAGAACATATCATACTCTTACTAAGTACTTTATTCTTATTATTTCACATAGATACACTTTCTATTCACATGAAATCTTAAAAACAGGGGCCAGCAAAAACTAGAAGGACATGCATGATGATAATAGTTAAAAATTTTAGTTTGCCCATGACAGCAAGAATATAAACAAGGGAAGGTTTATAAGAAGCAGCAACATGGAATATTTTCTTAAACCAAGTGATAAAAGTTTTTGGCCAAACATTTCAGTTCTTAAATGGAAACAGCAAATGAGATTCCACTGAGATTCACTGCACTGAGTTGAACTTGATTAAGCTCAGTCTTAGTCATACCTTTTTGTGGAGAGTAATCTTTTACAGAATTCAGGAGTTAACTACTTGAAAAGTCTGTGAGTCTTGCATGGTGTCACTGTAAAATACGTGAAGCAGCTGGAGACAGTGAGAACCTTCCCACAGAGCCCTGCCTGAGGCTGCACACTGCAGAACCCCATTCCTATCTCAGTTTGGATCTAACATTCACTTTGCTGCTAATGGTTTATGATAACTGAAGGCTGCTGTATCTCAAATTATTACCATGATAATTTTGTGTGTTATAATTTTGCCTGACTTGTATGTTTGTTCATCTTTTGTCTAGAAAATTACTCCAATGATCAAAGCATACTTTAATTTCTAGCAGTTTACTTTTGATAGATAAACAAATGTTGTTAATGGGCCTTAAGGAAACAGTGCATCTAAGGAGTCCTACATTTTCTTTAAGTATGTATTATCTCAGTTTTAATATTTGCAACTCCTTTTTTTGCAGAAAAAAATGGCATGTAGTGATTCAGGTAGCAGCCCATCTCCTACTGCTGCTGAAGCTGTTCTAGTAGCAGTCAACCAAAAGTCTAGTGTGAATAATAAAATTAAAAGAGGTCAGGAGTTTGGGGAAATGCATGCACAATATTTAATTTTTCTTTTTTCCTTTTTGTTTTTTTTTTTTTTGTTAAGTAGCGATTTAGCACTTTAAACTCTACAAAATGTTTCATAATGAAATATAAATAGCTGTTGGACTGTGCTAAAAGAATATTTGAAAGCTCTTACATTATTAAAGAGCTTGGGCTTTGGCTAAGGCACTAAAAGAGGGTTTAAGAGATTTGGATGCTTTTTTTATTATCCCAGGTTCCTGTCAGGGTGAAGCTGTCCAGCCATCAGCCAGAGGGGTATTTTCCATCTCCCTCCTGTGCCGTGCTCAGCGGTGCATAGGACAGGATGGAGACACGCCTGTTAATTACTGGGCGGCCACGTCGGCCCCAGCAGGTGCTGTCCCTGCCATGTCAAAGAGGGAAAAGCCCTGACTGCTCGGCTGCCTGCAGAGCTGCTGAGCACGGGCGGGGCGGGCTGCGCTTGCTGCCGCCCGCACAGAGGAGCGGCCTTCCCCGCCCGCCCAGCTCCGCCCGCCCGCTGCCCGTTCGGAGCACCGCAGCGCTACCCTGGCGGGCCGCGCGGGGGCGCTCCCTCCATACCGCCGCTACCCCCCCGCTCCCCGCAGGAATGGTTTGGCCTCCCCTCTGTGCCCGCTTGGCCCCTCCCACTCCGAGCGGCTCCGGGGGGAGCGGGCGGAGCGACGCGAGTCACCTGACTCCGCGCGGCGGGGCCGGGGTCGGGGCCATGTCGCGGCGGGAGCCGGGGCCGGGCGGTGCCGAGGCGGCTGTGGAGGATGCGGAGCCGGAGAGTCCCGATCAGTGCCTATCGCTCCTGCCATGGGACCGCTTTTCAGCCTGGCTGCACTGCGTGTGCGTGGTGGGCTTCGACCTGGAGCTGGGCCAGGCCGTGGAGGTATGTGCGGCGGCGAGCGCAGGGCAGCGCTGTGTGCAGGCTGCGGCGGGGCCCCGCCGGAATCGGCCGCTTCCTCTGGCCCCGGTGTGGCACGGCGGCGGGGGAAGCTCGGCCGTGCTTGAGCAAACGTGTTTGTTTGCCCCGGGGAACCGGCTCGGCTGTCCCGGCTGAGGCTGGTGGGTTTCGGGCAGCTCTTCCCATGGTGCTGCTTGTGCTGTCAGTGGGCGCTTTTCGATGGTTTGCATCGATTGCACCGAGATTTGTATGCAGTACATCGTCGGCTTCCTTTATATCCGAATAGCGCTGATTTTTATGACATCTAGGTATTAAAAAGAGTGATAATGTGGACAGTGTGAATGATGTTCATGATTAACAGCGTTCTCCAGGTCCCTGAGGTGTGCGGAAAAAGTTCTCTATGGGTTTGAAGTGTTTTCCTTGAGCACAAGCTGGATGCCTGATGGCAGTGTCACAGCTCCGGCTGTGACTCCAGCCGTGCCCTCTGTGCCCCAGGCGGGGACAGCCGTGGCCCTGCTCTGGGAGGGCATGTGGAGCTCACAGCGCTGGGCAATGCACAGAAGAGCCGTTCCGGTCACTTTGCACATCCTCCTTTACCCTGTTCGCCGGGCGACTGCACAGCAAACTCTCGGTCTGCAGGGAAAGTGTCATCTTCTTTCTCTTGCCTTAAAGGGGTGCCAGCATAAATGCATGGCAGACTGGCCTAAAATTCAACCAATCCATCTGTTATAATATGTAAAATACATAACGGTTGGACACAGAGAAATGCTGATAAAACCCCAGCATACTGCTAATTATCTGGGTTCTCTTCCCTTGATGTTATGAGAGTATTAACAACAAAGACAAGTGTTCCTGTCTAACCTGTGACTTGGGCAGCTGTTGTGCTCAGTGGCTGAAGGAAGCACAGCCTCTGTCCTGGCTGCAGACTTCTCAGTTGACAGTCATGTTAATTTAACTGGGTGCATAAAATGAGACTTAAAATGTCTACAGAGCTAAGGCCTTTTTTTTTTTTTTTTTTCTTTCCTCTCCAGTACGTAGCTGCAGGAAGAATAATTAGCTTCAGTTTACATAGAAATTCTGGGAAGAAACACCTGCTAGTGAGGAGAGCGAGTATGAATTCAAGTCTGTATGCCGGTCTTCTGACTAAATGTGGATAATTTCAGCATCGTTTAGCTACTGAGAGAGTTACATTTGTAACAGCAGTTACAGCTGCTTAGCATAAGATAGCAAAGAAGAGCATTTAGAGTTGGAAAAGACGCAGTGATGGGTTTTACTACATGCAGAATGCAGGTGTTCCACTTGTGTCTGCTTTCAGCTTCAGTTGTGCTAATAATGTCTTACACAGCTGGACACTATTTAACAGGAGACTGAGGGGAAAAAAATGCACTGGAGATTTTATGGCTGGAGGACAGAAAGGTGCTTAGTCAGAAATCAGCCAGTGGGTATATTTGTTGTTTTCTACAGAGTAGGATAGTGTTATCTTATCAGGAGATAAATTTACTTGCATTTAGTAGAAGAAGAAGATTAAATGAGATAACGGGATGTTAGCTGTATGGTAAGATGAGCACTCTGCATGAAGCTACTGTTCCTACATTGAAGTACTACTCTTCAACTAGCTCCTATCTTTGGAAGCCCTGAAACCTTCTTTGAAACATAATCCTGGAATTTATGACAAATTTCCTCTGCTTATAAGCTAGCCACCCATTTCAGGAGTTTTGGAGTGGGTTGTGGGTTGTTTCAAGGACCTTTTTTTAGGTGAAATTTGGGTGTCTGAGGTTTGTCCTCTTTCCTGTATATATTCCCACTTGCTTGCATAATCACTGGTTTCATACATGCTTTCTTTTTTGAAATAATGGTGCTTCCGTATTTGATGTTGTGTTGCATTGTTTTTGATTTCTGTGTTGTGAAAACATACTGCATAATCTTTTTTTTTTCCATAAGTACAAAAAAACATGACTTTGAGTTTATTCCTTGAGCTTTCACAGTTGTCATTAGGGACTAATGTTCATCCTCCAATATAAATCACAATAATAACATAGATCGTGTTTTGTGGTTGAATTTTGGTTACTCCAGCCTAACTTTTGATTGCAGCAGATTTCAGGCAATAATGTGTGTTTCCTTTAAGTGTAACCATCTACTGCATTTTGCATATAAAAGTTAAATCTAAAAGACGTGATCTTGCTCTCCTTTGAGACCTTTTGCACCAAAAATCTCAAGTACTCTGAATGTATCTTTTTAAATGAGTGTGTGGCCTCTAACTGGCTTCCAAAATACCTTGTAAAGATGGGTGATCAAGAAAGCTTAAAAGCATATGAAGATAAGAACTGAGTCATAATACTAATAGCTTATGATTGAAAATATTCTAAAGGTAGGATGGTGTTCAAGGGTTGTATTGTTAAAATACTTGATGGAAACTTACTGCTTATATCCAGCTTATTTTCAAATAAAATAATACTGTTTTTTTTTTTACTGTAGGTGATATATCCTCCACATTCCAAACTCACAGATAAAGAGGTAAGTCATACTTGCTATATATATAATTTGGTTTTAGCTTAGGAAATATATAAATATATTATATCTCAGGAAATATAACAGCTCTCTTTTCTTTTCCCTACCCTTTAGAAAACCAATATTTGCTATTTGTCTTTTCCAGATTCTAATTCGGGTAAGTGCTTTCTTCATTCTGTAGTTGTCTGTTGTTGGACTAAACTGTGTTAAAAAAGAATTTGATAGGATGTATTCTGGGCTTTAGATCAAATATGATTTTATATATCTTAATTAATATTGCAATACAGAAATGTTGCAGCTAAGGTTAAATATAAAACTGCAACTGTCTGCATTGCAGTAAGGTCTGAGGATTCTTGTCTGGTTTATGTAAGTGTGTAAGACCTTCCAGATGACATTTGTGCAGACGTTTCAGAATACTTGGCAAGTAAAGAATGAATATTTTAATCTTGCTCTTTAAACAAAATAATATTAGTATCTCTGTAGAGAGGGGAGTAGGCATAGAATTTCAAAGATTTATTAAAGCAAATGGAAGTATATGGAACCCTCTTCTCATAAAGGGCAAAATGTATATTTTGTAAGTTCGTAACAGTGAAACTGACTTTTAAATTCAAAAGCATTTAGAAAGAACAGTCGGGAAGGGAAAACCTCAGCTATCTTCTCCATTCGTGCTGTGCCTGTAGCTGTGTGTGGTCCTGCTTGTTAAATTGTTCTTGAATATAAACTTCTGCTCTTCTTCTGTCAAAGAGAAATTGGGACATGTGGCTGATGGTTGGACTACCTGCAAAATGAAATGGCAGAAGTTCAGACACTTCCTTTCACATTTATTTCTATACAAAAGTCAAAACGTGCAGGACCAGCATTGTTCCTGTCACTGCACTGACTCTGCTTTTGGATGCTCTGCAGTATGACAGCTCAGATAGGGGGTGATGCAGATGTGTGCTTTTAATGTGTGTGAGCTCTCTTATGTGATTTTACAAAGTATTTTGGCTAGTTTTTTTCCTTTATGTAAATATCACTAAAATCAAGGTATTTTCTCTGTTCTTGCTATTCTGTATGTAAATAGAGGCACAGCTTTTTTCTGTTACTGAAATATGAGTTAACTGTATCTTCTAATTACTCTCATTGTTAATGGTGATAATAATGGTGATAAATACCTTTAGTCTTTAAAAGGTATCTTGAAGATACAAAATCATGTGTTAGGAACAAAGGCTGCTTTCTTAAATTTTTTTGGGTATATTTTTTCAAATAAGACTGTAGTAAAATTGCTTCAGGCAGAATAGGTATATGTGAGGAGGTTTTACTTTCAGCAGGGAAAAATTCCACTTTTATAATGTCCCTAATAAGAACTATTGGTTCTTGGTCATTCTTGGTAGGCTTAAGTTTCAAATTATGTAGAGGGAATACCCTGTGTAAAACCTGCCTTCTACAAGGCTGGAAGTGTATCCTGTCTTTTTTTTCTTTTTTTTCAACATAGGCCTTAGCATAAAAAGAAAAGTTTTATGTAAAGTAGCAGTGAAGCAAGTTATTAGCTTGCAGCTAAATTCGAGGTCAGTCCATCCTAGGTTTTCATGGCTCAAAAGGTTAATTCAGCTTTTTTCTCTTATTACTACAAAGAGATATTTCTGTACTTGTGGCTGTGCATTTAGAGGAGAAAATTTATTTAATCAGCTACTAGATCACAACACTTGTTGTGGTTTTAAGCTGAGTTTTGCAGTAGTTATCTTTAAAATAATGCTTTTACCTTGTCTGTGTGTATAATTAAAGAAAGAATAGACATTTACCAATCCTTTCTGGAAGAGCTTGTTAAATAAGAAGACACCATATTCTGAATGATATTTCAACATATTAATGTTTAAGGGTTATTTAGGTCTTCTGTGTGGAGGTTTTTATAATAGTTCATGAGGGTTATTTCCCTTTGGATGTAGGGAATGAGCTTTGAAAAGTGGAAGCATATATTTAGTGCTGTTATTAGAATGTGCTGTGTTTTTTTCTTACAATTGCATCCTTATTGGTGAGCACTTGTTACCTGTTTGAATTGAACAGTCCCATCACACCATGTTTTTTCTACTTTTGGTTTTGTCTTGGTGCATTGAGGGTTTCTGACTTAAAGGGGTTCTGAGACTCAGACCTGGGTGCTCTGGGCATGTCAGTGTTACTCTGCACAGCCAGTGCATCTGACTGTAGCAGCAGAACATATGTGACTGAAAGAGAAGATGAAATGGAACTTTCAAGTCTGCTGAAACAGTTCCTTGGAGAATTAGTTACATTTTTCTTTAAGAAATTCATTTTTATGGAAATGAAGGGAAATTTCACTCCTTGGGGATATTACTGGGAAGTCCTACTCAATTTCACTCAGTTTTCAGCAATTAGCTTTGCAGCTTTCAAAATGATGAATCCTAGACCTGCCTGTGGAGTTATAGATCAGAATACTGCACTCCTACAGTGTGATTTCTGTATGAACTGTATGGTGTCAAAAAAAAGAGGCAAAGTGCAGCCATGTAGCAGAAGAATGACGTGGCTAAGGTGATCAAAACTATACAGGCATGCCAATGAAATGTGCCTTTTGACCTGTTTGAGGACATGACAGTCACTGTGGGGCAGTGACTTTGTTTCCTCGTTGCAGACTGTATATTTACTGCTGCCAAAGATGCCAAATTTTTCACTTACAAAATTTATGAATATATAAATGTTCACAAGAGCAATGCAAGATAAATGAACTAAAATTCTGATACCTCTTTGACTGTAAGCAAGTGCTCATGCTAAACAAGGTTCAAACTCAGAATACTGTCTGTTTGTTGTTTATCTCTTCCCCTATGTAGGTTGTCTTGGGGACACACAATTTTGTTTCAGATTCCGACGGTCTCCTGGAAGGAAAGTCTCATTGTGTTGTTTTCTGGACCAATTGGATAAAGACCTACCAGTTTACTTAAAGGTTGGAAATGAGAAAAAATAAAGCTAAATTTCTTTTGGGAAAAATTTTTCTTCACCGTTAAATATAACATTTGGAAAAAAAAAATCTCTGAACTGGATGTCCTAAAAGTCAAAACTAATGTTTGTTGTAGCATGCTATTATGTATATTTTACATATATATATATATATATATGTATGTATGCTTCATTAAGTATTCTTTGTTTTATTAGTACGGATTTTGGATAACAAGGAATTAAATTAAAGCCCAGATCTATTTCATTATTGACTAGAAACCTGTAGATCAAATTGTAAGAACCATTACTACTGTGGAAATACAAAATGCTTTATAACTTAATTAATTAAAAAAATTGTAAGCAAATTGCTCTATCTCAGTTTCCACCCTTCACTTTTTGAAGATGGAGCAGTTACCTAAAAGAGGTAGTGGCCAAAAGTTTTTCTTATCATGTCCATAGGGAATATTGAGGCCTCTGGGTGCCTGATTCTCAAACTCAATTTAGTTCTGTTTATGGGGCAAATAGTTGAATTCCTTCTTGTAGGAAGGATGATGTCTTTTCTTTGAAATGTGAAAGCCTACTTCCTCAATATTCCAAGAATCCTTTGTAAAACTAATACACTGCAAGCCTAGGTTTTATCTCTTCAAGTCTGGGCTCTAAGGCTTTTAACTGCTAAAAATTTTTAATGCTACTTTGCAGAATTATAAAAGTTGATAATTCCTCAAGAAATTATTTCTATTTTTGGTTTCACAGTGTGTCAGGCGAATGTAGATATAAAAATAGTAAAGCCAGAAAGCACAGCTGTTTCCCTCTGCTGGTATTTTCTCTTCGAAGTACTTACTAAAAAAGATAATGCTAATAAGCACAGTAATCCTTCTAGTTTATTGTATCTAATCATCTTTGGAGCTCACAAGGGAATAGGCTTTTAAACTCTGTGTTGAATGCTTCAAAAAGGAGGGCAGTTACAGTTTGATGTATTGAATTCTTTTCTTTCTTTTGCAGAAAGATTCAGCATATTACTATGGCTATGTGTATTTTAGACAAGTTCGAGACAAATCATTAAAAAGAGGCTATTTTCAGAAGGTAATTTCAGTTGTTTTAGGAAACTACTAAGTTGGAAATTAATTATTTTTCAGTGACTGCAGAGGAACAGGAAAACTGTCTTGCTCTCTAACTAAATTATTTGTTAATTTATAGTAAATTGTTCTAATTTTACATCAGTTATGGTATGTTTCAGTCTGCTGTCAGAAGAGATAGTTTTGTGTCTGTGTTTAAAAACAAGAAGCTGGGAAGTTTTGGGAGTTGTTTGTAGTTTGCCTGTAGTCAGATGTGTGGTTGGCTTGCATATGTGAGAAAAGTCCCATTTGGTGTTGTCTGAGGGTAACAGGTGCAGTAGAACTGAGGGAAAATGTTGACTTGAAAATCTGTTCTGTTACTCTTCATTCCAGTCGCTGGTCCTCATCAGCAAGCTGCCTTATGTCCATCTCTTTCGTACCATGCTTAAGCAAATAGCACCAGAATATTTTGAAAAAAGTGAAGCTTTCCTGGAAGCAGGTAGTGGTCCTATAATGTTGAACTCTTATGCTGTCATATACTTCTTCTGGAGAAATAAACAACACTGTTGTGTTATAGTTTGTGGTTTTGTCTTCTTGCAGGGTAGAGGGTTGAAATTTTAGCAAACTGGCTTGACTTCTAGATCACTGAACAAAGCTAATTGAATTCTGGATCTTCCTGGGAGAGTTGGAGGTGCCTCCTGAAACACATCTAAGGTTGTGCGTGTTTCAGGACCAGCTGCTGAACACAAGGAGCTGATGGCAATCCTTAGTTTGCACTCTTCACCACCCATGTCCTTTTGGGCAATCTGACAACTTTTGCTAAGCAACTGTACAAATGTCATCTTGCTTGAGGTTTGGGGTTTTTTGTGCGTGTGGTTTGTTTGTTTTTTGACCAAATGGAAAAAGTGACAGAGCAGCACTGGTAACAGGTGCCTCAGCCTTACTGCAGAGCTGAAAGAGCTGGAGAAAGACAAATAGAAAGCTTATTTGCTCTTTGCCTGGAAGAGCTCTGTTTTGTGTACTGTGCCTGCCCCATACAACTTCCATGTTTTTTGTGTTTTCACTGAGCAGCAATTTGTGTAAACCATGAGAGAATTTCAATCAGCTATTTTCTTGGGAAGTTGTATTGCGAGCAAAATAAACTCTGCAAAAACTGTGAGAATTATGTATTATATTCATAATGGTTTACAAGAAAATGCTGGAAAACTTTCTAGCTAAGCTACAAACCAACTTTTTCCTTAACTGCTGGTGTTTATTGGTTCTGCAGTAGCCAGTATACATAAATGAAGGTATTCTTTTCAAAATTTTTAGTATGTACTTTCATGGTTTCTCAGATAACATTTCTTCAACTGTTAGTCTTGTTGCTACAAAAACTGGATGACCAGAGAGCACTGTTTTCTTGAAATGAAAATGTTTGTAGTTCTAATGGAACAATACATAATGTCTTGTAAAACGTGTTCAGTGTGATCAAGGGACAAGTAGAACTGCTGTGGACTATTAGCACCTATTTAAAGTTGTGCACAAAGGTGACTCTGTGATCATGGTTTAAACCGTACCTTGCAGGAACTGTCATATTTTTCTTTCAGTTTGTAGTGACATTGATCATTGGCCACCACCAGTTCCAGGGAAAGTTCTGCAGTTGCCTATTATGGGTCTTATAATGAAGGTAAGGACTCCTGCACTTATTCTTCTCTGAGGGTGTTTTCCCCACCTTTTACTGTACAGTTCCTCACTGCTTTGTGCCTTGTTTTCATTGTCCATTCTTCCAAACAGGAATAGATGTTTACAGCACTCAGAGTGAAGGTCTGGGAGATCTTGATTAGGTGCTTTGATTGAGGGGAGGCGGGGAGGATCTTTTATAGTGCTTAGGTTAATATTTAATTTTAGTTGCTACTAAAAAGTGATGTTTCAGTATAACTACTAGTTGCCTTGTCTGTATTATCCCTCCCTAGAATTTGCCTTCTTTAGTGCTAGTTATATTTGTCAAATAAAAAATAAAGTAGCACTTGAAAATAGTGAGAATTAAATTTCAGTCAAGCAAATTAAGTATATTGATCAAAGTCATTCTCATTCTTGAAAGTTAATGAGTAAAAATCTTTTTTGTCCCACACACCAGAAGTAATTGTGCTGTTTATATTTTTCAATGTCAATGAAATATATCTCAAGAAAGCTATTAAAGATACTAGTTGTATCTAGTACATAGGGAAGAACTGTTGAGCTTTAACAGTGGTTAAGAACTGGGCCTCTGGGAGCTGTAATAATTTCATAATCCATATGAAATGCAATTAAATGGATTTGATGAAATCGGAGGTTCAGAGGTTACAGCCAGAAGTACCTTCTCAGCAGATACTCTCAGGTTTATGGTAAGATATGTATGCATCACCAGGGAGAGAAGGAAGTTTCTGAAGCTATTCTATAAGCAGAAATTTAATAAGACAGTTTTGGGTGCTGGATGATGAGGAGTATCAGATATGTCTTGTTTGGGTACTGCCTGCAATTTATTTCATCAATAATTCTTACCCATAAGAACTGAAATTGCATTCCTAAACTGAGTAAAGCCATAATTACTGCCCAGTGATATTGTCCCTGTTTTTTTACACTGCTTGGGCAGTTTTAAGTATTGTGTGTAAATGACATCCATTTGTGTATACCTGCTTCCAGTATGATTAAATTAGTAGTACTCAAGACTTACAGATGCAAGCTGTTAGGCCAGACTTATGTTCAGACTGTTTGGATTTTGTCTCACTTTCCAGAACATCTTGATGTTTTAGGAGAGAATTTTTTCTAAAAGTAATTCTGTGCCATGTTAAACCCCAAGACCATGTTTCAGATCGTTCTTTCCAACATTTAGAGGTATTTTTATTGAAGTTACAGTAACAGTTTTGACTTACTTTACCGATAATCTCTTTTTAAACTGGAGTATTATTTTCATATTCTGCTATTCAGTTTGCAGTTGGAAATTCTGTAGGTGGAAGTTCTGAAGAGTAAATAAGCATCATGCTGTAGTATATCCTCCCGAAGTATTAGAGATTGTCTCTAAGTCAGCATTTTTAAGTGTCTGCTGGATTCAGTAAAAGGGAAAATAAATCTTTCTGTTTCTTTCCAAGTTGCGGATTCCAACATATCGAGACAAGCCTGGAACAACACCGATAGTACAGAATATGCACCAGGTAGTGATTAGATACTGATATTGTATATAGCCCCAGACAAAGCTAGAGATCTGTTTTCATTCTCTGAACTTGTTAGAAAAGATTGGTAGCAAATCATCATATCATATGATAATAATGAAATCCACAATCTTTGAAACTTTGGATGGAGCAGTCCAGATTTGGATTCTTGAAAGAAAGGATATTCTAACCCAGTTACGCTGAGCAGGGAGACATATCAAAGTCCTGGAAAAAGATAGTTGGCTGACAAAATTACTAACCTGAACATCCTTTTGATGTTTGGATGGTTTGGGTTTTTTTGAGGGTGAATCCAGAATTAAAAGTCTTTAGCCATAGAAAGTGTTTATATAACAAATCTGTGTTTTAATGTGCAGTTGTTCAAAATAGTATTAAGTATTTTCAGTATTTTATATATTTTCTGGACTGAAAGCCACATGCCTGTAAGTGGGAGGGGTATGTATGTGTCTTGGGAGATGTCTTGCTCATAGAACACAAAGGTAGTTGTGGAGATAGTGTACTATATACTGCAGCAGTACATAAATAATTAGACTATATACTGTCTACTGTCTGTAAGCATTTAAGGGAAACCATTTCATTTAATACCTAGGTGTTCTGATGACTAAAAACCAAGCATTGCGATGTCTTTTAGGCAGATGCTCAGATCTCCATGGCTTTACCGACTGTTCATGAAGTAGATCTTTTCAGGTAGGAGTTTGGACTGATTTATTCCTAGTTGGGAGCTCCCAGATGTCTTTTGATTTATGACAGTTCCTTAATACATCTCATGGCTTGTAAGCTAACATTTATCAGTGTTGGTTTTAATATTCCTTTTCTGTAAAGTTTTCTAAAACACTGTTTGGACAATATACAGGCTGAAACTGCAGTAAATAAGCAAGTTCATTAAATGTTCCATTTTACAAGAGTATTTTATGTTTTTCAAATTACTATTAAAATACTACTGCACACTTCTTTTTTATGCCTGTATTAACTGGAAGAAATATGTATTTTATGATGTCAAATGTATTAAAATACCTCCATCTGTTTTTAGGTGTTTCTGTCCAGTGTTCTTTCACATTCAGATGCTTTGGGAGCTGGTGCTGCTCGGAGAACCACTTGTTGTGATGGCACCATCACCAGCAGAGTCTTCAGAAACTGTGTTGGCCCTTGTTAGGTAAATGTAGTAGAGCTTTCTAACAATGACTAAGAGAATCTGTGTAAGATTCCAGCTGAGTGGACGTTCACTTGATCTGAACATGACAAAGCATTACAAGTTTTAGGTTTGCTTGTCTCTCTCATGAAAGTTTGCACTGAATACATAAACCAAGCTCTTCCTTCTTGTACCTTGCAGCTGTATTTCACCACTGAAGTACTGCAGTGATTTCAGGCCATACTTCACCATCCATGACAGTGAATTCAAAGAATACACAACTCGCACACAAGCCCCGTAAGTAAATCAAACTCTCTGAAGAAGATGTTGCTCAAAGCCACTCGTAACCATAGATCTGTATTAAAATACTATGCTGTCTAACTATTCTGGATTTCTATCATTAGAAAATTAGGCTTAGACTTTTTTTTTGTTTGTTTTTTTAAGATTTGTCTTGTAGAGTGCACTAATTAGCTCATTTAAGTTTTCACTCCAGTTAGATAAAGTTACAAAACAATGCCATAATTAAACTAGGCTTGACTTTCATAGAATACTTCTCCACAGAATAAGTCAAACTGCAAGAGTGAAGCCATGAAAAATTCTTGCTTTTCCATGAGGGTTTGTCTGTGCAACACTAATTCCAGTGTAGCTCCCTGGGAAATTCTGCTGTAATTGCTTTAAGTGTCTTTAATTTTTTTAAGTGTCTTTAATTGCTTTAATTTTTAATTAACTGCTAAACAAAGAGACTTGTAGAATTCAACATCCATACAGCTATTTTGTAAAGCTAAGTCAGTTGGTGTCCTAATTGAGACAATTTAAAAATCAAATATCTCTTCACTAAATTTATTAGGTTATTAATGTAAATAAGTCAGAAATTAAGCTTATTTTTTTAAGAGTGTGAATGTCCAAAACCAGTGATTTTTGAAACTGCT
Organism: Certhia americana; assembly: GCA_018697195.1. NCBI lineage: Eukaryota > Metazoa > Chordata > Aves > Passeriformes > Certhiidae > Certhia > Certhia americana. Next base: position 8,469,410 of record CM031868.1, on the reverse strand, counting down.
TTAAACACACATTATCCCCCTTTATTTTTTTTTAAATCCTACTCTTATTTTGGGAGCATACACCTCCAGTATTTCTTAATATATGTTATTTAAATGCAGCTTTTTTTGATTGGGGAATGGAGTGCATGTGTTATATTCACTGATCTTTTAATAGATAAATTTCTTCTAATGTCAAAACAGGCAGAGGTTGTTGATTTGGACTTACTGTTTGCTTTGCTGGTTTTTTTACTGTAGTTTTCCTCTCAATGGATGTATTTCCAGAGAGAGAGCAGTGGAGGAACACATAAACATAGGCAATATATTTTAGATTGTGTTCCATGGGAATGGATATGCAGTGTGTAATTTAGTTTCTAAAAATAATTCCAGGAAGAATTTGGTTAAACTTTAGTAACCCGTGTTTCAAAAGTCCATCCACTGCTCTTTAGCGAAATAGAAAAGTTGGGCACTACATGGATTAGTATTTGAAATAGAGCTGAAACTGCCCTTTCTTATGGAAAACAAAAAGTTGGAAAGATTGGAAATAGGTTTTTAAAACCATGGCTCTAAGAAGGTGAAGAATCCAAATGATGGTGGTTCTGTGTGTTTTATCATATTAGTAAGAGGGGAGCAGGGAGACTTACGGGTAGCATACAGAAAGTGTTAAATTTGGGGATTTTTAAGACCCAAGTCTAACAAAATGATGATGACCTATTTTTAAGATGGCGGTTTCAGTGAGACTTATTGCTATATTCCTTAGCTGATATTTGACTTTAAAATGGATGGCAACCACTATATTGAAAAAACATGTTCATGTCTCATTATATCACTGCTATAAATCCCAAATTTTGCACTGTAGCAGCAGCACTGTGCTCTTACTGCCTCTTGTTCCCTGTGTGCCCCTGGGCACCCCCTCCCAGGCCAGATGCCAAGCACAGAGCAGACAGAAAAATCTGGCAGAGTGTGAGCTGGGGCACAGTGCCCTTAATGAGCTTGTGCTGCATCACTTGATAACTGCTGCTTTAAGCAAGTGAGGTATGAAGTGTCTCATTTTCTTAATGACATGCACATTCAACTACTGAGAGTTTGTTATAATCAAACCTTGAAAAGTAGCAATTTTGTCTTTCAAATATGGGTCAGATTCCTGCTCATAAAAAAAACCCCAATCCAAATAACAGATGATGTGCTATTCTCACCACTGCAAGTTGACAGAATTTAGCCAAGTCTAAACAGATGATGTAATTATTATTCTTCAGTGTTGTTTGTGCTTTAAGATGCTGCTGTCTTATTTTCTAAAACAGTGGGACTTTGATAAACATTTGTGCTCTTAGGTGCAATTTAGAATGTAACTCTTAAATACCAAAGGAAAATACTTTCAAGTTAAGAATTTAAGTTAATTCACCTTTTGTATTTGTTAAGGCAGAAGCTCTTGCTGTCGTATTTTCAACGTCGTCATTACTTTTCTAGGCCCTCTGTCATCCTAGGGGTGACAAATCCCTTTTTTGCTAAAACACTTCAGCACTGGCCTCACATTATCCGAATTGGAGATATCAAACTTCCAGGTAAAATCCAAGTATTTTCTACAATCCTGAGCAAAGGGATCTAACTGTGTGCTTATTTATTTACAAACATATGTAATTGTGTTCCATTTATTTAGTTTTACGCTTACTAAATTTTCATGGATTTAAAACTGTCAAGTGAAATTAGAATCTTGACTGCTCTATGTCTTGTCTTTTCAAATCTAGTATCTTAAATGCAAAAGGTAGTAATACTCATTAGTTATAATGTTCTCCCTTTCACAGAGTTCTGATTTTGTATCTCTACCAATAAGGTATTAAAATGTGACATAATATATTACTGCTGTTAATTTTAGTGTGAGTAGAATGTAATGAATCAGTCACAGCCAGCACAGAATATAAGACCCGTGTGAAAGCTGTGTTTGAATGTTACAGTAATCTAAAAAATTCTTGACAGTATTTTGATAATGTATTTCTAATCTGGCAATATTGCAGTAATAATTAATTACTATATTAATTATGCTTATAATTAAGTCTGGATGATTTCCTTACATGATTGAGTAGAATTTTCATGTGATGTTTGGATAACGTGTCAATTGCCACTCTAATTATTGTATGAAATTCCTGAATGTAGCTGTTAGCTGCTACAGGTTCACTATGCTGTTCTGACAGTGGGAATGCATAAATAAGCAGTTAAGATAAAAAAATCATACAATTAATTTTTATAAAGAAGTTAATTTTAACTTCTGAGTACACTGAATTAATTAAGGATTACGTACTGTGTTCAGTATAATTAGACAAGGTTTTGCTTTACTTTAGAATACTATGTGTGCCTATTGTCAGAATACCTGTAGGGCTTAGGGTAATGTGGAGAAGAGTTATTTTGCTGCTGTATAGCTAATGTTTGGAAAGTAGAATGCTTAGTCAGAAAGTAGAATGCTTAGTCAGGAAGTTGTAGAGATGTATCTGTCTGACCTGTCTTTAAAAATTCATATTTTATTTCTTTAGGAACAAAGAGGGCATTCTGATTATTTTTTGTTGGTATATTTTTCTTTGATTTCTTTTGCCCCAGTCTGCAGTTCCAAGAGCAATTTAACTCCTACTGTTTTTATAGTCAAGCATCAAAATAGATTTAGGAGGAAGGTTGTGCTGAGGCGGCAAGACTGTGAACAGGGTTTAGGGTCTTCTTGTTGAAGCAGGATAAGTTGAGAAAACAGAACAAAAGCCCTTAGTATGGTCTATGACAAAGGAGATTTAAATTCATTTTCTTAAAACACGTAATCCATGGCTACTATTATTTTCTTCTGTAGAATTATTAGTTATGATAGGGTACCAAAGATTTGTTCCCAGAAGCGTTTACACTAAGGGAAACAAAGGAAAATGGAATAAAAATATGAAATTAAGAAAATAATTATTCTCTGCTATACATCTGTATGTTAATTGGCTGCTTGGATTCAGAAGGTCATTCTTTGGCTGGTTTTGCATGTGGGGTTTTTTTGGTTCACTTTTTGCTTGTTTGGGTTTTTGTTGGTTTTAGGGTTTTTTTTAATTTCTTTTCAACAAGGAATGCTTATATGAAGTGAAAAGTCTATTTGCTGTTAGCCATGTGTTTTCTGGGTGTTTCTGGATATCTGCTTGGATTCTTTTCAATGTTTCTAGTGTTTCTTACAATATTAGTCTTCAAGTAAGGTGGCTTTATGTGTTTTGGCAGGTGAAGTTCCAAAACAGGTGAAAGTGAAAAAACTGAAGAACCTAAAAACTTTGGACTCCAAACCTGGTAATAACTTCAGAGTTCAATTTCCAGTGTTTTCATTTTAAAAGGCATACCTTGTTTCTCCTTTTGCTATATGCTGCTTTTTTCCTTCAGGTGTTTATACCTCTTACAAGCCATACTTGAACAAAGATGAAGAAATCGTGAAGCAGTTGCAAAAGGTAATGGTGTAATTCCAATTCTTAATGGCAGCTGGTTTGTGTTTGTTGTGTACTGTTGTACAGGGTTTCATATAAGGCTACACTTTGTGTGCTTGAAGTGAAACTGGATTCTGGTTCCTTAGCCCCAGTTCCTAACAAAATAGATGTATATCCACCCTCAATGTAGAAGGGCTGCTGCCTTGTTAGCAGCTTCTATAACCATATGAATAATGGACCTCAATAAGTTAGCTTAACACTTTAGAGCATTAAAGTTATTGTATAGGTTCATCTGTTGAGTTTTTTCATCCTTTGCCACCCCCACTTCTGATCTCTTTGGTCTAAAATTAGTCTCACACATGAGGTGTGTAAGAATCAGAACTTCCAGATTTTAACTGATATTCAAATGCTTCTTTAGAGAAACATTTCTTTCCTTGAGTGTCTTTACATCTTTATATGAAAATAAAAAAAAAAAAAATCAGTAATTGCAAAGGCAAATATCTGTAAAAAAGAACTTGGTGCTATTGCTTTCCTTCCCTGGTTTGGGGTAGGAAGTGCTGTGTGTGGGCATATGGGAAATGAATACAGATTCATGATATTCATAAAAAGTAAACCCACCACAACTACCTACATACTTTGGAGGAACTGACTGTGTTTCGTTGTTTTGGGTTTTTTTAAGGGAGTACAACAGAAACGTCCTACAGAAGCACAGAGTGTGATACTTCGGCGGTATTTCTTGGAATTGACGGAAAGTTTCATTATTCCATTAGTGAGTTCTTAGACTAATGGGGTTTTTACATAAGTAATAAGGAGTAATTTTTCTGGAGTTACCCTAAATCCAGTAGCTCTCTAGTGTACCCCTGGAATCGGGCATGGGTCCAGCACTGGGCCCAGCTGCTGAGGCACAGCTGCCTCCTGCTGTCACACCTGACACTTGGTGGTGGCCCCACTCCCTGTGCTTTGGACACCTTTGAGCTCTGGCCATGCCTGTGCCAAGCCTTGCTAGAGCAGAGATGGCTACACCTCAGAGAGTCTTCTGTGGGTTAGTTCTAACTCTAATGTTTGGGTAAGGGACTCAGAAAATCTCATCCAAGTGTGGTTACTGTTTGGAATCATCCACCGTACAAAGGTACCTGTGGACTGTTTCCTGAAAGAAAAGAAAGAGAGATTGTTTATCAGTGGCTTAAGTTCAGGATATAGATATTCTATGTGTGCATTTGCTTCCTGTCCTTCTTTGCCTGTGGCTGGCTTCAAGTTCTGGAGTTGGGAAATACAGTCTAAGATAAGCTCCTTCTTGTCCTCTCATGTGGTGAACATTCACAACCCCACCCTGTACTAACACTGGGAAGAGAAAATGCTGTGGTAACAAGCAATAAGTAAACACACTTGTGTACTGTGTATCTTTAATACTGGTTATGCAAACAACCTTTTCTTTCCCTTTCCCCAGGAACGTTATGTGGCAAGCCTAATGCCTTTGCAGAAATGCATATCACCCTGGAAGGTAAGGAAGTATAATTTGAATGAGCTGGAAATTGATAATTAGAGAAATTAAGGTGTGCTAATTTTTTTTCTTTCTGTAGAGTCCACCACAGCTGAGGCAGTTTAGCCAAGATGACTTCATGAAGACATTGGAAAAAGCAGGACCACAGCTCACCTCAGGTTTAAAGGGAGACTGGATAGGACTTTACAGGTAATCTTTTTCATCAGCATAAAAAATTATATAAATTAGAACAAGTCAGTAATATTAATGCTGTTTTTTCCTGAGGAAACCTAAAATCAGGATTGATTTGAATAAGACTTTCTTTTAGAATATATGCTTTGATAGAAATTGATAGTGCTAAGCATACTTTACTTGCTCAAATCTTTCTCTGCTAGCATTACAGGTATCTGTAGATCAGTGTTATTTGGGGATTTTTATTTCTGGTTCTAGCTTGATTCCTCCTTCCAATCAAACCCAAAGATAAAAATTAGGCTATTTCAAACTGAGCCTTGATTTCTTTTTTCTAAAATTCCCTAATATTTATTGTGTTTCAGACACATGTTCTTTACATTCTTTTCTCAATCCTTGTCCTAATTAATAGAAGCACCTGTTAACCTCCACTTTAGAATATTAAATCTTTTTGGAAGAGTATAGAGAAAAGATTCTAATACCTTAATCTCAAATATAATTACATATGATGATGTAGAAAACACTGTTACCAAATTGTACTTAAAATATAAAATGTATTTTTCTTTGGTGTTTTACCAGGCATTTTTTGAAATCACCAAACTTTGATGGTTGGTTTAGGAGCCGGCAGAAAGAAATGACACAGAAGTTAGAGGCCCTTCATTTAGAAGCACTCTGTAATGAGGTTAGAAAAATGTGTACTTGCGATTATATTTATCATCTTGTAATAAAAACACATTCTCCCACAAGTCAGTTTTCATAGGTTGAACGTGAAATTGTTGACAATTTTGTGAATCCTGATGTAGCAAAACATGATTTTGTTAAACAAGTACAAGCTAGAACTAACACAGCAAGAGAACAATATGAAATACAGTTCACTTGTCATAACAACTCTCATCGTTTTTAAAACATTATCTTTAATACTTTTTGTTTTGTTGTGTATTTTAAAATAAAGTAAACCCACACACACCCCAAAAAAAAGCTTTTTCCTTTTACTTGATAATATTATTCTATTCAGCTTCCATCTCTGGCATCCTTTACAACATATTTTCAGTTACAGTATAATTTGTAGCTTTAAAGGTAAAAAATCAGTGAATTTGACACTCTAATTGACAGCTATTTAGATCTATTTAGATCTAAACTGATCTGTACTAATGGAAAGCTTAGAAGTGAAGTCTGTTTATGTATAACAAAATACCACATAACTATTCTGATGTTGTAAGATCTGCTCCTTGATTAAGAAGCCGAAGGGGGTTATCAGTATGATTTGAGTTGGAACAACTGATAGAGAAAGGAATTGCAAGAGAAGATGTTGTACAGCCAGAGAGGGGATAGGAAGAACAAAGTAAGGCAATAGCACAGCTTTAAAACAAATTAATAAAATTGCTCTGGTTATTTCTCAAAAGCCATTTGTTTTTATTCCTTGCCTTGTCAATTGCCAAACACTACAAATGTAGCAAATCAAAACAGATTATTCAAATAGAGCAGACCAAAAAATTTGCAGGTCAGTTACACAACTTCGATTCTATTCAACTGAATTTGACATTAACTTAATCAAAGAAAAAGAAACTTGTTACATATTTATTACTGATTCTGCTCCGTTACTGTTTTTTCTTTTGATCCACAAAAGATATGTTTCTTTGCACCTGAAATGTCTTTCATAGGTGAGTTGTAGGGGAGCAGAACTTCCATAAGAAAATTCACTTGATTGTATCTTACTAGTTATCAACAGTGATCTCCTTTAATGCCCTAGAAACAGTAAGCAGTGCCCTGAACTCTTAATACTGCATTGTGCTGGCAGTTCTGATTTGGTAATCATTCACTGCCACTTTGCATTGTAGATATTCTTTCTCAGACTAAGCCTGTTTGGCAGGATTTTTTCTGCCTTTAATTTAGTTGTATTGTGTTTGTGTGCAAGTTTGCTGTTAATGTGAAGTATGTGCAAATAAACCAGATTTTGCAGTTCACAGTAAAGACAGTGCATGACCCAAATGAGGTTAGCAAATGGCATAGGAATAAGGAAAATACCTATTCTGAACATTAGGTATAGATTAAGAGCTTTTTCAAAAATTACATATGTAACTATAAATAATTCAATGCCTTTTTTTTTTTTTATTATTATTTTAGAATTTGGTTTTCTGGAGTCAGAAGCACACTGAGGTAGAAACGGTGGATCTTGTCTTAAAGTTAAAAAATAAACTGGTAAGTAACTGAATTGGACATGACTTAGCTACATAAAAGCATTATATAGTTGGTTTTGCAAGTACATAAATGAAAATATTCTTCATGGTCTAGGTAGTTTAAGGAATCAGGCATTAAAAACAAAAACAGACAATTTCAGCCATGCTGGAAAAGTTATTTGGCTTCCCAATATCATCCAGCTGTGCTGGAAGCATTGTATTGCTAGGGTTTTTTTAAATTAGTTCGAACTCTGTGACTGATCTGAATCCCCAGGGAAGAAGAAAACCAAATTTTGTTGTTATTTCTAAAATGCCTAATCAGTGTTGTTCTCACTGTTGTGTGACTGCTGAGGAAACCTGCTGTTATCCAAATTTCTACTCAGTCAGCAAATGACAAATCAGTTTTCCAGATTTTTGAATGCATGACTTGGGTATTTCTTGCATCTGTAGTGAAAATCATGTTTTCTGGTACCTTTGCAGTTGCAGGCTGACAGAGAACATCTTCCTGTGAAAACTGACACTCTGAAAAAGCTGCAGACACACATCAATGATATTATACTGGCACTGCCAGATGACTTACAGGACATCTTGCTCAAAAGTGGCACAACATGATTTTTACTGGGCTTTTTTGGTGCTGAAAACCAAAAGGCAAGTAGTCTCACAGAAGATAGTGGCTTACCAAGTTTGGAACACAGTTCTAAACCAGTACATTAACACTACAAATGGACTGTACCAATAGTATAGCCCACTGTATCATTTTCACTGTTTTTTCCACTTCAATACCAATGCAACTAAAGGGATTCTTGTGTCTAATACTATTTGAAATAAGTGCTCTTAAAGAATAATCTGTGGGCATATGAAGCTGTGCCACAGTATAGGACTACAGTGCAGTGCTGGCATTGCAGAATGTTTTCCAATTGGTGCTGCTGTACCCAGTCCTACTCAGGGGTAGGCAATATTGATTGTGTACTGTCCTGTTGATGTAGTATCTGATTTTTTTTGTTTGTTTTTTACTTTTTAGTTTTTAGCTAGTGGTAAGTCCAACTGACATATTGGTGATTTGGCCAGAATGCCTTATAATTGAGGTATTTTACTGGTAAATCATGACTTTTAAAACTGTTTCAGGAACAACTGAAATTATCAAATCCATTCTTAACTTTCTCAATTTTTCCTTTCCAAAATGATACTGATTTAGCATCTTTAAAGAAGAGAAGGCAGCTGACAAAAATTTCCTGAAGAGAAGTCTCTTCCACTCAATGTCAGTTATCAGGGTGCTCTTACACGCCTTAAAGTAATTAATATACTAATTTGTGGTTTTAAACTGCTGACATCCAGGATTTCAACTCATATAACTGTAAGCATGCAGTATTCATCACAGGAAATAAACACTGTGATGTTCTAACAGGGATTTTAAAGTCGGTCATTTTGGTAGTTAGCTGATACACAATCTGTTTCAGTTGGAGATCATTATCAGTCAGCTCCTGTTAAAATTTTTAACTTTCCTATTTTTGGCTTACCCAGTCAGGCGTTTGAGGTGGTAATGAGGCTGGAGGGAGAAAATGTTGTCTTCAGCTGAAAAAAGCCTCTGGACAGGTCAGACTGGCAAAAAAATTTTGTAGCATGAAATGATTCTCAGTATGTGTATACAGCAGACATGCATAAGGACTGAATTCCTCTTGCATCTTCAGCAACAAGAATGGGATGTTTTATCTTCTTGAACAAGTTTCAGTGGTATATAAGAACTCAGCTGCTCCACATGCAGTGTTGTACTTTGACCAGTTTCAAGTAGAGTAAACATAATTCTAGAGTGTACACACAGCATATACTTTTATGTCAGGCAGATCACAGTTATTAAAAAAACCCAAACACTCTGCTTTTAAGTGCTTGGATAGAATTTTTAAATTTTTATGACATAATCCTGCTATAAGAATATGCTTTTGTATAACAAATATTTCATACCGTCTTTCTAAAAATGTCTTATTTAGATATAAAGTGTCACAACAGTATTTTTATGAAAATAATGTATTTTAATACTGTTATGTTTTGTATACAATTACAACCAAAAGTTTAATGGATCTATTATATTACTTAAACTATACCACTTCAGCATTAATTGCTAACTTGCAGAAACTTTTTTTTTTGCACGCCCTGATGAAAAGCATTTCTAATTAAGACATTATTAAGTGGCCATTCATACCCTAAAATTATCTTAACTATTTAACCTGGAGCACTGTGTCATTTCTTGGAACCATGTAAACTGGTAACAACTATGATAACTAGCATATGACTGCAAATACGTATTTTTTTAAACAAAAATAAAGAGTTTGATTTTTATTTTTTTTCCTTTGGAAGTTATGTGACTTAGATCACGGGTGTGTTTGGTTTGCTTGGGTTTTCCCCTTTCCTGTGTAAGCAAAGCTGTTCAGCTTGCCAAGACTGCTGCTTGATGAAGCTGTATCCCTGAGCTGACCAGAAATGTGATGGAGTGGTGGTGTTGTTTGATTATGCATCATGGTTGGGATGCCTTCTGGAGGCTGATGTGGAACAGAAACCAGACAGGGGAAAAGGATAAAGTAGGTATTTATTAAAAGGGCACTCAGTGGGCACTCTTGGGCCATGCAAGAGCCCAGATGGACTACACTCAAGATGCACTCCTTGGCTGTGTTAGTGTGACAGGGGTAAGCTTCTGGCTATCCACTAAAGGTGTCTATGAACACTAATATGAATATGAAAGAGCCGCAGGATCCTCAGCAAAGCAAAGTGCAGGGCCTGGATTCTAAAGCAAGTGTTTGTTAGATAGTACTCAAAGAACTGAAATAGTGAAAGGTTTATTATCTATTAACAACCCAGAGACACTAAGATCCAGAAAATAATTACCTCAAGCACAGGTAAGCTTAACTTTCCTAGCCCAAAATAAAGAAGTGTAAATACTGAATGCTCTGAACAGAAGATAGGTAAGTTTTAGAAACCTATAACTGGACTCCTAAGATTACAGCTTCCTAATAGTTTTCATGGTTGATCAGGATTGTATTAACATCTTAGACACAAACTAGATTTAAGGTAAGATTTATTTATTTTATAAAAATACAACTTTCTATCTTAACTTACACCAGGTTTTGGGTTCAGATGAACATTCTTCTAATTCTAAAGTTTTCAACAGGATACCTAAGGAGCAGTTGTGGAACACTCCCTGGAGGTGTTCAAGGTGGGGTTGGACAGTACTGAGTACCTAGCACCTAGTGGAAGGTTTTTCTCCGTGGCAGAGAAGTGGAATGAGACGATCCAACTCCAACCCTTCCAACCCATTTTATAATTCTGTGAAAAGAATAGCCTCAGTTCTCTGGCTTAGTAGCCAGACGTTAGGATCTGGTTCAGGACTATTGTGATAAAGATGGTGCAGGATGTTTTTTTCAGTAAAGGATAAGTAAATACCTTCTGTTACTAGAACGCTGACCCTAGCTGTGTTCTGCTTTGCTGGGTTCCTCTGTCCCTGTACGTGGTGCTCGCTGTCCCCCACACCCAGAGCTTTGGTGCCTGCGCTGCAGCTCGGGGCCTCTGGGGAGGGTCAGGGCGGCCTGAGGCCATGGCCCCGCTGTCACCGGCGTGATTAACGCTTACCGTACCAGCGGAAGCACAATAATATCATAGTAATAGGTCACAGTGCTGTCTTTTGTTGGTTTGGGTTTTGGAGTTGGGGGTGGGGTGTGGGTGTGGTGTGGGGTTTTTTTTATTAAATTTCCTTGTCACTCTTGGGGTGCATTTGTAGCCTCTCCGAGGGTTGCTTTCACCAGCCTCTCCCTGCGTGCTGTGAGCGGAGCCTGCTGCCGTCCCCCGGCCCGGCGGCC
>CM031868.1:8437444-8458308 GCA_018697195.1 Certhia americana | reverse complement strand
CGGCCGTGAGGGGAGCATTCCCGGCGGCCGTGAGGGGAGCATTCCCGCCGGCTGTGAGGGGAGCATTCCCGGCGGCCCCGAGGGGAGCATTCCCGCGGCTGCCACCTGTCCCCGCGGCCAGGGCGGGGCCGGCCCGCACCCGGCGGGCCCCGCGCCACCCGGAAGCTGCGCGGGGCGGGCGGGAGCGCTCGCCTACATTCCCCGTCGTGCCCCGTGGCGGCGCGGAATGAGCGCAGGGGCGCAGAGTGGCGCAGCGCATGCTGGGAGGCGTAGTCTCCGCCTCCCCGGGACCGTGTGGCGGAGGGCGGTGCCGCGGCCGGGGGATGTGGCGAGAGTGACGTGATCGTGTCCGCGTTGGAGCCGGGGCGGCCGCGGCGAGCGTGACGTGGCAGAGACCGAGCGAGGTCCCCGGTCACAGAGCACCCGCCGCCGCCGCCGGGCTCCCCTCGAGCGCGGAGGGATCCGTGCGCGCACACCGGCCGGGCCGCGCTCCCTCCCGCCCTCCTTCCCTCAGCGCTCGCTTGCCGCCGCCCAGCGCCGCCGGAGCCGCCATGGGCCTCACCATCTCCTCGCTCTTCTCGCGCCTCTTCGGCAAGAAGCAGATGCGCATCCTTATGGGTGAGAGCCGCGGCGGAGGCCGGACCGGCCGGGGCCGCGCAGCCGAGCCCCGCGGGACGGGGGAGGAAGGCGGCGGGTCCCAGCGGGGGAATCGCCCTGTCCCGGCTGCGGGGCGCGGACGTCGCGCTGTGCCCGTCCCTTAGGCTGGGTGGGGGGGCGCTGGCAGAGCGGCGGGGAGGGCAGGGCGTGCGGATCGGGCTGTATTTGCCCTTCCTGTTCTCCCGCCGGGTGCTCGTTCCCCTCTCCGCCTCGCCCGGCTGCCCCCGTTCCCGCCGGGCACGGCGAGGCCGAGCCCCGTTCCCACACCTCGGCCGGGCCGCTCGTGGAACAAAGATGGAATTGCGGCCGGGCAGGGCCCGCCACCCTGCGAGCCAGCCCCGGCCGTGCCCTCCTGCCCCGGCACCGCGGCTCCGCCAGCAGGATGTGACAAAGCCTGGTGTGCAACGCCAGGGGCGTGAGAACTGCCGTATAATGGCCGATTTTCGGCAGCTGCAGGGAGCTGTAGAACAAGAGTCTGTATCCTGGCTCTTGTGAAAGGGCGTCTCGGTATAGCCTCTGTAGGCATTAGTTTTGTGCCTCGTGTACAAAGCGATGAAACCCTCTAGGCGGCTCTTACAGTGCTTGCTTAGTCTCGCTGTCTCCCCCAATAATGATTTTTTTTAAATATCTATTTATTTTGAAATTATATATTCCCGTGATACGGACTGTGTAGGAGTTAATGCCAGTGTCTCTTGAAGATTCTCACTTTCAGATTATAGTTCAAAAGGTCAAAGCCAGCACATACTGCATTGGTATTTCCTCCTCCGCTTCAAGTTCTTCCCTGCCTTCTTCCACCCACCTACCCACCCCTGCAAGCTTTATGTACAAACAGTTCTTAGCCTCTAAATTTTTCTCAAATTCTGTTACCGGAGTGAATGGAATTTGGTTCACGGTCGTTGACTGAAGTAGCTTGTCCTAAGGAACTAAATAAAATGCTCATTTGGATATAGCCGGCAAGGGGAGTGGGTTCTAACTGTGAAACTTCCTGGCACACGCCCATCCCTAATGCTGCCTGGATATGCACAGCTGACAGAGTAGTGCAGCTTTTTAAGATCATAATCTTTCAGGTTCTCCATATATTTTGTGATGGCAAAGCTTGTTATTGCATACCCAGTAATTTTTTATTGTGTCTTATCTGTTTGAAATTAGAGACTCTCTTCCATTTCAAAATAATCTGAGTAATTTTAGTCTTCTAGACAACTTAGTACATGTGTTGGTTTGAAAGAGGTGATTTGGTTGTCTCCCTAACAGCCAGACTCTTCATAGGACTCTTAATGAATGAATTCAAGTCTTCCAGTGAGCTTGACTGTAGGATGAGACAGTGTCCGTGGTATTTGTAGTTCTGTTACTTTTTGCAAAGTACTGAAAACAGGAAAGTGATATCATACAGATCTAAACCACTTGCAAGGCTCTTCACTGCTAGGAAATCAGGTTGAATTCAGGTTAGAGGTGGCTTTGGAAGGTGCACTTTCTAGCAGTTGGTTTAAATGAATTTATTTTTGTATTTCTTACTAATTTTTATTTTAAGGCCTTGTATCAAAATGCAGGGCTGGATCAGGGTACTGTATTTGTTAGGTAGTATAGGAGAGTAGAACTTGGGGTATTTTGTGTTGTAGGACATAAACTGGACGTTTAGAAGCAGAATCTTACACTGAATATGACATAATTTGTGTATAACTAACACTAAAAATAGTCTCTTTATAGCATTCTACATCATATATCAGCACTCTGAGGAGAGATATCTGAATGAATACTGGGATAGAATTAAAACTTTTCCTCAAGGTTATGATGTTCAGTTTATGGTTTGAAAACAGGGCGGTACAAGGCCAAACATTTAAGCTTCCATATGTAGAACACCAATTAAGAAATAACTTTATGGGGTCAAATACTTAAGGAAAAAATATTATGTGAGTTGATATCAACTGATAATTAATTTATAAGTCTAACTTCCTTTTCACAGCTTTCTTCTGTTCCTGCAGACTTAAAGATAAATTAGAATTAATTTAATTCCTAAAACAGACTTTATATTATTGAGTTCTGCAGAATTTGAGTATTTCTCATCAGGGACCGTTACCAACAGCACTCATTTCTTTTGTTTTCAAATTCCATTTATGATAAGAAGTGGGTATTTAATGTTACACTGTTACTGAAACTTGTTTTTAAAAAATAGACACTTGTATAAGTAAGTATTTTTGAAAATATTAAGTTACTATTTGGAAGAAATGCATGAAAGGAATAATCACACATTTTTTTTTTATAAATAGGCATTACACGAGGGAAAAGAAAGAACTGTGGGATAGGGCTAAATGTCTGAAAGTCAGATGAGGCAATTGGGGCATTAAGAGTAGAAACACTGAGTCCTGACCCTACATGTGAAACAACCCTGTCTGGGAAACTTAGCTGATGGGGTTTTGTCCTTGAACAAAAAGATACCAATTCACTGTGCACCTTTCAGTAGCATAATTTAGTGTTCTGTGTCTTAGTGTAGTTGTGCAAGTGTTCACTGATACAGTAACTACTCAGGAGCTTCAAATCCAAAGGTAATTATTAAATGTTTTGGGTGGAAAATGTCAGGTTCTTTGGGAATTGTGTCACTGTAACAGATCATAATAATTTAGCTGGTTTTTATTTGGGCAGGTGCTGGTTTAGACAACTGCTGGTTTGCGTGCTGTTGGTTTTCTATAGTTTTTATCAAGTTTTGTGCTGTGATAACAGAGGCAGCTTGATGTTCAGCCACCAGTGATCAGAGTAGGAAGTTGGTTAATGAAGGATGTGATGTGGTCAGGGATGATCTTCCTAGGGACAAGTGAACTAGAATCTTGAGATTTAGCAACACAACTGACAGGCTGTGAATAAAACGCTCTTTAAGAGGAGTAAAGGGCTTAGAACCACAGTGATTTTAGCAGCACCTGAAAGCATTGTAGATATTTTTCCTCCAGCTAGAGGAAGAGCATGTTTGATTCAGTTTAAAGGTGAACGGTTGCAAGTACAGGTCTGTGCTTCCCCTTTGTACTTCATTGTAATCTCGGTGCTTTGCAGTACAATTGCTTAACGTTATACCCTTCATGAAGTCTCTTACTTTGGTCTTGACAATGGTCAGTCAGGCAGTAGAATCAGTGAAAATATAGACTTGGAAATTTATGGTGTTTAGGGATTTAAGATGTGGCTATTAATCGTGGTGAAGTTTATGATGTGGCAGTAGCTCATAGGTTTACATTTAGTGTTCCAGTTCAAATGGAAACATGTTTATTCTTGGATTACTAAAAGCAATAGTTCCACTTCCTACCAGCTCAAAAGATGAAATGTGATTCAGTGCTCTGAATCTTTTTTGAAGGGTGGTAAATTGCAAATTGGAGTAAGAAATATGAGTAGAGGCTATGCTCTTCATTACTTGCTTCTTCAGACTTCATAATATTTGCAGTTTGGCCAAAAGAGGTGTTTTTTTTCAAAGAGGGTCATGGGGATTTGCATAAGGTCCTTCCCTCAGTTAAGCTTCTGCCTCAAGTGTGAAGTCAGAAGAAGAGAACACGTACCCATAACTCAGTCTGCCTCAGTGCAAAGTCCAACAGCTTAATCAAGAGTTGTGGGTAAGAGTGGATTTAAGCAAAGTCTGAGCTTTGTGCTTACATAGGCACTGTAGCCCTTCTACCAGCACCACTGAGGTGCACGAGGGTACAGTGGGGAACTGGGGCAATATTTTTATAATATAGCAAGTATTTAAAATTCTCGACTAGTTTCTAATTTCTTGACTCTGAGTCATGACTTCAAGTGAATCTCGATACCCTGTGTACATTCTTTGGAATTAGATTAGCTTTTGTGTTGTTAGTATAAACCTTAAATACACTCAAACAGTTTATGTAGATGATGGCATGTTTCTTGCATTGTTAATTTTAATAAATCTTGTCAGTATTTGTTATATTGATAATGGAGTAATTTTTTTGGTGGGGAGCAATAAGAGAAGAGTTTTGAGTAGTAGTTGTAACTCTTAATTGGTTCTCTAAATTATCTTATTATTAATTTACTGGGAAAAACCTATCATATCATGAACAGGCATTATATGTTCTTACAAAGATCTACACATCCTACAAGTGCTTACTTGAGGTTGAGCTGTGTGAAAATAGTGTTGGGCTTCAAGCATTGTGCTATTAAAAAACATTGGTTTTCAGCATAGGTGTGGAGAATTTGAGGGTTCTGAAGTCAGCTTAAAAGGTTTTGTAAGGTGACCTGACACTTAACTGGTGTGGGGGAAATTGTGGTATTTACAATTTTCATGACTTGCAGTTCTTGTGTAGCTTCTGCTGCACCATGACTTTTTTTGTTTGTGCTTGTGTGTGGTTCTGAAGGAGACCAACACTTAAACAATAGCAAACTCAAAGCCCTTAAATTTCATTTTGAGCATTTTAGGAGTCAAGGAGCTTTGGTTTTGATGGTAGATTCCCACCCCACCCCCTTTTTTTCATACTGTAATGACATTAAGAATTAAAAGATTTTTTTTTTTCTTTTTAACATGCAATGACATTACCAAAGAAACTGCATCTGTATATTTAATCCTGTGCACGCTATTAGAATATAGGACAATTATAGATAGGGGCTTTTAAATTAGTTTGCTGCAACAGCAATTTGTGTCTTGAGAAAAAGGAGGTTTTTCGAGAGTTTGGTTTCATTCTGAAAGAGTAGGTAATTTTGAATTCCATTTTTTTTGTAATGCTAAGGAAACAGTTGTATTATTGATAGACAAGTCACCAAATCACTTAAAGCTTAATGTATTGCAGTTGCAGAGTTGGAAGTTAACTCAGAATGCTTAAGAATGTGTGCTATCTTATAAAATGAGGTTAGCATTTGGTTTCTTGCAGAAGTACTAATTAATTCTTTTGATGGGGGATATTTTTGTTAACGCAGAATGTTACGGACAAAAGATAGACATTTTGTGCTGTGGTGTTTAGTACCCTGCTGTTCATGGAGGTGCTTGTGTGCTAGATATTGGGTTCTAATATAAAAAATTCTATTTTGAGTTACATTTATGTGTTCTAAAATGCTTAACAATAAGCACTTTCACAAACAGTTTTAGAAAACTACAGCATATGCTTGCAATGTTGGTGATATGTAAAAAACCCCCATCTTTTAGGCTTCTTTGTATTTTATTTCTGAAAGATCCCATGTTTACCACATAGCTTACATTGAAAAAGCAAGCTAAAGTTTTGGTTTAGAAACCGAAGAGCAAATTTAAGTGCAGAAGGTCTTCTCTAATGACCAACAGCCATTAGAAGGAGACTTCTAATGGAAACATCCTAGTGAATCTCACTGTATGGAAATGATATCCTGAAGAAGACCTACAGCCCTTGTGGTATATGTGGAAGGATGACGAGAGATTCCTGATGTATGTGGTTTTGTGAGTGCTAAAGAAAGGTTTTAGCAAAGGGAGGAGAGGCTGGACGAAGGGACAAGAAGTTCTTTCATGTATAATGCCAGCTTCAGTTGGTCCATGTGCCTGTGAAGCTGAACTTTGCAAGAGGTTGAGTGAGGCCTTCCCCAGCTGAGTGAAGTAACAGATGTGTGATCACTTAGAAACTGTGTGCTGCCTGTAGATTGTTGCTAGGCTTTTAAAATCTTCCTGATTTACGCATAAGAAACTTTCAACATGAATAATAAAGCTTAATTAACACAAACACTAAAGAAGATTTCTAGAAACTTGTGAATGGAAGTGTCTTACTGAGCTTATTTTCTTCATGACTTGTTCTCTCTCAGTGCTGGGTAGAGGAGATGGGGAAGAACATACAGTCGTTTATTAGCAAAGAGTTAAGAGTGTTTAAAAAGCTGTTCTCAGTATAAAAAACCCTAGTAGTCTGCATGTGAAATGACATGTCTTTAAATTAGCATGTTGTAATTCAGTTTGTGAACTAAAGGAATTTTTCTCTTCCTTCTAGTTGGTTTGGATGCTGCTGGTAAGACAACCATTCTTTATAAACTGAAACTAGGAGAAATTGTCACCACAATTCCCACTATTGGTAAGATGATCAGTTCTTGTATCTTTGTTCTTGTTATTCTAAACCTGACAGGCCGCTGAAGGGGGCAGGGATTTGCTATCTTTGCAGTTAGAATAAGACTCAAGACAAGTATGAACTGTCTGTACTGCCATAACATAGCTGTGTCAGACCAAAGAGACATCCAGACCAGAATCCAGCTACTGACCATGGCCAGTAGCAGATGCTCAGGAGGATAGGAACCACATCAGTAGCACCACTTCCCCCAAGCACCATCAACCTCACAGTTTGTGGCTGAAAGATTTGCTCAGCCACTTGGACTTGGATTCATGTTTTTTCCCCCTTCTGTCAGTTTTCTTCCTGATTTACCAGTTCAGTATTGATAAGCCATTTTATACAGATTGGGGAGAGGTGTACCTTAGGAGATATCTATCTTTAACATGGTTAGAATAGAAAGTATTTATCTTTAGCATGGTTAGAATTATGTTTTAACACTAGAATTAACTATTTCTAATTACTAAACTCCTTCATTTTTAGGTTTTAATGTGGAGACGGTAGAATATAAAAACATTTGTTTCACAGTTTGGGATGTTGGTGGTCAAGATAAAATTAGACCTCTTTGGAGGCATTATTTCCAAAACACACAGGTAAGATTACTCAAATGGCAATAGTTAAAGACCATTTTTGTAAAGCCTCATTGTGTTTTATAGATTATATTTGGAAAGTTTTCTTTCTTTCAGAAAGGCTCTGCACTACCTGCAACTCCTGAGAGTACCCAGATTTTATTCTAATTGAAGCTAGTTTGTTCCCCTGAAGGCTTCAAACCTAGTTGTGAGTGTAGCCTCTCAAGGATCAAGTCCTTTAGGATCTACCAGTGTTCTGTGATGTGCCAGAACAACTGCTTTATTGTGAGGAACTCTTAAAATTTGTAGCTTTAACTATGCTAAATCAGTGATTTCAGTAAGCTGAGCATCTAAAATATGGTAAAAGATCTTGTTACCAGTTGATGGAAAAATGCCAGCTTCACACTGATGTGACTGCAGTCAGTTTTTGGGACATAAATGTGATACCTTTGGTTCATAGTTAGTGAGGTTAGTTGCTTATTAGTATCAGCTAACTTCTGGAGTGAGATTGTTTGGGGGGTTTTTTGTGTTGAATATAGAATTGTTTCCAAGATATTTGTGTGCAGCATGATGCGTGTGATTGGTGCATAAAAATATAGAGGTCTGGATTGACAAAAGGGACCTTGGACCACCATACTGTTGTGACTAGAATAACACTTAATTTCAGTTCCTTATTACTGTCCTGTTACTAAATACTTCTAAAAGATACTTCTCTTTCCTTGAAGAGAATGATAAAAGCAAGGTTTTCAGACTGAAAGGTTAAGAGTAAATTTTGTAAGAAGAGCACTTGAATAACAGAGATGCCATTAGAAGTACTGTTTGATACAAACTTTTTAAAACAAATTCAGGCATCACTTTTAAGGGTGTGGGTTTTTTCAGTGAAATATGAGATGGTGAAACACTTGTGATTTTCAATACAGTGCATGAAAGGGGAGGTGGAAGAGTTAGTTTATGTAATTTTGCTGCATTTTTTTCACCTAACTTAATTTTGAAGTTGAGACTTCAGTAGTTGTTCAGACACACACAGAAATTTCTGTTAAATTTGTCCCCTTTCTTAGGTAAGCAATCACGATTCAATGTGAATATTTTTGTGGTTTTAAAATAGTGCTGCATGTTTATATTGTGTTTTTCAAATCCGCTTAACTTTCTACAGGGCCTAATTTTTGTGGTAGACAGCAATGACAGAGAGAGAATCCAGGAAGCAGCAGAAGAGCTTCAGAAAATGGTAAATATCAATATCTACTGAAGTATCATCGTTAGACTGACTTGTTCTATTTTTGAATGTTTGTGAGGTTCCCTAAGAGATTTAGGATTTTAAAGTTTTAGGGAGTCTGTACAGTGCATATGGTTTTCAGCTGGTAATTCTGGGTCACATTGTGCACTGAGTTGTAATTTCCACTCTGTGGGGAACTAATAATGTGTCAGAACCTTTCATTCATGAAACCTTGATAGGAATGCAGCAGAAAAAGAACATTCAGAACAGATTGGTGCTAGAGAATATTTCATCAGCAAGGTGCCCATAAATTTAAACTTTTTAAGTAAAAGGTGGTTTCCTTAATTGCAGGAGTTCTGTTGTGTGCTAGTTAAATTTCACTCAATACTTGCTAGTGACTTCGGGAGCAAGAACGAAAATATTTACAATCCTTAAATCAGTATTTAGATTTTTTTTTAGTGTTTATTGAAGTAACTGACTTAACTGAGACAATTTAATAACATGCCTGTTCTTTCTGTTAGCTTCAGGAGGATGAGCTGCGAGATGCAGTGCTGCTTCTGTTCGCAAACAAACAGGATCTGCCAAATGCCATGGCAATCAGTGAAATGACAGATAAACTAGGCCTTCAGTCTCTGCGTAACAGAACTGTAAGTGCTAACCTTTCTGACTCCTGAACTCTTTTCTCCCTCTATTACATATCATAAACATAAGGTTCCTCTAAGGAGTAGGGTAGTTTTTATGTTTTTCTGTAGAAAGATGCACACACCTGCTGTTAAACTTTCTAATGCATAATTCAGGTCCTTGTTCAAAATAAGTGATTTAGAAGTATAATCCATTCAGCTGTTACAGGTGTTTCATTTCTCACCTTTTTCTGAAAATATACAAACACTCCAGTCTGCCATTGAAATACAGACATCCAGCATTTCACAAAGTATGTGATGGGCTTTCCTGTTTTCTCAGTATTCTGGGAGAACAAATGCATTCTGCATTCCCACCTCCAGGAGGAAGTTATATAGCTTCTGAAGCATTAGAATCCATCTGCTCAAGCTTTAGAGACACGGGTTTGCTTCGCATTAAGTATCCCAGCTCTTGTAGTCTGAGTGTCTGTGTTGACACACTAAGATCCTAACCATAGAAGCTTTTTCAGAGGTCCATTGATGTAGATAATTCCATGTTCACTTACTGAAGAGCCGTCTTTCAGAGACGAGAAGTAGTTTTCAGCATGTAAACCAAATACAAGTTCTGTATTTGTTTCTTGATGCCTTAAACTATGTCGTAGCCTTTACTAGGCCAACACTTGAGTTTCTGGATAATGTCTGAAACTCCTCTACACTACATGTACTTCTCAAAATTTTTAAAAATACAGTTTGTTCAATCTTGACTCTGCTTACAGCACAAAGCAGTATTTAAAGAACACTGATAGAACATTTACACAATTATAACAACACTGAGTGTCTCATACTGTCATAACTTAGCTTGCATTTTGTCAGTATTTAAATTTAATTTTTGTGTTCTACATTAACAGTGGTATGTCCAGGCTACCTGTGCTACACAAGGAACTGGTCTGTATGAGGGACTTGACTGGCTGTCAAATGAACTCTCAAAACGCTAATTCCAACTGGATGACTCTTTCACCAGGGACATGTTTGATATAAGTGGTCTAGGCTTGTTACAACAAAATTAGTTTGCATCTTGGTTATTACAGTATCTGGAACTGATATTTGGGCAGGATATTACAGCGTTTCAACTTGTTTCGTTGCCAATTATTGTTTACCGAGCTACATGTTGCAAAGGTAGCAATATGCTTGGGTAAAAATCTCCTTAACTTGGAAAAAGTGTATCTTCTGATTTTATTCCCCTTGTTAGCCTAAATGCCTGAATATAGTTATTGTGACATCTTTAAGATCTGTTTTGAATACTCTTTGAGCCCCAGTAAATTAATGTTTTAATTTTTTTTCTCCCTGCTACTCTTAGTTTACTGATGCCCTGTTTCATTCCTCAGACAGTCTGCTGATTTAAAAATGTAGCATTCCGTATGTATTTATTTCTCTCCCTTGCCAAAAAGATTTCCTAATACTGCTTGTTCCAAGCCAAGGAAATGCTCTAAAACACTATACCAATCTACTGCACTGAGGAACATTTTATTAATCCTTGGGTTCTGTCAGCCCAACTTGCCTTTGTGTGAATTGGATTTGGTGGGTAGAATAGTTCTGTGCTGGTTGCGAAGAGCTCATGTTGAGGTTGTTTTTAATATTCAGCAGATTGTCTTCCTTTATATTGTATCTTTTTTTTTATGTTGCATGTTGCTTTTTGGTATCAGCCTGACTATTTTTGCCCAGTGTATAATAGTTCTGCTGAAGTTTTACTGTTTGTTGGTGAACATATCTTCATAAGGAAATTTTGGAAAATTCATCAAACTCAATGGATTAGTTTCTTCATAACCCACTTGGAATTATTCCTAATAAAATGATAAAATATATAGTTCTGTGTATGCTTTTCTTGATTCCTGAATTAGTTGAATGCAAATTACAACTTATTCTTTCTCCATATACTGAGCTTTCCTGCAGGTTGATATGAACACCAGTCTCAAATTTCCACTTGTTTGGAGCTGTGTAGAGTGGGACATGGAGGGGAGGCAACCAAGTTGTATACAGTGCAGTAGAGTAGCTGTCATTGGGGCTTACATAATTCTGTAATGTCTTTTGAAGTTGTAAATCTAAAATTCCTTTCAAGATGTCCAGATATGAAACTACTAACAGTTAAAAAATTGTAATAAAACAAATTTGAACTGCCTGAAAAGCATGCATGTCTGTTTCATAGTTTTATCTACATGTCAAAACCTACATGGGTCCCAGCAGGAGAGTCACACGTTCTCTTGGTGGCTAGCTGGGAAGGTAAACTGAGTGCTTTTATGGGGATATAGCAAATATTTATAATAATGCTGGTAATCACCCCCACAAATCATCTCTATACAACTACTGTCTGTTCTTGTATTTCTGTCTCCTTACACCTTTGTAGTTCACAAGGTATAAATGAATGTGTTTTGAGGCTGCTGCTAATGGATAGTTTAGAATCTATTTTTCTGTTGCCTGTCTGCTGTATAGAAGCAAATATTGCTCAACCCTTCAACTAAAATATGCTGTCCTGTTGACTGGATGTCTTTAGGAACCTAATGCATGATTCTGTTGCAGTTTCAGGCTAAGTGCTTCTCATTTTCCTCCCAGGTCTGGTTACCCGGGCTACAAGAAATCCCAGTGACAAGGTCTGGTAAATTCAGGCTAGTTTTGGTTCAGAACACTTTCCCAGGCAGCTTCTGCTGTAAGTGAAGTTTAAATTCTTGGAAAGTGCTGTTACTTTGAGCACAGCTAAGCAGGGAACATTTCAGAGTTTTTGAATACAGTCCTTAAATGTCTTCAATGTGTAAGGGAAACCCAGGAGACGGTGTAATGTGAGAAGGGTTTTGCCTGTGCCTTCAATGAATTGCTGATTACTTATTAACCAAAGCTGATATACCTATGCATTTGATCAGTAGCTGTTGATGTGCACATTTTTAGCAATGCAGTTCCTTGAATTCAACCTTTAAAAGGTTACACATTGTTCAGAAGAGACAACTGGTCCTTAATACATGTTGGATTTTGTAGTTCCAGTAGGTTAAAATAAACAATGCTTGTTACACTTGTTGTTAGAGGTAGTCTTTAAATGAAACAGGAGATACTTAAATTAGGCCTGTTAACATGAAGGAAACATTCTGCTTGGTAGAGATTTAATTATTTAAATGAATAAGTATTCAGGTTTAGGTGAGCTCTATTGAGCCACTATGCTTTTCAGTTGCAGCATGTGTATACAACGTTCATATTTCAGAGTCATCACGTTTGGGTTTTTGTTTCAGTGGGTATAATTCTGCTATGAAATGAATAATTTCTCAAAGTCAGAAAGTAATGAAGATCTTGAGCCTCGTTTAAGAGTGATGGAGTCTGCGTGAGGGTTAAGGCTACAGCTTGCACTGAAATGCAGTAAGACAAAGTCAGTGTTGTATATCAGTAACAATGTACCATATGGCCCTGTTCTTCAGAAGATGAAATTCCCAGGAACATCCAATTTTCTCTCTGTTAAAGAGTTTAGGTACTGACATGGTTTGTCATTTCCTTATCAGAAGTCAAATACCTGAACTGAGCTGCTGTCCCTGAAGTTCAAAATCTTGAACAGGCATGATATTGCTAAAAATGTGTTCCTCATTCACTGTAGTGACAGGAAATCCTGAATTCCAGTAGCTGAAATTTCTCTTTATATACTTTAACTTCTATATTCAAATAAATAGGTAAGTTCTACTGCACTGGGGAGTAATTTAAGTAATAATTGTGTACAGGAGGCTTTATTTCAGTGTGTTAGATGGCCAGCTTAACTATAAGAGAGCAAAAGACTGAAGAATGAGTGGGTTTTCTTTTATGTGACCCTGGTGACACAATTTATTTCTTGAATATGCATGATTTTCATTCCTTACAAGAATAGCCCAAGTTGTGTAAAACATAGGTTTGGGTTTTGCCAGTAATGAAAATTCAGATTATTAGTCCCTTGTTAGTCTAAGAAATCTTTCTTTAATGGTCTGGACAAAGGGAGTTTGAGTGCAGTATGATGAAACTTTGCACATCGCCTTGTTCAAGTATGTCTTTCCAACCCTTGTCATGAATGGGGACTTAAGAAATTACATTCCATATGTTGCCATTGGATTTATGAATAAAGCTGAGCTGCCCAAACTGAAATGTTTAAGGCCTTTCCTCTTACTGGGTAGGGAGGAGTTGGAAGATTTGAAACAATTTTCTTTATGTGCCAAGAATATGAGAAACAAGGCAACTGCACAATTAATTTGATATGTTGAAAGCTCTGGTGCCTCAGCACTCTGGGTATTTTTCCCCTTGTTTTTTCCATACCATTTTTCTCCTCCCTTTTCTTCATCCTTTTTTAATCATATTTGGCATCCTTGCTTGCTTTATCATGATACACACAGGTACTTTACTTAATGCTTGAATTATACCTTTCAAAAATAGCAATGATACAAGAGATGTGCGAGAATTCAAGTATTGTCACAGGAGGATAAGAGACCCATTTGTCTGGAATAGATATGGTCAGGGGAAAGAATAATAGGAGTTTCAAGTTGCCAGACCAGTCTGAAGGATCTGGCAGAACTTGGTTGATTTTGTACGTATCAAATACACAGGTAAACATTTCACAATACCCAGAACCTAAAAATGAGCCAAGTCTGCTGCCTTCAGAAGGTCAGTGTTTTGAGTGCCCTTAGTTCTGTAATGTTCTTGTGAGTGAGGAGTTTGTCCACAGCACGAGCCACTGTGAAAGAAGAAACTTCTCCCTCCTGAGACAACAGCCAGGCAGGAGGCAGCACTGTCTCTGTTAAGTTTAATGAATCAGAGATGGGAAATTCAAGTAGAAGGCAAAGAGATTTTCCTTTTTCCTTAACAGGTGGTCTGGGAAAGTAGAGTAACAAAAAAATGAAATCCCACACACATTTACAAAGATGCAAAGAAAATCCTACCCAGTTTCTTGTTGTGAAGGACATGGAGCTTTCAAATTGCTGGATGGAAGAACAAGTACAGGTGAGTTTAGGTTCACAAAATAAAGTGGAGACAAATTGAATGGGACTTGTAGAAATGTGGGTTTGGATGCGATTTAGAGAAGACATAGCAGCACATAGCAGCATAGCAAGCAGGAGGGAGCAGCTGTTTCTCAGAAGGGAGGCAGAGCACCAGGCACGTCTGTTCTCTGAGCAGCTCCATCTTCTGGTTCCAGGGACAAGTTACAGATTTTTAATGTTTCTGGTGTGGAAAAGTAACCCAGTTGTAATAGATCAGTACTTAAAAATGAGGAAAAGAATGTTCTTCTGAGTGATAAAGGCAGCTCAGTTAATTTATGTAAGTAATAAAATCTCAATTCCAAACTTCACAATTGCAATCTTACTGTTCTAAGTGACAGACGTTTCTCTTGCCAGCCCACAAGCCTGCATTACTCAGTGGAGTTTGTTTTTGTTTCCCTTCATTTTTTTTCAGAGCTGGCAATTTGTAGGCCTCTATATTTCTGACTCAGCTGTAATGTAGTCATTTTCAGTGTTTTCCCTGGTGTTGATACTGAATTTGTTGAACAGATCTTCCAATTAATTTTTCTGCCCTTTAAGATGCCATATGCTTGCAAATGTTACACCTTCAGGTAAAAGTATTCCCTCATTTACTAAATTAGGAAAAATCATTTGCCCAGATGCGGGGCTTACAACTTTTATCCTGTTTGCAAGATTTTCTCCTCACACCTGTATCTTGAAGTTATGAATCAACGATACTTTTATTATGAACTTTGTGGTCTAGGAGAGTATAGACATCAATTCATGCGAGACATGAACAACATGTTATTTTTAATGAGACTTACAAAAAAACTAATCAAAGATCCCACCCAAATTATTTAGGGTCAAATTTTTCATGGAGAGCCCATCACTCGTGCAGTGATCTAACATCCTTCATTGCCACTTTTATTGCCACATTCCATTTTGCTTTCCCGTTGTATCCAAAGGTGCTTAGTTACCATATGGCTCTGCTAAATTGCTGACTTAACAAAACCAGAAATCCGAGGATTTACTTACAGCCTGGCAAAGCTGTTGGAATAAATGAGCACCATTTCATTGAGGTCTTGTGTTATATTTTGGGGTGGATTCACTGGAGCAGGTTAAGGTCTTGCTTCAAGCTTTCATTACCTCTTTCCACCCACCTCCAAGCCTGTATCTGTTCTTTAGGCACAAATGGCTTCAAGGTGACTAAGTTCAGGACATAAAGATCCACTAAAATGATAATATAAGCAAGAGAACTAAAGGCCCTGAATTTCTAATTGGATCACATCCCTGTTTTTAGTTTGGTGTGGCATGAGCACAAACAAGGAGACAATTCACAGATTGGAGACAGGTGGTAGGGACAGATCAGGTAAGAGTTTGGGATAAAAGGGAAGGTTATGTTGCTATGTTGCTGAGAAGAAGCTGCTTTCAAAGGACATTTACATGATCTCTTTAGCAACATAGGCTTCTACAGACTCATAGTAGAATTTGTCCATTTCCCCTATCTGTGGGCAGTTAGTAATGAAATTCTGGACAGTTCATGAGATTTATCTTACATCATGCAGTTTGAGATATGTTTGGAGATTTATGGGCCTGTATCTTTTTAGCCTTGTATGATCTCTGAGGGTAAACCTGCCTTGAGGGCTTTGCTAGTGCAGCTACCAGCATCATGTTAGATGCCCAGACACTACAGCAGCAAAACACAGCAATAATTGTATGGGAAATAACTAAAAACAGTAGATATTTAAAAGCTTCTGCACACCACCACCCTTCACAGCATAGCAGGAACTATGGCAAAAGACAGAAACAGCCCACTTCGAAGTGACTTCCTGGTTTGAGTAGCATTTAAACAGCTGAGTTAATCCCAGCTACAGAACACCAGAATGCAGGGGAGGTGGGCGAGTAGAGAGTACATAGCTTTTATCAATCCAAGCAGACTTGTTTTGCCATGAAAGACACCAGTAACTAGGAAAGAAACACAAACTGACAACAGTGACAGACATTTGCTAAAGGGAGTTTTATTAAGTGAAAGAGGAAGATCTAGTGAATGGTTTCCAAATGTTTTTTGTTTCCTGTGGACTAATGATGCAGGGCAAGAAGCTTGTTAAATGATTCAACCCTGTCCAACCCATTCGGTGAAGGTATGGATAAAATACACTTCCCTGCATCCTACAAAATAGGGGAAACTTGGCTATTTCTAGAAAAAAAAAATGCACATAAAAACACTTAAAAATTCATGCTGTCTTTGTATGCAAGAGAAGAACAAAATACAACGATTTTGATAAAGGTTTTAAGTCACTTGCGTTTCTTTGTAAAGATTTAGGCACAGATAAATAATGCACCACACTGTATCTCTCCCCACCTGAAAACATGATTTTGATAAAAAGGTCCCTCCCCTCCAAAGCTGGTTGTTGCAAACTTCAGTATCTTTTATTGCTGATGACTCAAACCAGAAGGAGCATTTGTTCAAAGTAGATGCTGTTTCTTCATGTAGTCCAATTTCACAAGGTGTTAACATTATCCTCATTACCCATGTTACGTGGGCAGACAAATTGCTTTTAAAATCAATTATAGCCTTGAATTTAACATGGCTGATTATTGACAGAAAGTCTATTCACTGATAATTAAGAACATTTTTTCAGTAGTTGGTAACTACAAGTACATTGTTCATGCAACTTACCAGAAGTTGTGCCATAGTAATGGTAATTGAACAAGACAATTTATGAACTTAAATTATCATTACATTAATTAAAGTGGAGTCAACTAAATCCATTTGGGTTTGGGATTTATTTCTGAATTAAGCAGGGTTCAATTTGTACACTGTCTTACAAATCAGATTAAATTCCTGGTTTTTTAAACAAAATAATTTTTAATCCTTTAAAAGCACCACTAAAAAGATATATGATAATCCAATTTTCAAAACCCTGTCTTCAATATATTTTTTCCCATTAGTATATAAAAAAGAGGGAAATTGTCATGCAAATATTCTGAACAATGTGACAATATTCAGTAGAGCCGTTAAACACATGAACTCTTCATTAATCATTTTGGCTTTCCTTTTAGTAGCATACAAGTCAGGGTCTAACTTCAGTCCTCCAGCAGTACGTTAAATTAAATTTCTTGTTTGAAAACCTCCAAAAGCACCATGCCGGAGCTACTCTATTTCCACTTCAAGTCACATATTAGTGCTATATGATCAGAAGGATGTGAAACACTTGGCAAAGCCTGATGGGTTGTTATTTCTTCATGACTTGGCAATGGAATAACTTGTTCAACCTCTAGAGCATTTCTGTCAATGAAAATGTAGTCCAGACATCCATGAAACCCACCGACATAGTTTGTATAAGCAGGTTCTCCACAAGCACTTAGCAGTTTGAAAGGATGGCTTAGAGACATACTGCACCTTTCTTCCTCCCCATTTGAGACCCAGTCTTCATGATCTTCAGCAATGCCACCGCTGCTGATAAAACTGTAAGTTCCTGATGAGGGTGTACTATTAAAATCCCCACAGAATATGACTGGGATACTGGGGTACAAGTCACATGCTACATGCTTGATGTGAGACATGGCCACAGCAATTTGGATCAGACGGATGTTCCCACCTAAGGACATAAAATATTATTTCAAATAATGCAGGACAGCACTGGAGGTGCTCACTGGGTTGCTCATTTAAGCAGATACAGCTCTGAAACAGCAACCTGTTAGAACAGTTCTCATTAATTAAGAAGCCCTGAAAGATTATGAATATGAAAGTTTTTGCATGACAAACAATTTGAACTTAAACTCACCCATGCAAGAACTCTGAAGCTTTTAACACCCATATACAGCAGTTTTCCATTTCATGGCAACCACCCTAATAACACTCCCAAAAAGACATAGAACCAAAAGAAAACTAATTGAGAAGAATCTTTCCTAAGTTTCTGGAGCCCAATCTGGTTGCCCTCCTGGTAATACCCTGGGAGACCTCCACGTTCAACAGCCTGGGAAACCATAAGCACACACAAAGCTCTATTTTATGGTCTGCTTTTTGGGTGAATTGTGTCTAATGTGATTTACCTTGCTTTCAGCTGGATTTTATTGACTCCCAGGCACACTAGAAAAATAAATATATAAACAGACCTAGGAGTCTGGCTTGATTTCATCTAGATAAAAAGTAAAGGCAGGAAAGCCTCAGTTCCAGAAGAAAAGGCTATAGCTGCAAAAGAAGGGTGGGAAATCTATTCTCCCAAGGAAGAGCATAAATCTTTCCAAACCCAATTATCCTACATGCAGGAATGTGCCAAAATTACCTTTGGGGTGCCAGTATAGGTGAGTATTTGCTACACAAAGCTTCCTGGAAGGATCAGTTGTAGACTGAAGAACTGAAACCTTTAAGAGAAAAAGCAGTTTTGTTAAGTCTAAAATATAGAGATTACATATTTTAAAATGCACTAGTCTGGTTATGCCTTTGTGGCAATCCAGTTCAAATAATCTGATCTTATAACCAATAAAGTCAATTTAGGAGCTGAACTTTTCATTAATCTTCTATATAAGATGAGTATCAACCAAAATATTACTACTACATCATTTAACAAACGTTCTTTTGACTGTGTCTGGTTTGGCCGTATTGTTTCATAAGATATAATTCAGGCTGTACCATTCTGAAATACTTTTATTTTGTACTCACTCTCCGCAACAGAGCTGGAGCTAAATCTCCATTTTTAGCAAGCAAATGTAGCATTCTGTAATTGTTAAATTGAGCAAAAATTTGGAGTTGATTTCAGTTATCAAGGAAATCCTGCTCAGTCCATGAGCAGGAAACTTTTACCAGTGTTTCTGCAATTCCTGACACAGCCTTCTACCTTACACACTTGTACCTGCACAACAGCTCTGTGGGCACACCCTCTGGCACACCCGTGTGTGAGGAAGCTCACACACCTGTCCAACCTTACTCATCTCCCTCCTGTCACTTGCTAAAGAAGAATTATAAAGCATACTCAACTAACTTAGTTAAAACTGATTTATAAGATCTTAGTTTTAGTTAAAACTGATTTATAAGATCTTAGTTTTGTAAAGTATATTCCGACATATAAAAATAGTTAGTGAAAAAGTGGCTGCCAATACCACCAGCCAGGGATCACTACCTGGCCCAGAATCTCAACAGCTGTCTTCATTTTAAAGCAAAATATTATTGCCTTTTTTTTCCAAATTTTGGCAATTCCATATATGCAGCTCAGTAGGATCTCACTGCTTTGTTCTTGTTCCTAAATTGATCTGCTCTATCCATTATCCCAGCTAATAGAGAACATAGCTCCATGTTTCAAACTCTTAATCCCTCACCATCCTTCTGCTGCAGGTCCGGCTGCACCTGCAGACAGTCGGAGAACGAGGAGGAGGGAAGAGGGGAAAGAGAAGAAGGTCTGTCAAAGCTGGTACCTGCAGCACAGATGACCTCTGCAACACCTTCTCCTGCACCAGGGGGTACTTGGCCAGCTGCTCACACAGCTCCTTGTGCAGCGGCTCTGAGAGCAGCGCTTCGCTGAAAGCAATATCGTGCTGACCGAGGAGACTGAATTTGTCCCTGCGATAGAAAGTGGCCAGGCCTTCGTGCTGCTTCTCCTTAATCCTGAACAGCCCCTCCAGTCCAAAAGCATCTAGCGCCGGGGCCAAGCTGTCCACGAAGACAGATTTATCCACCTCTTGTAAGCAGATGAGGTCGGCGCTGTAGCCCACCAGCTCCTTCTTGAGCAGGTTCTGGCGGTAGTCGATCTCCAGGGCATAGGGAGCACAGTAGGGGTAGAGCACGGTGCGGGAGAACTCCGTCTGCGCGTAGGTGTCGGCCAGGATGTTGTAAGAGACGGCGCGAATGGAGCCGTGGCCGCAGACCTTTTTGGTGTAGAGGTGCCGGGCATCAAAGGTGCAGGCGCCGGGCCCGGCCTCCACAGGGCCGCTGCTTTCCACCTCGCGGGCCGGGCCGTAGCGCTGCTCCCCGTCCCCGGGCGTGCAGCGCAGCTTCAGCCGCAGACCCACCAGCGCGTTCGACGGCGTGAACACCCGCTCGGCCGCCGCCGTCTCCACCCAGGCCTCCCCAGCCGCGTCCCCGCCGTCGGCGGGGCGCTGCTCGCGGAACCAGCGGAACAGGCAGTGCTGCGGCGCGGCGAACTCGGCGCTCACCTTGGGGCACACGGGGAAGCCGGCGAGGAGCGAGCGCGGCAGGCGGAGCTCGGTGAGCGCGGGCGGGTTGCGCTCCACGCGGTACCGCGCGTCCCCGATGTGCAGCACGGCGCCGTCCTGCCAGGCGGCCGCGTTCGGCACCTCCTCCGCCACCGCCGCGCCGTCGCGGGAGAACAGCCGCACGACCGGTACCGCCGCCTCGCCCTCCGCATCGCCCTCCGCCCGCGCCTTCTTGCTCTTCTTGCCCGACTTGCCGTGGCCCTTAGCGGCGTTGGTGGCGATGCGCGCCAGTGCCCGCCCCAGCGGCTCCGCCTGGTCGCGCTGCATGTGCCGAGCACTGCCGTCGGGCAGCACGAACCGCAGGCTCAGCTTGGGCTCGGACGGCACACAGCGCACCACGGCGCGCTCCATGGCGGCAGGCGGGCGGCCGCCACTGCCGTGCGGGGGTGCGGCGGGGGAGCCGCGGAGGCTCCGGAGGGCGGAGCGGAGCCGACGCCACATGGACCCGGCGGCGCTGCGGCTTCCGCGGGGCGCGGCCGGAACCGCCGGGCAGGGGCGGGGCTGTGCCGTCACCGGGCGGGGCGGGGGCGGGGCGGGCTGTGCCGTCCTCTCCACGGGCGGGGGGGGCAACG
>CM031868.1:8333658-8436383 GCA_018697195.1 Certhia americana | reverse complement strand
AAAGAGTTTAGTAATAGTTTCCTTTTAAATTGATACCTACTATTTATTCGGGCTGTTGATCACATCCCTGAAATGTTTACTTGAAAATCTTGATTGTGTAGTGGTCATGCCCTATAGGGTACTTTACATGCTCTAAACTAGCATCTCTCATTCAGATCTTAAAGGTTTCCTGTCTATAAAAATTATAATCAAAATTAACAAAATTGATTCGGAGACAAGCCAAAGGTAAGTTCCAGTAGTCAAAAACCCATGATTTAAAGCTATTATTTGACGATGGAATTTCAGCCACTGTCTTCCTTGCAGGCTATTTTCTTTTACATACTAATACACTTTCTAAGACAGGCACCAATTATTTTAAAACCTTTCTGAACAGGAAAGTACTAGAATTTACTTTTCGGAAAATTCCCCTGAATAGTTTCCTGTGTGCGCTAACTGTTAGTAATTTTCAGGTGCTCAGGCCACATGTTACATTGTGGATGGTTTGCCAACTGCACCGAAAGAACAGAAAGAACAGAGCGTGCATCAATTTTTTATGTTTTTCTGTATTTACCAGAAGTGGACAAATTGAAAAACCATAACCTCTGTGATTTTTTTATTATGTTGTAGTAAATTAAACAACACTAAATATTTATTTCTGTGTATTGATATCATCAAATATAATTAACAACCAAACCACTTGATCTTTCTGTCCATATGAAGAATTTTTTTAGGTAATCTGTTAATTTTGAATTCTCAGTAAGTGAACTAGGACAGAGCGGACCGGATACAGGCAAGGAACAAAGAAAACAATTGAAGGGGGACTTAGCTAGTCCTGAAGCCTGATTTGTAGAGTTTTGAGAGGGAGGCTATTAGAATGGTTGTACTGAAAACCATGAAAATCCTACTGTACTTAGCAAACACAGAAGATACAGTTCATATCAGCTTCATAATATGTCCCTTTATTACTAATCAATGTATATAAGACTCAGTTTAATACAGAAAACATCAGCAAGGCTTGTTTTTTTTTTCTGACTAAATTCTCATGTTTGAAAAGCAGATTTAAAGAATGGGCTAGGTTATTTTTATAATTATGAATTAAATTTCAAACAAAGTCATACAGCTCTCTCTCAGGTATTTTCTTCAGGTAAAAGTACTGAATTCCACATGGGACACCGCCTCCTCGCCCACCACCAATCTTTATCTTGGGGGTTTAATGATGCTTTTACATCAAGTAGTGGTTTTCGAAAATTTTTATATTATTTATAATTGAACTTATCTAAAACAATATATGGCTTGCTCACTCACTTTAAGCTTCACTTAAATATTAGTTATCAGATACTTGTTCAGACACTGAGTTAGGGAAAATTTCATATAGAGTCATTTACAGCCCTTCACAAGAGCAGGGCCAGAGGGGGGGGACACCTCACTGATACCTGAAAATGCGAGTCATGGTGCTGTGGCTTGACACCAAATTTAGGATTCTTTACACTTAAATATAACAATTCTAAAGATGTAATAAACTTGGACATAGATAATAAATATTAGTATAGACAAATCCTATAGGTGCCCCTTTTGTCCGAACAGACCTCTTCACTGTAGACCTCTTCATAAGTGGAAGATAATGGGGAAAGATTTGTGGGCAAGTTCTGAGGAGGAAGCTCTCATCGAGTGGCATAGAATAGCGTCTTTCCAAGCACTGAAAAGAGGGTTTGGAGATTGTTCTGCTGTGTAAAACAGGCAATTCTCCTGATCCCCTTGAGGCCTGTAGAGGGGCTGAGGGCTGGCAGGAGGGCAGGTGAGCGGGCCTACCCTGAAGGAGGAGGTCGACGGGGAGGGACGGCTCCCAGAGCCCGAGGTTTAAGGATGATAGAACCAAATCTGCGTCTGCTCGTCTGCTGAAGCAAGTGAAAAAATAATGGCTCCTTTATGGGTGGATGTCTCTTCAGCCTTTTTTTTGTTCTTCTGATGAATCTGGTTTGCCACCTGCTATCTGTTCATCTTGCAGAAGAAGAGGCTGTGTGTCTGGAATGTTGTAGTGGATGGATTTAACATTAGAACATCTAAATAAGAGAGATGAGCCCTCGAGGTATAATGGGGGGAGGATTGTCCCCTGCTGGCACATGCACGATTTCCCAGACCTATGTGAAAGTTAGTAAGTGTAATTACAGTGTGCAACTATATGGACTATACTTTCGTGTTCTCCTTTGTGACACCAATCATCCTAAATCATCACTAGACCACCTCAGCAAACTGTAACTACATAGTTTTTCACTTTTTTTCTTTCTTTGTCGTGCTCTGGCTCAGGGAGAGCTAACAGGGGGCCGACAGTGATTGTGGAGACATTACCATTTCCTTTTTTCATGATTCAGAGGTCTGCACCGCAAACTCAGTCAAAAATAAAAGAATCCTATAGCAAATAAAAAATGGATGAATTGAATGTAAGTTTCCTGATTTATCTAAAAAAGCATTCGCTTAAAGTACTTCATTTCTTTTACTGCTGCATAAATAATTTTACAGTTAGTAGCATAATAACTACAGGAGTGGACAAATTTGGTACTTAAAAAAAAATACTGTAGGTTTTAAAAACACCTGTTCCACTTCCAGTAAGCATTTTTAGAGTGTAATCACTTTAATTCTCCGTCTCTAATTTTATACAAGAGACAAGCTCCAAGCCCCCTAACAGCTCCTGTAAAAATCTTTGTGCTTGCTTGCTCTGGTGTCGCTTGTGGTGTGGCCTCCCATTTCAGTAGAGTAGTGACAGAATGGGTGCGATATCGAGGGCGGCAGGCTACTTCGAGGAATGGGGGAAACATGTCTTAGTATCTAGCAGTCTAGTGGTAGATCAAAATCGTTAATGGAGCGTCACTTGAAGTCTAAGTTTAACATAAAACCAGTAACTTGTCATAAATACAGCACGAAACTTATGACATGGGTCCTACTGGACTGGAAGAACTGTAAGCATGTGGTGACAGCAATATTGCACTGGACACAGCTATTGATTAAAGGTTGTTTACAGCCCGCAGAAGACAGGCTATTTGCTTAATCAGGGGTGGTCTGTTCCCTTTAGAGTGTTCTGCTGTAGTTAAACACAGCAGGGCATGGTTTGCAATTAATAGTGTTCCGGTTAGCATCATGAGGCAATAGCAGCCTGTAGGAGGGGAGGACAAAATTTAGTTCCAGGGTAATTCTAGCATGTGGAGTCCAAACAAAAAAATCCTGTATCTCTTTGCTTTCCCCATTATTGTTTCATGCATGAAGCTGCTACCAAAACTGAGAAGCTTATTAGCCTACATTCAGGTATTCTTTCAGTTGGATTCATTTCTTATAATTTAATTATTTGATGTTTTATTGCGGTTGGAAACTTCATCAGAAAACTAGGATATGCTGGAAGAAAATGTATAAGGAATAGATTAAAAAAAGAATTATTTAAAAAAATTTTTAACATATATATAAAAAAAAAAACAAAAAAAAAAAAAATAATTTTTATAAAAAAAAAAAAAAATAATAATTTAGAAAAAGAAACAAAATATATATTAAATAAAAAAAAAAAAAAAGAAAAAAAAAAAAAATTTAAAAAAGAAATTTTTTATTTATAACAAAATTAAAAAGAAACATAAATATACAATAATAAATAAAAAAAAAAATTTAAAAAAGAACAGAATACCCAGAAAAGGAACCAGAATTCCCAGAATAAAAAAAAAAAAGAAAAACAGAATTAAAAAAAGATAAATTTAAATTTAAAAAAAAAAACAAAAAAAAAAAAATATATTTTAAAAAAAAGACAAAAAGAAGTAAAAAAGAACCACAGAAAAGGGAAAAAGAAAATTTTAAAATATTAATTAAAAAAGAAAAAAAAAAAAAAAAATTATAAAAAAAAAAAAAATAAAGAAAAAAAAAATATATTTTATTATATAACAAAAAATTTTAAAACAAGAAAAAAGACATAAAAAAAAAAATTAAAAAAAAGAACAGACAAGGACCAGATAAAATTAAAATAAAAAAAAAAAGAACAGCAGGGGAGGAATAATTATTTAATTAAAACAAGAACAAGAATGAAGAACAGAGAATGAAATATCAGAATAATAATAAATATTAATGTTTGTTGAGGTGTGAGCCAGGGAATTATATTAAAAAAAATAAGTTTGAGGGGTGTTGAGATAATTTTTTTTTTTTTTTTTTTTTTTATTTTTTTTTTTTTTTTTTTTTTTTTTTTTTTTTTTTTTTTTTTTTTTTTTTTTTTTTTTTTCTTTTTTTTTTTTTTTTTTTTTTTTTTTTTTTTTTTTTTTTTTTTTTTTTTTTTTTTTTTTTTTTTTTTTTTTTTTTTTTTTTTTTTTTTTTTTTTTTTTTTTTTTTTTTTTTTTTTTTTTTTTTTTTTTTTTTTTTTTTTTTTTTTTTTTTTTTTTTTTCTTTTTTTTTTTTTTTTTTTTATTTTTTTTTTTTTTTTTTTTTTTTTTTTTTTGTTTTTTTTTTTTCATTTTTTTTTTTTTTTTTTTTTTTTTTTTTTTTTTTTTTTGTTTTTTTTTTTTTTTTTTTTTTTTTTTTTTTTTTTTTTTTTTTTTTTTTTTTTTTTTTTTTTTTTTTTTTTTTTTTTTTTGTTTTTTTTTTTTTTTTTTTTTTTTTTTTTTTTTTTTTTTTTTTTTTTGTTTTTTTTTTTTTTTTTTTTTTTTTTTTTTTTTTTTTTTTTTTTTTTTTTTTTTTTTTTTTTTTTTTTTTTTTTTTTTTTTTTTTTTTTTTTTTTGTTTTTTTTTTTTTTCTTTTTTTTATTTTTTTTTTTTTTTTCATTTTTTTTTTTTTTTTTTTTTTTCTTTTTTTTTTTTTTTTTTTTTTTTTTTTTTTTTTTTTTCTTTTTTTTTTTTTTTTTCTTTTTTTTTTTTTTTTTTTTTTTTTTTTTTTTTTTTTTTTTTTTTTTTTTTTTTTTTTTTTTTTTTTTTTTTTTTTTTTTTTTTTTTTTTTTTTTTTTTTTTTTTTTTTTTTTTTTTTTTTTTTTTTTTTTTTTTTTTTTTTTTTTTTTTTTTTTTTTTTTTTTTTTTTTTTTTTTTTTTTTTTTTTTTTTTTTTTTTTTTTTTTTTTTTTTTTTTTTTTTTTTTTTTTTTTTTTTTTTTTTTTTTTTTTTTTTTTTTTTTTTTTTTTTTTTTTTTTTTTTTTTTTTTTGTTTTTTTTTGTTTTTTTTTTTTTTTTTTTTTTTTTTTTTTTTTTTTTTTTTTTTTTTTTTTTTTTTTTTTTTTTTATTTTTTTTTTTTGATAAGAATCATTTGGGAATACGGAATGGTTTTTAGAGTGGAAGAAGGGGAAGAAGAAGAAGAAGAAAAGAAACTTCAAAGATCATCTAACTCCCAACTCCCTCTTTCCTAGCCAAGGACACCTTCCGGTAGGACAAGGTTTCTTAAAACCCCAAATCCCAACACATCCAATCCAAGCCTGCCGTTTTTACGCTTTTTGTCTTTTTTCTTGAATACTTCCAGGACCAGGAATGTGTCAATTCACAGCCTTCCTTGGGCATGCCTGTTCTAGTACCACACCACCCTCACAGACGTCTCTTGGTCACACCCTAAGGAAAGGAAAATAATTTTTTCTTATTTATTAAACACCTTTTTTTTTTTTGTTTTTTGGTCTTCCCCTCTTATCAGGTTTTGTTTTGTTTATTTTATGTGGTTTTTTTTGCTGTTTTGATGATTTTTAGTCCTTGAAATCAGGGCCAGCCACTTTGAAACGGCAGGGAGCTTGAACTCATTATCTGTTCTTCCAAAATTGATTGATTTTAGAATTTTTATTTAAATGATTTTTATTCAAAAAACCGCTAAATTCTGAAGGGCCACCAGAATCCACATCTCTCTGTTCCCTTAATGATGTGCATACCCAAAGGTGCTATCTACATCATAAGTTCTGGTGTAATAAAGTATTTATTATTAACACAAAGGGTGGACAGAGGAATGTCCCTCTTCTTTTTAAACACTATTTTTGGAGGCAAAAACAAAAAAAAAAGAAAGGAAACAAAAGAAAAAAAAGAAGAAAAGAAAGCCATTTGTGGTTCCTCCCCTAAGGGTTAAAAAAAAAAAAAAAAATGGGAAGCCATGGTCTTGTTCTAGATCAGAAGTTTTATGAAATTATGGTCACTATGACAAATTTCATTGTGGTGAAAAGCAAAGTGTTGCCCAATGTTGGCCTCTGTGCTGTACTTCTGCCAATACTATTCAAGTTATGTTTGGTTTCCTGAGGTAGAGTTTGATTTTTATGAGAACGAGAAGAACATCTTACTTTTAAATTTCTTTTTGCATTTTGATTAGATAGATTCTTTTTAGAGGGGATGGGATTTTTATAACCACCACCGAGAAGCAAAACTGAATTAGTTTAGACACCTTATGGAATCAGAAAAATAGAGGGTAGATGATTCCAGATATTATGTAATGATAAGCAGCCCTGCTGATGAAGTAAGATTTTTCTAAATCCTTTTCTTTCATTAGTTGTTGCTACCTATATTTCCACCTGTTACTGAACCTCAATTAAAATTATTAAGAACTAAATTACTAAGTCTTTTTTCTTGACCCTTGTGTTCTTTAGTTCTGATTTGTATTTTTTAAAAAATATGTTTTGCAGATCAGAAGAGAAAAGCATGGAATAACGAACATGAGTTCATGAGGAAGAGCAAAGCGTGCTTTTATTTAGATTTACTATTGCAAACATTTCCCTGTCTCTTTTCACAATATTAATGTTTTTTTTTTTTAATTTTTTCTTTTTGTAATTTTTAAAAATGTTTTTTTTTTTTTAATGTTAAATATTATTAGACTTTTTCATCACAGGAGGGGAGGAAAAAAAGGAGAAGAGAGGAGCAGGAGGAAGTGGAGGTGAGGGAGGACTACTTCGATACTCGCACCGCTATCTCCCTAGCCTCACTCGGACATGATCCCGACAGATGCGCCTCTCCCAACCCAGTATCCGTCTCCTCTTTTTTTGCCTCGCAATCCTTCTCCTCACCTCCTTCTTTGCCATCCATGTCTAGATTAGTCGATCGAGTGACACGAGCTTAGGCTTTGTGGCGTTGCACCTTTTA
Source organism: Certhia americana (assembly GCA_018697195.1). NCBI lineage: Eukaryota > Metazoa > Chordata > Aves > Passeriformes > Certhiidae > Certhia > Certhia americana. The sequence goes on along the minus strand of CM031868.1, from coordinate 8,429,356 downwards.
CCGTCTTTGAAACTACCCTCCCCTTTTTTGCCGGGGCGGTGCCTTTCCTTCATCCTTTCCGCGTGTCAGGTCCCTTTTCGAGCCTTTGGCCCAGGTTGCCCCCGGATATAGTGGTAGAAGGAGGAGTGCCCCTTCCTTCAGTGGGAAAAGAAAAAAAAGCTTTTCTTTCACACCTTATGAATGACATTTTATCGGCGGACCGATAAGCCCTGTGTGTGTTCTCACGAGCGCCATTTTCTTTCTTCTTTCTTTATCTCCTTTTGCTGTGTTGTGCTCTTTCGTTCTCACGCACACTCCCGCCGTTAAAACCCGTGTGTCTCCGTTCGGGCTGTGCTCTTCTGTCCCCGCCGTTTATAAACCCGTTGCTTCATCGTTTCCGGGTGTGCTTCTTTCGTCCCGCTCGTAAAACCTCTGCTCCGTTTCAGCCTGTGTAGGTCGGGCCCGAGCGCGATACCTCTGCTTATGTTTTCCCTCATGCAAGTTTAGAACAACCCGCTCCTTCCTCGAGGCAGCTTCCCGGCCAAAAACAGGATTGTTCGAGGCTGTGGGCGGACAAGTCTTCCCTCATAAGCCACCGATGGGCTATTTTGCCACTGGGATAAATCCTTTTAAAAAGCATCGAGGGATTTTGGGTTTGTGTTCTATTTGTTAGAAAAACGTTTGACATGTCTGGGTTGACGAGTCTCACGCTGAGTAGTCCCGGGCGGTAAAGATGTCAACGCATAGGAAAGATGCGGCAGGAATTGGATTAAACACACATAGAATTCCCCTACATGCTGAACCCGCAGCTTCTAGCGCGTGGGGCTCTGCCCAAAACAGGACAACAAAAGAGGGGTTTTAAAAAGCCTCTTATTGTTCAGTTTGGGGCAGTGGATAGCAAAGTCTGTGTGAGTTCCTTAACATTTCTAATTTATAGTATGCTACAAAATGCAGAAGCCTCAGAAACAGACACCCTGATGCTGAGAGTATTACATTTTATTAATTTCTCAAGAATTCTTGCTGTGATCTGTCTTGGCTCCGCATCCGTGGGAGTAGAGGGACTTTCTGACTTCGCTCGGGTTGTGCCTAACGACTGTGGCAGACCGGAAGGTCAAAAGAAGGTCTTTTCCTTTTCCCTTTTCTTCCGAGAGGCACTGATCTCGGTCAGGGAGAGCTCCCCAGCGCCATCCTCGCGGGCCGGGCCGCCACCCGCCGCCCGCCCCCTGGCTTCCGGTGGTAACCGCGCTGTTGTGCCGAGCCGGGGCCTTGGCGCTGGGAGAGGTTGAGGGCGGCTGGGGTCTGAGCGGACACGGGCAAAGCGCCGTGGGTACCGGCCGGCACGTGGTCTCAGCTTTGCTTTGCGTGCGTTTTTAGGAATATACCACTGATTTGAGGAGTAGTTTGGCTTTATGCTCCCTGTGCGAAGCTGTCTGAATGCCAAGTGAGTTGAGTTTGTGCCATCGTGTTTCCAGGGGAACCCTGAACTATCATTTACTTTGGGGGCAGCCCTGCTCCAGGCGCATTAAGCCGCCATAGAAGAATGGTCTTTTACTGAACCTTAGGCCAGTCGACAGAGCACCAAATTTGTTATTCGTTTCCTGTTTGGGTTTTTGGTGGGTGGTTTTTTTGTTTGTTTTTTTTTTGTTTTTTTTTCTTCTTTATGGCAGGGCTCTGAACGCTTTCTCCGAACTTTGCAATTTGTCTATTAAAAGCTATTGTCTCAGTTTCTGAAATCTCAGCGGTCATACCTAAACTTTGTATGTGAGATCCCTGAGGAGACCCATTTTATTGCCTGATTAAATTCAACTTAATAGATGCGTTTAAATACCTTTCTGGGCAGGATTGTATTCGAAGAATTTTGGTTTGTTATGATTTAGATGGAAGCACTTCAGATGACGGAACTTCTCAATAAACGGTACTTTGAGAACTGTTTCGTCCCGCTGTTTTAGCATCCACCAGTCATATCTGAAACGGTCACACATCACAGAAGAAACTATTGGCATACCACAGAGGCAAGGAGCACAGCAAGAGATTGAATTAAGAATTCAGTTACTTGTGAGATTGAATGTAATTTCAAAGACGTTGAAATTCAAGTTGAAAAGGAGTATAATTTTACACATTTGGCATTTGATAAATAATGGTGTTTAACATAATTATAGTGAGATTTAGTGATCAAGGAGTTGGTAATGATGAAAAACTTAGTTGTATCAATGAAAGTGTTAGCATTATTTTTAATATATTGTTGTTTTTCTGCGCTTCTGATGCTGTTGTTTACTTTAGAATTGATCGAGCTCTTGAAGTCTATTACATAACCATGGATGAAACAGATAAGGAAGATGCTGCACTTCCTATCACAGTACTGCCTTCCACTGTGAGAAAGTATTTCTTTTTTAAGTCTTGCCTATTTAGTTCTTTGTTATTGGGACATTTATTTTCCTTCTTAGAATTTACTTCAAGATGCTTGTTTTGCTCCTCAGTAATTCATTAATATATTTATATACTCAGGTAATCCAATTGAAATGCATGCCTTTATATCTACAGAATAAAGTCTTTGTTTAGGATTAATATTTGCTAAATTTTATATTCCCAGTATTTTTGTTTGCATGTTCTTCATAACAATTTTCTGGTTTTTTTTGTACAGATGGACAAGGCAGAAAGCCAAAAAAGAGTGAGTTAAATTCTTTAATTTGTTTTTTTTTTGGAGTAGAAGAGTGAATTGCCCCTATTCATAGAAGTTGAGTATGTTACACGGAATTATTGTTATTAAACAAGAAAAAGTAGTCTTGGTGGGGGAAAATTGAATAGGAGCAAAATAGGAATTTTTTTCAGGTAAATGTTTATCCAAAGAACAATAATATTAACCTTTAACTATTTTATTGTTAGCCATAAACTTCAGCAGAGAACCAAGGAAAATGCCATACTGACAAGTAAAAAATTTTATATTTAAACACTAGGACAGAGAGACTATGTTACCAGCCACGGAGCAGCTTTTAGGGTATTAGTCAGTGAGCACTGAAAAGATTAGATTAAATACTCTGCCCTTCAGGAAATTAAAAAATTTTGAAATTAAGAAATTGTAAATAAAGAGAGACTTTTGCCAAACCTAACACAAGCATAGGTAGTTATTGGACCTCTGAAAATCTTGTCCTTTCAGGCAGACTACTTCTTTCTGAAGAAATGTGTGCAGAGTAATCCAGTGGTTCCCATCCAGCAGCAGTGGCTGAGGTCCATGCTTGCCATGGTGCCACAGTCACTTATGGAGGGCAGAGATAGAGAGCTGCTCACTGAAGACCTTTTAAAGGAGGTAATAAGGGATTATGAAACGAGCATGCAAAGATGTGTGTGTAAGTATGACAAATTACTCAGCACTTACATTACTGTTAGTACATATATTATAAGCTCCGTATTCTCCTGCTGGAAATAATTTTTCTGGTTGCTTCTTTCAGCCAGGCAGGATCTTTGCAATTAGCTACTGATTTAGCTTTTTCTGTCTCATCAAATGTGTGTTGGCCGTCATGTTTAAGGCAAAACTTGCTACATTTATTTGAACCAGTAAAAAGTTAACCAGCTGAAATTACAGTTCAAGCAAAGACAAAGACAGCTGTAGACCTCATGTCAAAAAGGTTGATTGCTGATGATGTTATTTCATTATGCCTTTAACCTATTTAGTTAATTTGAAGCAGGAATGTATTGCTGTTTACTGTTAAAGAAAGGAGAAACTATTAATGTACTAGTCATTGTTTCTTCCTCTTCAGGAACAGCAGCTTTTTAAAGCTGTTTATTCACAAACACATTCATGGGTTCTCTGATGGGGCTTTTGTTGCATGAGGAAGCTCACAATAAAAGTCTGCAAAGATAATTACTGTTTTCAAGTCACTTCAATTTTAAAACCTTTTAAAAACTGGAACATTGAAAGTGTTTTCCCTTGAGATCATGCATTACTTTATTTACATTTGTAGTAACTGGAATCTGAAATTGAGCCCAGTTTTGTTAATATTTTAGTGAATGGCTGATCTTTTTGAAAATGTAGATTAACATTGGATTAAATTCTTTGTAATATCATCAGTGGCATAATTATAGTATCTCGTTGTAATTATGTAATTATGTAAAAAAGTTGCCATAAATTCTTGCAATCATAGACTATATCAAGTTAGAAGGGGTCCATAAGGATTAGAGTCCAGCTCCTTGCTGGGCTGTCTAAAACTCAACCATACAACTGAGAGCACTGTCCACGTGTTCCTTGCACTTTGGCAGGATTGGTGCCATGACCATGTCCCTGGGGTGCCTGTTTCTGTGACTGATCATCCCCTCAGCAAAGAAACTGCAGAAGTATTTAATTATTTAAACACAAACCCATCTGAAAATCTTCAGGAGCCGGAGCCAGAATTGGAATTAAGGAACCTGAATCTGTATAAAAATGTAGCAGAAGCTGTTGATTTTGAGTTATCTTTGGGAGAATGTGTTTTGTAGATTAGGGTGACACAATTACTTTTTCATCCTACCATATACAGTGACTGTTGAATATGGCCTAATTTTCTTCTAATGTTCATGTATTTTTTTTCTTAGTGAGAAGAGCTCTTATTAAACCAGATATACCAGAACTTGATCAGTTGGAAGAGGAGGCACCTTTGCCTTTATTACCTCTGTGAGTGGATTAAGTTAGCAGATAACCCACTGGCAAAACACAATGAGTTACATGAAGGACATTCTTGTTGAGCTATTTGGACAGAGTTATGACACAAGATTAATTCTGGAGCCCCTTACTGGAACATTTTTAGATCTCTGTAGAAGATCTTGCATTTGAACATCTCTTATTTGAATGCTCTACAAAGTTTTAGCACTGACAGTGTTTTGTTACTGTTACTACAGTTACATAGAACAGCACTCATGATTGCAAATTAAGCCTGGCTCTGAGTGCCCAAACACTAAAGTCACAGTGCAGCTGCCTCTGGAATGAGCTATGTGTGTATGGGGCAGTTTTCTGACAGAGAGCAGCACTGAACAGTACTTTGACATCCTAAAACTGCATATAATGCCAATGTTTTATGTGATTTTGGTTTTATGAGATGAAACCTTGAGACTTAAGGCAAATCTATTATGCCCTCCCATCATTGAAAAGGAGTTCAGGTAGACAGAATATAAATACCCAAACTGCACAATTTGCTGATGCATCAGAGTGTGTACTATCAAAATCTGTTGATAAATGCTTCCTGATAGTAGTTGGTGAAGTTAGAAGTTTACATTGAATGGACTTCTGTAAGAGGAGGTGATCTCAAAATACCATGGAGGATAAAGCATGTTTTATCAGGCAGAGTATCTTTATGACTTCCACTGCATGGTAGTGAGGACATGTGTATGGCATTTAATTAACTATTCACACTAGAGAACAATCTTTTGAATACTACCTTTTATATATGAGTACTTTATTCAAGTAGTGCTTGAGCTCTTAATTTTTGTTTGTTTATTTGCTTTGAGTTTTTTAATGTTTTTTGTTTCTTAGAGGCCTGGATTTTTCTAGTACGTGGCATGACAGTTATATCAAAGCAAAAAACCAAATAATTTCCACCTTACATATTCTTCACCCCACAATGAAAACTCTACTGGATTTTGGTTATACGGCATTCTTTAACTTTCTTGTAGTGGATTTCTCTAGTTCCAGGTAAAGTCTGTTCTGCTGAATTATTGACCCCTATAGGTTTTTGAAGCTGGCAAAATGAGCTTGTTCAGTTCTATTATTTATCATAGAAAATTTCTTCGATGCACCATTTTAATGTAATGTGGTTAAGTTTCTCTGTGTTGTGACATGACTTTTCTTCTCTCTGTTACGTATTTTATTTGTTGTTGTTCAAATTGCAGGTAATATCAGACCTTTTGATTTGTATTCTGCCTTTAATTCATTATTCACTTATTCTTAATGCTTAATTTCCATGCAAATCTGTTTAAAGTAGTATTTGAAAAATCAACTTCTAGTAGTATTATCCTTTGTAGGGAATTCTTTCCTAACCCTGAAGATCAGACTTCTTGCTGGTTTTCATCAGTTGAATTTTCTGTTATTTTTAAATTTTCACAGTTTTCAAAAGATAACGTTCAAAATATTTTTCTTCATTATTTTTTCTGTTAATTGTTCTGTAAATCCTGGAGTTTGAGGCAGGCTTTTTTCTTTCCTTTTTAGTCTACTGAAGCAATGCATGAGTTCCCACTGTGCTTTCTGCTAGAGAAAGACTGGGTTTGTAATACAAAAGTTTGTATTCTTACCTTACTCCATATTTGGTTTGTTTAAATTTTGTTTATAAAGTTGTCTGTAACTTTCTTTTCTAGATTGAAAGGACCAGTTGACTGTAAATCTCTTAAAACTGATGCGTCTCTAAGCTGTTCTAAAGCAGAAGAAGAGATAATGAGTACGTGGTATCAAAGAGTTATCAGTCTCTTTAGTCAGTCAGAGGCCTTGGATGGTGTAAAGTTGGATCAGCTTGAGCTTTTTTACAAATGTGTGGCTGTGCTTTTGTCTAATCAGGTAAATACCTTTCCTCCCCATGATAAACTTAATGGGATTAAACATTATTTGCTATGTAGAAAAATAACGGGACAATCGTCTAATCAAATCATTGTCATTTGAAAAAAAATAGTTGGGGGAAAATGCTTTCAAGATATATAATTTCTTACGTGTATTAGTAATAGGCTTTCTTTCGTAGCAAAAATAAATGCATGGACTTTGCTGAAATGTTTACCTTGTTCATAAGTTTTCATAATTTAAGGGTTGGGACTAATACCCACTGGAGTTATTAGAAAAATTCACAATGCTTCAGTTACCCATAAATCAGGCCAAAAGTACTAAAATAAATGGAAATCCTGGCTTCCTGGATAAATGGCAAATGGGTTGGGCCTTTTTTATGTCAACTAATAGGTGATCTGTTTATTACCTAGCTGAAAGAATTACTGCAAAGAACGACTGAAGGTTTTGTCAAACTTTTTGATCCTGAAGACAGAAGTCATCTGCCTTTATTTAAGATGGACTTGACTTTTGATGAAAATAGAATGGAATTTTATCCAAGCTTACAAGACTTAGAAGAAGCAATACTGTTTGTAGTAGATTGTATAGGACAGACTCTTCAGGTGTGCTGTTGTCTTTATTTAAAAATATAATTGTTAAGATGTTTAGTATGTGAAAATACTTGTGATTTAGGAGTCTGACTACCCTGGCAATGGGAACAGAATGCAATTTTTATTTATTTTCCACAATCATTCTACAGGTCACATCATGAATCTTTATGCCCAGCGGCACTCCAGGCTCTGAAGTAATTTTGTAATTCCTTGTTTTTAAAAAATCGGTGTCCTTCCTATTGATTATTTTAGTCTGCTCTTTGGGTCTGCAATTATAATAATAATAGCATCTTTAATTTTATGTGTGATGATTTACAATAAATTTGCATTAAAGTTAAGATCTCCAGAGAAAGGAAAGGAAAATTAAGAGTTTATATTCCTTTTCTTTCTAAGAAAAAGAAAATACTCAAATCTCTAAAAATTAATATATACAACATCAAAAGATTGATGTCTTGGGAACCTGTCTATGGTTCTAGGGAAGAGAGCCTTTCTGGGGGATTTAGATGTGAACTGATATTGGTCACTAGTCACATGTGATGGTACTTTCAGAGAAGTGTTTTGAGGTTGCATATATGATATAATTCAATTTTATGCAAGGTTGGATAATTTTTCTTTTCCTTTACATATTTTCTGTTCAACTTTTGCTTCAGGAAAAGTCATTCTACATGTGTAAAAAGCACGTGAACTTGGTCATGGTTAGGGTCTCATACTTTTGTGATTGTGTCTTCTGCAGATTGCAACTTACTTTTTATATATATGTATCCTTGCACCACTTTTTAAAATTTAAATAATCAACAGTTGCATTACTCTTAGAATGTCCACACGATACCTGCTTTGCTAACGGGAGGCACTGCAACTCTGGATGCTGAGCTTCCTCCTCACACTGTACAATGGGCCAAATCCACTCTGAAAAAATCTATCACAGACAACTTACAAGGCCCAAAGGAACATTTTAAAGGCTATGGTGAGTGATAGAAGAGTGTGTAAATAGCTGTGTCACCTCTTTGCAATAAGTAACTTGCTGTATGGCATATGCATTTTAGTAATATAAATACGTTGTAATTGAATTGTAGTTGAAAGTTACGGCTGGCTTGTCGATGGAACTGCAGAGGAACGGATAAGCAGATTTATAGCAGAACAACCCAGTTTTGATGAATACACTACTGTAAGTTTTAATTTTACACTTTATAAATAATTTTTACTATACATACTGCAATAATGAAAAGGTAACAGAGGATAATAAGTGCTTAGCCTTTAGCTAAAAATATATGTACTACCTACAATGTAACTGATTTTCCCCCTAAAAACTAGGGTTAATAGAAGAAAATATTACTTAGTTTTTTAATGTCTAATATTTACTCATGTAGCCAAGTATTTAAACAACAGCTCTGAAGTGTAAAGTCTGATGTTTTTCTGAAGTTTATAGATGAGTTTTTCACCCTCAAGAAGGAAATAATGAATTTGCCAGAAGTGATTTATTTCCCTATGATCTGTTTGAATTGTGAGGATTTAAAGCAAGGTTTGGCTAATTGTGCAAACAACTTTGCAAAAACTCTATTGGACAAAATATTTACAGATTACCGAGAGGAAAATGAAAGGTAAGTAGAATTTTTCTGCTTGTGAATGCTCTATGTGTTAAATAGTAGAAACATGGAGAAGAAATGCAAATATACCATACTTAGTTTACTGAAGGTTCTTGGCTAACTAATGATCTAATGCAGTTTACACCAGCTGTTTTAGTCTCAAAAAAAGGTAGGAGAACATATTAGTATAGACTTGGATAATGGAGGAGCTGAAAGATCAAAGATCTAAGATGAAAGATCCAAGAACTTTATTACTGTTCTGGATTTTTAAGTGTGAATTACAGGATTACTGCACTGTAAAAGGAAAGACTAGTTAGACTCTCATTACCTGATAGATACCTCAGCAGGGCTGCTCTCAAGCCATCCCTCCCTATTTGTATTTGTGCTGGGTGTTCCTCCATCCTGGGTGCAAAATCTGGCATTTCAGCTCTGTAAGGTGTCCAGCTTGTCTAGAAGGATTCTGTGAAGGACAGTATCAAAAGCCTTATTTAAACTGAGAAAAATTATATACACCACCTTCCCTTTATCCTCTACATGAGTGAACTTATAGGATATCAATTTAATTAAACAGGAGGTTTATTTGCAAGTATGGTTTAAGTCACGAGGAAACTCTTGCTACACTTTTTATTTAAAATGAACAATTTATGGCCAAGTTTTATAGTGATTCCACATTACCAAAGTGAGACAATATTTACTAGGAAAGTGTTGGTGTGTACACTGATGATAGTTTGCTGAATTTCTTTTAGTAACAACAGGTTACTAAAGCATTTATTTCAGAAGAATACCCCAAAACTCAAACAAAGCAATTATTGCAAGGGAGAAACCAGTATTTGTCTAAACTGACTTGGTCATATTCCCCTTTTAGTTTCATAAATAATGGAATTTGTGAGGAGAGAATACTTATAGAAGTAATTTGAATTTTTAATTACATTAGAACTGAGCTTAACGCCAATCAAGCTAGAACCTTAAAATGATGGTATTTTATGTAAAATAAAACTATAGGATATGCAGCGAATTTGAAGCCATTAAAGAATGTGCATTAAAAGTTCCTGAGTCAACAGAAGAAATGGTAGAAATAATAAATTACATAAAGCGAGTCAAAACCAAAGATATTCAGGACCTGGTGCAACGGAGCAAGGTAAAAGGCAATTCTTGATCTTTTATTAGACATGCTGGCCTATACAAATAGAGAATTCATTCCAGAGTGCAGACGTTTTTCTGCCTGTGTGAATAAACTCAGTGTTACTTCAGACAGAAGTAGGAAGTCCAGCTTATTCTTTGCCATATGACTTTACTTCTTGTTCCCATTCCCATGTGTTCTGCAAGTCCATGAGGAAATGCAGCTTCTAATAAATCACTCAGTTTATTATTTGTACCTGGAGACTTACTTCAGGACTGCTTAAAAATCAATAAATGAAAACGTAACAGACAAGTATAAAGAGCATTTTATGTGTAAAAACAGTCAACAGACTTTGAACACATGAGAAGCAATGTACTCTTTGAGAGGAGTTTAGGTGATGTTACATTAAGAGTAGTTTGTGTGTGTGTGTGTGTGTGAATATGTATCAGATTTTCTGTTATGGTAATAGGTCTACAAATAGAACGTTATATTTATATCTGCAGAAATTATATTTGTATATTTTTAATAACATTAGGACTTCTGCATATATATTTACATAACACAGGAGTCATATTTAGAGAAACAAGCTCATGATCTGGGCAGGGATTTGAAAAATGTTACACGTCTATTTTGAATGTCAATATTCAAGTGGCTGAAGGAGCTCTGAATTCTGAAAAGTTTATGAAACATAGATTTTTATGTTATATTTGTAGATAACATTATCCTAACCTTATATTTTAAACAGAACTATCTGTTTATTTATCTGTAAATACCTAAGGTTTTGTGAAATCTCTCTTTGTAGGAGTGCTGTCGGCAAATGAGTTACTTGATAGATATTTTTCCATTTGCTCCAGAAGACATGGAACTAAATTCAACAGCTATATTATGGCCAAAAAGGATTAACCTCATTTTCAAAGAGCATGATATTGTAAGAGCATTTTCTTAGTTTATGGTATATTTGGGCTTGTTAGACTTTTCACTTTACTTGAGCTATTTATTTTCTCAGGCTAAATGTATATACATACATAACATGAACTATACTGATTTAGACATGCATGAACAACATATTTCCAGATTTTTGTAATGAAAGTGGGCTTTTTGTGGCTAAATTTTGAAATTGTCACTGTAACTTAAAAGCTTCAGCAAGACTTATTATCCTAATATGCTTGTGGTAGTACATAGGCAGATGAAAATTCACCTCACTGTACCTGTCTAGTACTGAAAATATAACTGTCAGGCCCTTAATAAGACTGAGTGTCTGGACAAGAAATCATTTAGTTAAAATGGTATTTTGTTCTGTCAAAAAAAGGACAGTGGAAACAATATTTTGTGTCAATCATTAATAGAAAATATGCAACATCTCCTTTTCTCTTTGTGACTGTATATTACTTTTCTTCCACCATCTGTATTCATTTGCTTAGCATGCTTTGTCTCTATGATACAGTAAGTCAAGTCTTTTAGTGTTCTCTTGTGTCTCTGTAGTAATTTAGCATAAATTTAATAATTTCTTCTAAAATTTTTAAAGAATTAATAATTAGCATTTTAAAAAATCAGTATCTTTTAAATGTTACAAGTAAGGATTTCTTCTTTACTAAGTTTTGTTTAGATACTATGGCATATGTCCAAAGGTAGTGAATGTGCCTCTGATTGAAAAGATACCCAGCCTGGGAGACTGCTATGTCTGTAAAATACTTTGCCTGTTACCCCGTGCAAGCAAAGTATTCTTTTACTCCCCAGAAATAAATCAGTAAAATTAATTTTCTACTTCTGTGCAGGGTCTATGATGCTTATTCTAACTCTTTTTAATGAAAATGGTAGTACAGAGTCAATCTCACTACTTAGTGAGAGTCCATCAGCAGTGGGGCCCTGTAGCTGGTTGTCTTGCTGGTTGTCTTGCAAGTGACTTGCATTGTGCTAGAGGTGGAGGGCAAAAAAAGCTTCACATCAAGTTTTCATGAGTCTGTATATTTGCATTCTGTACTCTCAGATAGGAGTTTGTTCTTATTCTTATGCAAAAGGAAAAAATTGGTTTCTTCTATGGTGAAATTCTGTTTGTCTGCTTCACAAATTTTGCATGGCAGAAGGTGTCCTTGTCTTAGTAGATCTCCTCTCTCTTGATTGATTTTTGTTTGGTACCTTTAAACAAACCCTTGAGTGTGCAGACCCTGTGCTTTAAGGTAATCTTATGTTCTAAATTTTCTCCCTTTTACAGCCACAGGTACATGTGGGGTAACATAGGCTTTCAACAACTGTAGGTGTCTTTATTGGTAGCAAAATACTGAATCCCCAAAATAAAAATATCTATTTTTTTCTGTAATGCTTTTCTTTCTGTTTTCTGATTCCTGAAGGAGGCCTTTAAGGCAATCCTGACTGCTATGATTATTGAGATGAGGGTTCCATGATAGCATATAGAGGGTTGCACACACTGAAATGGGACATACGAAAGAAAAGTCAGTTGTTGCAAGGATAATAATTTATCTGTATTGTTAGTTTTCTTGTCTGTTTGCACTAATTGTTTAGATGGTAGTATGTATGCTAATCATTGAAAGGACCTAAACCACCTTTGCATGGCTTTTTTGTCATGAAAAAATCAATTATTTTGTAGCTGATCGAACAGTCTAAAGCTAAAGGAGAACAAGAAGTGCAACAGAAATGTGATAGCCTGCATGTTGAATTAGACAAGCTTTATAATTCTGTGTCAGAATTAGAAGAATACTCAGAACTGGATCGCATGCAACAGGTTTGATTAATAGTATAAAATCAGTAGAAGTGTTTTATGTATTTAATACGTAGGCATCTTGGAAGAAAATTGTATTTAAAAGTAATCAGTTTAACAAATATGAACTAAAACATTTATTATCCTCTTGCCACAATGAACAAGCTCAGTTCCCCTCCCATTTTTGTTTTTCATTGGCAATTAACATTTTGTTTAGGGGAAAGTTTGCTATAAAGTTGTGGTTAAATTAGCTGATAGGTAACAATAATAGCAGTTCAGAAAGAGTATGTGCACCCAAGAAAACAATTTATTCATTTTCCCTCTTCACCACAAATCAATTAATGCAAAACCAACACAGGTAGCAATTTGGTATTTCTTTCCCACAAACCTCAAAACTTCATTGTTATGCTAGCGACGACCAGACCACTGGCTCCAAAACTTTGCAAATTTCTGGCAGTATTTTTTTAATTTTCAGAGCATGTCTTGTGCTTTAATTGGAGGATATTGCATAGTAAGAAATGTTGGGGTTTTTTTAAAAACCAAAACACTTCAAGGTACAAAACAGAAATCCTAAGCTGATAAATCCCAGTTACCAATATGATATGCCACGTACATAAAAAAGTGTGTGCCTACCTCCTGGAACAGTGAGTTTTAAAGCACAAACATTTTGAAAATACTCTAAAATTCAGTAATGAGAACCAATTTTATTTTTCATAATGTTCATCTGTGTCCTTCATAGCTTATGTACTCATCAATAAGCAGACAAGTTTTTAAATCTTGTTTTCTACAATTTTAATGTGAAAACTTCTATTTTCATATCTTATTTTGATAGCTCTACAGAGCACAATTTGATTATTTCTCAAGACATACTATTATTTGATTTCAGTATGTGACTGACCTGAGGACTTTGCAGAAAACAGTACAGGACACTGAGGAAACATTATCTGCTCTTAATAAAGAAGAGACTCTGCTTGGATGGAGACCAACTGAATTCCCACTCCTCAACAACTTAAAAGCTGAGATGGAACCATACCAGAAACTCTTTAATCTTATACTGAAATGGCAGCGAACAGAAAAAAAGTAATTCAGCTCTAAATGCTATAAGAGGGAGAGTGAGAAGAATGCTTATCCTGGTCTCATTCATGTCAGATGTAAAATATGTGTTTGTTTTTTTGTTAACATGTGTTATTAGATAGCAAAGTAAAAGGGTAATATAACATACAGATCAGGCTTGCTATTTAAAATTTAGCTAGGAAAAATGTCAATTTGTTTTGGGGTTTTTAAATGTAATCATGGAATCGTAGAACCATCAGACTTCCTAAGCTGGAAGCATGAAGTCCAAGCCCTGGTGTTGCACTCGACAGCCCCAAGAATCACACCATGTACCTGAAAGCAGAGGAGCATATCTCAGTCTGGGTTCTAATTGTATTGGTCATGCTGGTGTAGCCTGTAATATGCCAAGCTCTGTGAAAGAAATGTATTAAGAAGAAAAACTGTGTTATGAGTCATTTTGTTTTCCAGAAACGGAAGAAGTTCAACTAGAGAGCTCATCATGTGTATGTAACCAAAACTGGTTTTAACCTAGCAGCTGTCCAAAATGGTGGATTCAAATGATTGTGTTGCTGTATGGTACTTAGATCCTACCACAAAAACTGTACTCTCTAAATAAATTAAGGGAGATTGTTTATCATTTCATAAATTCTTCAGAAGTTATAATGTGCTATGGCTGAAACTGTGTGTGGGGTTAAAAATACAAGACATAGTGTATGTATTCTCATATGTTGATCTCTATCTAGAGTTTAACTTATATATTTATCCATTAATGAGTTACTTAGTTTCAGTATGTGGCTGACTTAAGAGAATTATACAATTACACAGAAGAATGTGGTTGAGTCACTTCTAGATGGGCATTAGAATTTTGCAAATAACAACAACAATATGGAGAGCTTTGCTTTAATTTAAATAGCTGTTCATGTGTTGCAAAGCAAAGTGGCAATTATTTGTGGACTACATTTGTTATTCTGTTTTGTAACCGTATGTTTTTTCTCAGATGGATGGATGGGACCTTTTTGGAACTAAATGGGGAAATCATGGAGGCTGAGATTGATGAATTTTATAGAGAGATGTACAAGCTGTTAAGACTCTTCCAACAAAAGCTGAAGAAAGCATCACCAGACAAGAAAAAGACAGTGCGACTCAAAACTGTGAAGGGTAATCCAACTCTTACAATGTGTTCTTCAGTTCTGGATCAGATTAAAGAATTTAAGGTAAGAAAACATGAGGGATATTAATATCTGATACTAAGGAAAAAGTGCTAAATTCAGGGCTCAATGCATGTAGATGATTTAGTGTCAGAGGTAGAGGGAGAATGAGGCTGTTCTGAATTCCCATTTCCAGATTGTACTGTGCCATTCATTTTAATAAAATTTGATTAAAATTTTTTTTTATAGTTTCTGGAATTATAACGAGTGAACACATACAGGAGAAAAGTTACTTTTGGATGCAGAAAAACATTTAAGAATGTAGCTTGGAATTTTGAAATGGGAATCTTTTATTAATAGAAGCAAAATGTAGCATCACTAAAAAATTATGCTGAATTGTTTTTTTATATTTCTTCTTCAGTAGTTGATATAATTATTTAGAAATGGAATGGGTAACTGTATGGAACTATCTGCACTTTTTGGAAAAGATTTTCAGGTCTTTGGCTACTGTAGCAGAATTTTAATTGCACATGAAAGATAATTAAACAATTAAGAAATAATGTATATGACAATATTTGCCTTATAAATGTTTTTTATTAATTAGGAGAATATTCCCACTGTGGTTGTCTTTTGTAACCCTGGCATGAGAGAACGTCACTGGAAGCAGATGTCAGATATAGTAGGATATGATATAACACCAGATGCTGGAACTACCCTGAGAAAAGTTTTAAAGCTGAATCTATCCTCCTACTTGGAACAGTTTTCAGTAATAAGTGTAGGTGCAAGCAAGGTAAGCACTGAGATTTGATAGTGACAAATATTACCTCAGTCTCTTAGTGAATACTTTTATGACTTATTAGCATTATTTGTCTTTGCCATTATGCAACAGAAGAGATTTGGTGAGACTTTGGTCTATTATATGTTAGTAATGAGTGTAAGCATTTATAGCTCATGTGACATCATCAGTGTTTCCCAAGTGTGCTGCTTTCTGTGTGCAAGAAAAGGATATACTGAGGAAAAATAGTAACAAGTAGTTAATTTGTGCTACTAGAGCAAAATAGCTTATTCAGCTAGATATACTTACATATTGAATTAGAGAGTTGGAAAGAAACAGTTCAGTGACTAGACCAAGCTATTTTCTTTTTAAATAGGAATTTTCCTTGGAGAAAGCAATGCATACCATGATGGAAACCTGGGATTCAATTTCCTTCATCACAAATGTATATCGTGAGACTGGTATTCATATTCTGTCTTCAGTGGATGATATTCAGGCTCTTCTTGATGATCAGATTATGAAAACTCAGACAATGAGAGGATCACCTTTCATTAAACCATTTGACAGCGAAATAAGGGTACAATGAGTACTTTTTCAACCATTTTTATTTGTAGGATAACTGTAGTGCAATAGTATACCAATTGTATTGCAACTTTATTGTTTGAGTTATTAATGAAATGCTTTCACTGATTTTTCAGCAACAATCTTTTGAGTTTGTATGAATCATACTTACCTTATTTCTGTTTTGGAATTCTCTCTTCTGTTTAGATTCCAGTGCAACCAAGAGAGCATGATTATTTTTTCTCATCTTTTGCAAAATCACTATTTCCATTAACCTTATTTTTAATAACTGGAAATAATGTTTTTATAAAGAACATATAATAATAATAAAGAATATTTATTTTTAATATATTATATTTATTAAATATATTATAATAATAAAGAACATTTATTTATTTATTTGGACTCAAATTTTGAACTACAATGTTATCCTCAGGACAGAGAAACTTCTTGATGGCTGGGAGAATGTTTTTTAAACAGACCTTAGAGCAATGATTGCAGCGCTTTACACCTGCTTTTGAATTTCAGGGCTAGAGTAGACTTTGTGGTGCTAACACCACAAAGAAGAGAAGCATTCCACAGAAGAGGTGGAATTGCTTTGCAGTTACCCTCCCTAGTTCATTGTTGGTTTTATGTGGGAAATGTTCAGGCTCAAGCAGGCTCAGCGAATATACACTTTACAGGAAGCCTACTCCTGTGGTATCTGCTGTTGTCCTTAGGACAGGATGCTGGACTTGCTGGATCTCTCCTATGAGCTGAGGTGGCTTTTCTGGTATTGTGTCCCTGCTGCTATTCAGCTACAAGAGCACTTGCTGTGGGGAGATGAGATAGAGTTTATCACAGGTAGCCTCCTGGCTATTGCTTAACAATTAAGTTGTTGAAAGTTTATAGCCATAAAGTAATAAATGCATTTTGGAAAACTGATTTCCAAGTAAGTAAAAATTTTCTGAGCTCCTTTGGCAATCTGTATGTGTGGAAGAACTTATACTCCTAAATATTTTTCCTTCATTTTGCTTTTTGGAAGAGGTTTTTTTTTTCTCTTTGGGAGCTGGAATACCACAATGCCTACTTTTCCTGAATTTGTTGTCTCTAACATTATTTGCTTGGAAATGTCAAGTTAACATTCTTTAAACATTTATTAAGGAATGGGAAAGCCGCTTGATTCAAATTCAAGAAAATATTGATGACTGGCTGAAAGTGCAGGCACAGTGGCTGTATTTGGAACCCATCTTTTCTTCTGAGGATATTATGCAACAGATGCCAGAAGAGGGGCGGCAGTTTCAGACTGTGGATAGACTGTGGAGAGAGATTATGGAGTTTTGTGCTGAAGACCCAAAGGTAAGGGAAATATCCATTACTAACAGGAAACAGTAGCTTCTTTTGCCTTTTTTTTTTGGAGGGAGGAATGCTTAGTATTGAGAATATATACAGTGAACTATGATTTCAGTTCCCTAGGCTTTCTGGAAACAAAGTTATGTTGTTCCTTATTTGATTAATTTCTACTGTTTGAAATACCTCATTTATAGCTGACAGTTTGCACATGTTTGTTGTACAGGTTCTTGCTGCTACTTCCTTGCCAGGATTAACAGAGAAGCTTCAGACCTGTAATGAGCTCCTTGATAAAATCATGAAAGGACTTAATGCTTACCTTGAAAAGAAACGTCTCTTCTTTCCCCGGTATGAGGAGCTTTGGTTATTTAAAACCTGCAGATTCTGAATGGGGGGTTTTTTGGTTGTGAATAAGATCAGTCTTAAAAATAGCTTGACAGTAATTTAAATTTTTTTTTTTTTAATTATTTTAGCTTCTTTTTCTTGTCTAATGATGAAATGTTGGAGATCCTGTCGGAGACTAAGGATCCTCTTAGAGTTCAGCCTCACTTGAAGAAGTGTTTTGAAGGCATTGCTAAGTTGGACTTCCTTCACAATTTGGATATTAAAGGAATGTGTAGTTCTGAAGGCGAGCGTGTGCAACTGATTTCAAATATTTCTACTTCTGAAGCTCGAGGTGCAGTGGAGAAGTGGTTAATTCAAGTGGAAGATATTATGCTGAAGACTGTTCAAGATGTAATTGCCAGATCAAGAATGGTATGGAGTTTGTGATAATTTAAGAACTGTAGCACCTGTCATTGTTTTATGGCTGTCTCCTGGCTTTCTAAAGGTCTTCCTCAACACAGGAGTTGACGAAGTTACGTGGCCAGGACCAAGTTAACATGACTTGTACTTATAGGCCAGTGATATATGTTAGTTTTTTTCAATTTAGTTTTAATAAGATGCAAATTTTCCTGTAACACTGGATATAAATTCTTATAAAAGTTTCACAGCAGTACTATTTTACAGGATGTATCACCTGATGTAATAGTTCAGGTTTCTTATCAATTAGAAATAGAACACTTCTTATATGCTTGCTTCCTCCTAAAAGAAAATCATTAGATAGAAAATGTTTCTTTGTATGAAGTTAACAAGTTGTGAATATTTTTGTAATATGGAAAGATAGTTCTAAAAATATTTAAAATTATTGGGTAAAAAATTGTAAGCCTAAGGGGAATAGAGCATTTAATGATCCATTTGGACATTGCAAATAGGAAAATAGTATTCTTCAGCAAGGAATATTAATAGGATTACATTATAAGCTTCCATACTACATTGTGATATATATTCCCAGACACTATGTTTGTATGATGTGTGTAACTCTTTCAGGCATATCTAGAGACTGAGAGAAAGCGCTGGGTTCTGGAGTGGCCTGGCCAAGTAGTGTTGTGTGTGTCTCAAATGTACTGGACAAGTGAGGTACATGAAGTTCTTCGCAATGGGCCCAAGGTACTGTGTACTGCATTTTTTAAAGTCTTTCTTAGTGTTTCATTTCAGCTGATGTATTTTGCTTAATCAAACATTTTTTTTACAATTAAAATAAAATTTGAAAAATTATGGACTTGTGTGTTTGACATAGATGAATTTATGTACAGTGATTTATACCTTCCATTCAAGTACTTGACTATACTTATTTAGAGCAATCATAGTTTAAAATGTAGCTTTGCAACATAAATGCATAACTGTGGATAAAAGAGAAATTGATAGAAAACCATGACAATATAAAAGAGTAGCTTAATAAGCAACCTCTCTTAAGATATCTAGTCAACATGAAGAAATCTGGAACACTCAAAACTGTGATATAACTGGTTTCAAAATTATCTTGTGTCTCCTAGGGCTTAGAGGGTTATTACGATACACTTCAGCTTCAACTTAATGATATTGTAGAGCTGGTAAGAGGAAAACTGTCAAAGCAAACGAGGATTACACTGGGTGCCTTGGTTACTATTGATGTTCATGCTAGAGATGTCATCAAGGAAATGATTGGAAGTGGTAATTATATTTTAAGACATTTTTCTTAACACATAATTAATGAAAAATCATTAACCAATCACATTTTACTGCCTCAAACAGTACAGTACTAAGATGGATTTGTGACTATTTGGCTACAAGCATCAACATTAATAACTTCAAAGCTGCTTTAAATTTAACCCTAATAGAAAATCCAGCTATCTACAGCATCTTTTATGACTGCTGTCAACTCTTTGTTTGTCAGGCGTGCAGAGTGAAACAGACTTTCAGTGGCTTGCACAGCTGCGCTACTACTGGCAGAATGAGAACGTTCGTGTGTGCATCATTAACTGCAATGTGAAATACGCCTACGAGTACCTGGGGAACTCCCCACGCCTGGTGATCACTCCTCTCACTGACAGGTGTTACCGCACCCTGGTACGAGCTTCCTCCTGGGATGCTGCAAATTGTACTTACTGTGCTATAGTATTGCTTACACGTTCAGTGCAGCCTGCCTTGTAGGGCTTATGGTTATTGTCACACTTGGCTGTTTCTTCTAGAATGAGGTTTGTAATTTTTATAGAATATTAAACATGAAAATCACTTATAACAACAAATCTGGACAGCCCACACACCTGGCTGAAACGTTAGTGTGTTCTGCTGTGGCTGTGCTTTTTTAAAACACGCAGGAAAAACAGATAATATTTGATTACTGTATAGATTATGACAACACAAAGTGCTTTTCTGCTTTTCTGTGGCTGTTAAATTAAGCGGAGAAAGTTTCACTTGTGATCACACTGTTTCTAAGACTAGTACAAGCTTGGCAACTTTTTAGTGTCCCTGCTCTGCAGAGGTGTTTATTATTGTACTGGTTTATCCCCAGCTAACCTGACAACTGAAAGTTACCAAAGTCATCTCAGATACAGCTTTTCTCATTATCAGTTACTGCAGTCTCTTTGCTGGAGTATGATTTCAGGTTTTGCTAGGAGCCCATGATGTGTCTGTAGCTGATGCTTGGTATCTGTCAAAACATCAAGGTACGTTGATGTGAGAGGGTGATGCAGCTGGTAGTCTGCTTCAGCTTTAGGCTCACAAACCTTGAATCAGAGCACAGCAGGTAAAAGCCTGGCATCCTGGCAAATAGAATTCTTGTCCTTTGTCCACCAGGGTCTTAATAATGTATTCCAAGAACTTGTCAGTCAATACAGAGTGGCCCTGTAACTGTGTATTGGACTGTTTGTTTAAAGTCTGCAACTTTTTTGTTTTCTGTCAGATTTCCTCCTACTTCAATGGAATATAGGAGAGAATATGGAATGGTCAATGGAAGGCACATACATCAAAGGGGAATGGTGTGGGAAAGAAAAAGAAAAGAGGAGAAAGTATATTAGAGGGCAAACAGAGAGAGAAAAGAGTAACAACAAGTAACTGCAACAAATTTAACTTGAAAGGTGTATCAAAATAAGAACTGAAAGATTTGGTATAATAAAATTTGAGTAACCAAGCATGGTCATGATGATGATAAAACTAAACCCTCTGTTTGGGTCAAAATTAAATTCTCTTGCATATTTTTCCCAGCTCTAAGTACATTTCAGATTCTTATTATTAGTAAAACCATGCTTTTTATGTTAGATAAAATAAGTGTATAAAACTAACAAGTGCAATTTAATTTTACCATTTTCATTCAGAAGAATTTAATACCAATGAAGGACAAATAATTTCCATAAACTCTTTCTGTGCTTTAGATTGGAGCCTTTTATTTAAACCTTGGTGGTGCCCCAGAGGGTCCAGCAGGAACAGGTAAAACAGAGACCACCAAAGATTTGGCTAAAGCTCTCGCTGTTCAGTGTGTTGTCTTTAACTGCTCTGATGGCCTTGATTACCTGGCAATGGGAAAGGTAAATAGAAAATAAATATATGTTTTATTTCATTTGTAACATTAAAATTTTAGGGTCCCCATTTTGAAGACACAAATAAATGTGGCACCTGTGATCTGCTGCCCTTGGATGCTATATGCTGTTCTCTACATGTTTCATTTTCTGTGCTTTACAAAAGCGCATTAAGTTGTTAATTAAAACATGAAAGAAACAAGAGGTCATGGGGTTGTGACCTTCTGATTTAGCTTGCTTTCGAATCAAAACCTGTTCTTGACTACGTCACTGTTCTATGATCTAAACAGGTTTAAGCATTATAATCCTAATTGTATTTTTTAATCTAATTAAACTTCCAACATTATAGTCCTAGTTTCTTCTGAATCTTCTAAGGCTCTGTTAGCAATATTCTTGCTTTCTCTCTTTGTTTGCAGTTTTTCAAGGGCTTGGCTTCATCAGGCGCCTGGGCATGTTTTGATGAATTCAATCGCATTGAACTGGAAGTGTTGTCTGTAGTGGCACAGCAGATCCTTTGCATCCAGAGAGCCATACAGATAAAGCTAGAAACCTTTAATTTTGAAGGAACTGAGCTGAAGCTTAACCCCAACTGTTTTATAGCAATTACAATGAATCCAGGTTATGCAGGACGTTCGGAACTTCCAGATAATCTGAAGGTAAAGTAATAAGACAGATATGTCTGTGACCTTTGTGATGATAGTTTTGTCTAGATGAGATGTTTCCATGAGGAGGCTTTGCTAACTGAAAGCAGAGATAATGCAGCATAAGGAGCACACCAACTGCAGATTGCTGAAAGAAAGGAAGTGCATTCTTGAGACAGTGCTGAGGGAAAATAGCTGGGGGGGGCGGTGTCTTTTCTGCACTGCATTGTCCATTAAGATGGATATTGGTGATAGCTCACTTAGGTTAACTTTCTAGGAAGTCATAAGCTGAAAATATTGATAATTCTGTTTTATGGTGGGATGAATACTATGAAAGTTCTGAATTGTTTTCTGTTCCTAAATAATTCTTTAAAGATATTTCTTTGGGTATGTATTTCAGGTTCTTTTCCGAACAGTAGCCATGATGGTTCCAAACTATGCTCTAATAGCAGAAATTTCCCTCTATTCATATGGATTTTTGAATGCAAAGTCACTGTCAGTGAAGATAGTCATGACCTACAGGCTTTGTTCAGAGCAGCTTTCCTCTCAGTATCACTATGACTATGGCATGCGGGCAGTCAAAGCTGTGCTGGTGGCTGCAGGGAATCTAAAGTTAAAATTTCCCACAGAAGATGAAGATATATTGGTGAGTTCCCGAGGGAATATTTGTTTAAGGAGTTTCATAGATAATTCATGCAATTCTGAGTTCTGAAAGCAGTTCCAGCACATCTTGTCGCATCACTGATCCATGTTTTGTAGTTTGTGAAATAAAGATAATAAAATACATGCTGCATTTTCTGGGGCTGTGCTGATGATTTCATGGTTGGGCTCAACTTCTTATCAAAGGCCCCAATTAATGAATTCATCTTTGTTACATACTAAGTTATATGCTCTGTCTCTTAATAAGAACAGTAAAATGCATATTTTTTTCTTCTAGCTTCTTAGATCAATTAAAGATGTGAAT
The DNA here is from genome assembly GCA_018697195.1 of Certhia americana. NCBI lineage: Eukaryota > Metazoa > Chordata > Aves > Passeriformes > Certhiidae > Certhia > Certhia americana. The sequence goes on along the minus strand of CM031868.1, from coordinate 8,406,511 downwards.
GAGCCCAAATTTTTGTCACATGATATACCTCTGTTCATGGGTATAACCAGTGATTTATTTCCTGGAATCAAGCTTCCTGAGGCAGACTACAATGTAAGTACTCTTCTAGTTTTTCCTTGGTCATTATAATTGTTGAGTGTTTTGTGGTGATTTGCTTTCTGATCAAGTGCAACTAACACAGTGAGGTATTTTAAGGTGAGCAAATTTGCTGAATGTTTGCAATGAAACTTTATAGCCAAGGGAATTCTTTTATCTGTGCTGAATGTAATCCTTATCTGAGTTCCCTTACATTCAGAAAGGTGGTGTGTTACAGATTGGGAATTGATCTTCACATTTACCAGATCTTAGGCTTTCTGATTTCCTTCCTAATTTTTAGACATAATTAAGTGAGATTAACTTTTATTTTTAGCAACACTTGAAGCAATCTTTGCAGGAGAATGGTTGGAAAGTACAAGTATGTTGGAAAAACCAAACTGGATTAAGTTTTCAGTAAATACTATGATCTTGAAAAAAGTGTGTGGTGCTGAAGCACACTGCTGGTTTCCTGGGAGTGACATGCCTTCTCCTCAATATAAAAATTGTAGTTAAGTCCTGGCACGTGAAATACAGAAGTGGGAATTTTTTCCTCCAGGAAGTTTGCTGCATTCCGACTAATACTATTTCAGTTATTTATAAATTTGAAACCCTTTCTGATGAGCATACACTCTTCTATTGTCATGCAGGTGCAGGACAGTAATTTAAATTGTAGCAAGAATAAAATTGTGATTTGTTTTGATTTTAGGATTTTCTGGCATGTGGCAATGAATGCTGTGCTCGACATAATGTCCAACCCGTAGAAACTTTTATGCAGAAAATTATACAGACATATGAAATGATGATTGTTAGACATGGGTAAGGTTCTCATCACTGCACTAGCTGCTGTAATTCTGACTTACACTGTAGCACTTATTTATATGACGCTATAGAAGGTTTTGAGGGTGGCATAATATTCCTCTTTGTTCCAATCAGCTTTGGAACAGCTGATTACTGATACTGCTTTGGAATGTCCCAAGATTCTTGTGGATTCTGTTCTTCCTGATATCAGGAGCACTTGCACATGTGTAATGATTTTAGGAGCTGATATCAGTATGGTGAAAACTTAGGACTGTAAAAGCTTATTTGTATTAAAATATTAGTTGTCAGATCTGTGCCATTTTATTCCTAGCTTTTATTACAGAATACCAACTGTGTGGAAGTATATACAATATGACATTATCCATATGATGGTTAATACTCAGCTCATTAATTAATGTTCTCCATAAGATTGTGCAATCAGATTTGCATGTGCAAGTAAAATGGGTCTGTGGAAAAGATGTTTTTTATATTCAAAGAAAATTTACTTGCTTCACTTCTTGAAAATTAGGTGAAAATTAATACGTTTGATACTTTTGGCCTTCATGTGAGCTGTAAAAGCCAAAATTGCATGGCAAGTTTATTAATAGCAGGGTTTCTTTTCCATCTAACAGCTTCATGTTGGTGGGGGAGCCATTTTCTGGGAAGACCAAAGTTCTACATGTGTTGGCAGATACGCTGTCTCTTATGAAAAAGCGTGGTTATGGTGAAGAAGAAAAAGTCATTTATAGAACTGTGAATCCAAAATCAATCACTATGGGCCAGCTTTTTGGGCAGTTTGATCCGGTATCCCATGAGGTAATGTATGTTTAAAAAAACTAATGTTTCCTGAATATTATGTTTCCATTATTATGGATAGTAAACTGTTGAATTCATAATTTTATGATTTTAAACATGATGAGAACACTGTTGTAAATTTTACTTTAACTAGTACTTTTGTGGCCTGTTTTTAATTAGGATATAAAATATTCAGTACTATGTGTGTATGCAGTTATATAGGTTTAAATATGCAAAGAAAAAAAGCAATGCCATTTTGAAGATCATTGACCTCTTACAGTTGCATCCATGCTAGGAAATCATATCAAACATAATTGTATTCATTTTGCTGTCTGTTTTTAAATAGTATAATCAAAGTAATGCAAAATCTCTCCAGAAAAATCTATGAACTCATGGGTTCCCAAATGTGAAACTTAGATTTAGAGAAGGAATTATATGAAATAGTAAATGTAAAATAGTGAAACTTAGAGTGACTCTAGGAGAGAAACAGATGCAAGAAAGGGCAGAAGCGCTTCTAAGTTTCTGTAAATTGAATTGCTGGTCTTTTTTGTTACAGTATTTCTTCAAGTGAATTTTTTTTTTTAAGATTTCTGTTGTTTTAAGACTCTCGGTGAAATCCAAAGTTTTGTGCTGCACTCTGCAGCACAAGAGGGTAACAGTTAAAATTGAGGGGTAACGGGAAGCAAAGGGGGAAGGGTTTCTGTGGCTGTCAGCTCAGGTTGAACTCTGTGTTCTTTGTCTCACTCCCCATTGCCATGTCCACCCCTGTCAGTGGACAGATGGGGTTGTGGCTACCACCTTCAGGGAATTCGCCTTGTCCGAGAGCCCCGAGCGCAAATGGGTCATCTTCGATGGCCCCATCGATACTCTGTGGATAGAGAGCATGAACACCGTTCTGGATGACAACAAAAAGGTATCAGTCAGTGCAAAAAATACCTGAATAAAATTATGGGACATTTTGAAAACCTTCTTCTGCGTATAAAAACAAAAACACATATACAAACTGCAGTGCCTGACTTTTGAAAAGAGCAAGTGCAAGGTGACATTGGTGACAAGTCATGAGCTTGGGTATTTTTGATGGGTTTTGATTGGTTTTTTGTTTGTTTGTTTGTTTTGTTTGTTTGTGTTGGAATCATAATCACAATATCAACTCATTGCTGAAAGACATGAATTATGTAGTATTTCCTTAATGCCATAATGTAATTTTTTAACATAAATAATTGAAATTTAAATGTCAGAAATTACAATTAATTAAATATTACAAATATCATTATTTCTAAGACTGCACAAACTTAGACACTTATATATCAACACAATCCCAAGGCACAAAGGGTTGTTATTTTCAAAATAATGGCTTCTGAAGTCAAAATTGTAACACCACTTTTGTAAATGGGCCCTAGCAATCTCAGAGCAAATATAAAAATTAGAGGCAACATTTGAAATTTTATGTTCTGGATGATAATGTGTCAAAATACTCAAACTGGACTCTTACTTTAGTATGAAAGGGGGTAGTGTGTCTCGTGCTGGAATGCTTCAGTATTAGCAACAATAGCTGAAGATTTCTTTTGTCTTTTCTTCTTGCTGTTTTTTCTTTGTCCTGTCACATGCAAGATTGATTATAATGAACCTACTGACAGGTTACTATAGAGTACTACGGTTTAAGTGAAGAATTTAGCTAAAACTTGATAAGAATCTATTGCTACAAGTGGTTAAACATTTTATGTAGTTGACCTTACCTTTGGTTTCATTTGGTTTTGCCAGTTTTCATACAGAACTCCCCTGTGATAGGAAGGGTAATTTAATACTAATTTTTTTCTGAACTTGCATATTATTTTTTATCTTTCAAGCTTTGTTTGATGAGTGGGGAAGTCATCCAAATGTCCCCTCAGATGACTCTTATTTTTGAAACGATGGATCTTTCCCAGGCATCAGTAAGTTTTGTATTTAATGAAAACATAAACCAAAATTCAATCTATTAAATGCACAGTAAAATGAGTTTACCATTTTTTCTTAGCCTGCTACGGTCAGTCGTTGTGGCATGATTTATTTGGAACCTTCTCAGCTAGGCTGGAGGCCACTTGTTACCTCTTGGCTGAACAAACTGCCTGAACCTCTGAACTCAGAGGAGCATCAAGATCTTCTGCAGGGACTTTTTGATTGGTTGGTACCACCAGCATTAAGAGTCCGTCAGAAACAGTGCAAGGTATTTTTTGCCATTTTTTCCTGCAGTAGTTAGTGGCCATTTCCATTCTATTACCCTTGGAAGGAAATGGCTGTTCTCTCATGACAAGCACAGTTGGAATGAATATGCAGCTCTTGGGACCAGTTTGAAGAGATAAAATGAGAACATCAGCTAAGGCTTGAAACTTGATCATAGTTTTCATCTTACTTTCAAAAGTAAACTAAGTATTTAAAATACTGATTAAAAAGTTTTCCCAAGAGAATTTTGTACGTTTTTTTCCTTCAAAGGTATCATGTTGTATAAGGAAGTACTTTTTTATGTTTTAAGGGAAATGTGTAGTTCCTTGCAAGCTCAGTGTGACAGCGCTTAGAATTTTGCCCATGTTTTGCTGTAGTTACTTCTGTGGGTTTTATTTTGGTTTAGGACATTTAATTGTAGTGTTCATATTGTAGCCATGAACATGGTTAACAAGCTAAAGGCCTTGGCATTTCAATGACTGAGGAAGGCAAGTGATCTTTTGAGTAGAAGTCAGTGTAAATCTTGCCTTCTAGTATGTCTTTAGAATTAGCTAGTGATCTAATTGTTTTAGCATTTTATCTCCAAAGGATACATTTACTGAACATGTAAAGTATGACATCCAATCTTTTGAATCTCTTAGGAACTGGTACCTACAAGTGATATCAATGTTGTAGTAGCTCTCACACGGATTTTTGAAATGTTGATTTGTCCAGCTGTGCAAGAAGATCCCACCAACAAAAGCATCCGTGCCTGGATAATGGTAGGTTTTTAATATGGAGTGAAATGTATATTTGTTTCTCTATATGCTGGTTTTCAAAACAATTTTACTAATCCAAATAACTTTGTGAATAAGAAAACATGTGAAACAATTTTACTACCTCTTTGCTCTCTCTCCCCATACTCTGGAGGTACCCACATGAGATGGAAGTCTTACAAGTCACAAATATGATAAAAAATTTTCATTCATTTTCCAATTAAATGGGATAGTTTTTTTATTAAATGTGCTTTTTAAGTAACCAAGAAGTTAGCTAAAGCAAAGGGTCTTCTTTTTCTTGAAGGAAATAAATATTCATGCAGCACTGATTGGCTTGTTTGAGCAAAATTTCTGCCTAAGAGGGTTTTCTGATAGTTATATCAGTTGGATCCTCTGTCTGACTTTATATGATTATTCTTATGAAAAACTGAAGAAAATTGAAAGTGGAAGTAGTTATTTGAAATAAAATTAGAAGGTTCCTAGATCCTGGTTTGTCATTAGAACTCTTGTCATACTGCTGTAGTCAGTGGCCTTTATTTTTTGTTCTCTCTCTTTCTGTCATTGAGTAAGATTATTTATGTGCTCTGTCTATAGTCAAATTTCTAAATCTCTTTAGGCCAGGGGTCTTCGAGGGCAATTGCTAACATCTCTCTGCTTAACAATATTTTTTAGAATTGTGTTTGTTAATCAGACTGTACAATGTTCATGTAATGTGTACATTACTAATTTTTTTGCCTTTGCAGGGTTGTTTTGCTTTTGCCACAATCTGGTCCATTGGTGGAACTTGTGATGGTGATAGCAGGACAATTTTTGATAATTTCTTGAGGGAGACTTTGTCTGGGAAATCTGAAACAAATCCTGTACCAGAGAATTTGGGAACATGGGAGTGTCCCTTAGAAGAGAAAGGCTTAGTCTATGACTATGTGTATGAGGTAGGATTGGCTTACGCATCCACTAAATAGATTCTTACAGACCTAATAGAAGGGAAATGCAGCCAGGTGGGTATTTTAACTTTATGAAGTCTGTTGGATATTGTAGAGTGTTGGTTGGATTAAATCCCACAATACATTTTTCATTTCTTTTTCAATTACCAGTGTACTGACCAATTTTTTAATAAAATACTAAGATGTACACTTCAGTTATATTTGTAATACTGCCACTGTATGTTTCTTCTGTAACCCAAGCTCAGCTGGCAGATTCAAATCTGCTTTTGTATAGAAGAAATAATGTGGACTGTCAGAAAGAAAGCTGAATATTAAGCCCACAGGTAGTTTGTGTTACAATTTTTGTTTATAGTGCCTATTAGACACCTTTCTTCGCTTGTTTTTTTGTTGTGGTTTTCTCTGTGTGTGGGGTTTTTTGTTTGTTTTCACTGAACAAAATGTTTAAGACTAGAAAGGAGTCTAAGTTTAGGTATGCACTTTAATTCTCTATTAGTGAGGTAAAGCATACTTAATGTGTGAACTTTTGAAACATCAAATATTCTTTAATTTATTGAAATCCATTACTTTAGTTTTTCAGATGTGAAGTAGTATTGAAAACCCTTCATATGTATAACACCAATCTGTTCTACATGTGTATTTCTTCCTAGCTCAAAGGCAGAGTAGGTTGGATTCACTGGAATGAATTTATTGAGCAAATTAGACACAGTGATAAAAATGTGAAGATTCAGGATATTATAGTCCCAACTATGGATACAGTTCGCTATACCTATTTGCTAGACCTGTTCATTACCCATGGAAAGTAAGTTGCTTCACTATGAATTTCTGAAGTGAAATTTGATCATAGGTAGAAATATCTCTTATTCTTTCCTTTGAACTCAGTGTTTTTATCAAAACCTCAGTTTATTTAGCCTTTTAAAGGAGACATTTACTACAAACAAAAAAATTTGCCCCGAAGTCTGGTTTTAGTTTTTTTGTGAAACCTTATTACAGTCTAACTTCAGTATTTACAGTCTGATGATTCTCTTAGGACAGCCCCAAAATTGTTGGCCTCTCTTTCTACTCGGGCATCGAAATACATGTTTAGGATTTTTTTCTTTGATTAATCCTGTCAAAATCAGGTATATGAGTCATGGTATGATCATATAAGAGAATGAAATAAAAACTAGCCTCAGGTTCCAAGGCTGAAAGCTTTATGAAGTTTGATTTAATGAAAGACCTATCAGGAGAAATTTAACTCCCCTGTGTGTTCATATACTCCAACATCAGTAGAATGAGGGAATGAAAAATGTTTATTTCTCCCTCCATTTTCTTGATGATGGAAGCAAACTGAAATTATGAGAGGGTTTAATGAATGCCTTAGAACTCTTCAGTTTCTTCTTTAGGCAAGTAATGTTTTTAGAGGTATAAGAAGACGTGCAAGTTAGTAAAACCTTTGACTTCTAGCTGCTTTTAGTTTACAAAGTGAGGTTTCTGCAGTGTGTGTGCTTTATTTCTTTTGTGTCTTTGTGAAGACCACTGCTTCTAGTGGGACCAACAGGAACTGGGAAATCTGTGTATGTCAAGGACAAGTTAATGAACAACTTGGAAAAGGAGCGCTACTTCCCCTTCTTCATTAATTTTTCAGCTCGAACCAGTGCCAATCAGACTCAGGTTAGTAGAACAGATGATTTTGGTCTCAAGGTGACTGTGGACACGAATATGTAATCTGTGTTCTGAATGATCCTGTTTGCATTGCAGAACATTATTATGGCCAGGCTGGACAAGAGGCGCAAAGGAGTTTTTGGCCCTCCAATGGGAAAAAAATGCATTATTTTTGTAGATGATATGAATATGCCAGCTTTGGAGAAGTATGGGGCACAGCCTCCTATAGAACTTTTAAGACAGTTCTTTGACCATGGATTTTGGTAATTATTTGAAACACAACTGAAAATTTTTTGTTGCTGCATTTGTTGTTACACTTATTTATTGTCTTGAATTTTATTTTCAAAACTTTTTTGAAGTGGTTTGTAAATGTTAAGGTAGATTTAGCTTATATAAAAATACACTATTTAAAGTTGAAGCAACTTGTATATTACTCTCTAAGGACTTCTCAGTTTCAGAAATTCATGATCAAATTTATTTTGAGTGTTTTAGAATGTTCTATTGCTGAACTTCAGCAGAGTTAGTGTATGTTAAATAAAATGATTTATTTACACCGTGATTTAAATTTCTTACTGTAGTGAAGTTTCTTGTTCTTTTTCTTTTCCTCCCTTCTTAGAGTGCATTGGCAGTTTTCTGTACATATCTATATATATGCAGTTATATACAACTTAATTTTATTTCTTATGTTATTTTCCCCAATTATCCATATTTCTATTAGTCACTAAGTTTTTTTTAACAAGATCTTAAAATGTTTTTTTAAAATTCACAGTGAAATCAGATCTGATAATAGGCATGAAATAAAATAAGTTGAAAGTCTTCTCTGCTTTTTTTGATTCCAGGCACTGCTCAAATATCTGTTGCTCTTGAATAGAGATAATATATTTTGACACGTTACGGTTTCAATACTCAAAATTTCGTTATCAGATTTTACAGAACACAGTTTAAACAAATGATCTTTCTTTCAGGCCAGAAAATTATATGTTGAGATTAATTGGGACACAATTAAAGGACTAGTTGAGGGGTTTTTGTTTTTTTAAGGAGGAGGGGTTGTTTGTTTTTAAAACGATAAAATCTATAGAAATATATATTATATTACATAATTCCTACTTTGGTTTTATATATTTTCAAGTACTTTTTTGATGCATGCAGACAGCGGTCTGTCATATAGAAGCAGCTAAGGTGTAACAAATGTGTTGTATCTGTATTTAAGTGTCATGTGGCATTTTATTTTGAAGGTATGACTTTAAGGACACCTCTAAAATCACCCTCGTTGACATCCAGCTACTGGCTGCTATGGGGCCTCCAGGGGGTGGGAGGAATCCTGTCACCCCTCGCTTCCTGCGGCACTTCAACATCTGCACCATCAACTCTTTCAGTGATGAAACCATGATCCGCATCTTCTCGACTGTAGTAGCTCTTTATCTAAGGATTAATGACTTTCCTTCTGACTTCTCCACAATTGGAAATCAAATCGTCATGGCCACTTTAGAGGTAAGAGACAAATACCTTACTAGAAATTTCTTTCGATTTGTTCAATGAAGTTCCTTTGGCTCTACAGTAATATAGTGTGAAAGGGTTTTTTTTGAGAAATAACATTTTAGAAGGCATTTAAGAATTATGATAATAATACAGCCAGTGTTACTTTTTTGATTTTGTTGTTCTCTTTTGTTGTAATCTGAAGGTGTATAAGCAAGCCATCAAAAATCTTTTGCCCACACCAGCCAAATCTCATTATACCTTCAACCTGCGTGACTTTTCACGGGTTATCCATGGCTGTTTGCTCATTAAGAAAAGTGCAGTTGAAAACAAACACGTGATGATTCGGCTGTTTGTACACGAGGTGTTTCGTGTCTTCTATGACCGTCTGGTGGAAGATGATGACAGAGCCTGGTTGTTCAATCTAGTGAAAGATATTGTGAAAGAACATTTCAAAGAAGCATTTGATAGAGTTTTTGCACACCTGAGGGAAGGAAAATCACCCGTGAGTATCATGTTTAACCTGTTGAAAAATAATTGCTTTTATTGCAAATTTAGGACACAAAAGTTAATCATAGGTGAAATTTTGATTCATATGCACATGAAAGTTTGAGTTGAATTTGGCAAAATGTCTTCATGAGGGAAAAAATGTAGAAATGAGAATTGTTTGGGAGGGTTTAACTGTTGTTAAACATTCTTTTCAAAAAATATTAATTTAAAATGTGAGTAAACGTACTATTTTTCCTTAAAAGAAATTTGTACATCTGAATCCTGTGATTGTTATTAAATTTTGGTATCCAAAATGCTGTATAGTTGTGTTCTATTTTATGCCTTGTCTTCCTTTTTTTGTTGTTAGTTTTTTATGTCCTTCATAATTTCTTTCATGTAAATAACTTTGTGGTCTTAGTTGTCTGTTCTATAATATACATCTGTATGAATTTGGAGTAATCCGAAGGTCATGATTTTGAGACTGTTAGTGGCTATTTGAGCCAATTGTGTTCCAAGAACAAATTAAGAATAGGTGTGTAGTTCAATACAGGAAACATAGTTTTGAGGGGGGTGTTTTCTGTGAGTCAAAATATTTTGGAGCGCATATTCTTGTGTCTGGGGTATTTGTCTAAATTCTCCTTTGTTTTCTAAAATTTCAATGAGTTCATTAAATGCATTCATGAAATATTAAACTTGACTTCATAATTTGTTGAATATTTGCCATAGGTAACAGAAGAAAACATGAGAAGTTTGTGTTTCGGTGACTACATGGCTCCAGAACTTGAGGGAGATGAAAGACTTTATGTTGAGGTTCCAAGCATTGAGGAGTTTAGTGATGTTGTGGAGCAGTGTCTGGATGAATATAATCAAACCCAGAAAACAAGAATGAACCTTGTTGTTTTCAGGTGTTTATGATCTGTTTTATTAAGAACTTTTAGCAGTAGTCGATAATTTAATATATTCAATGTTGTTCATTGTGGGTTTTGGTATGTCTCCTCCCCTTTATGTATCCTTAAGAGCGTTTGTGGTGTTACACCTTTTTGAATGGAAGTAAACTGATTTTTCTCTTATGCTTCTCCTTTTTCTATCTGAAAGTAAGTAATGAGAAGCTTTTCTCCTAAGGGGCTTTGAATATTTTCCTTAGTTGTTATGGAAACACTGTGCACTGAATCAGGTAGGTGCTGTACTTCTCCTAGGGCTCTGTCACTGGCTGTCACTGGACTTTCACTCATCAAGGACAAGCATCCCAAGAGGAAGATGTTCACAATCATAGCTGTCTGCTCTGTTGTTACACAGCACAGCCATGCACACAGCTGGTGCTGCAGCTAATCCTGTGAAATTTTAGACTCTGCAGGCCCTTATTGTTACCTTATCTTGTGATCATGCAGAGCTACAACTGAGAGAGATTAGGAGGTCAAACCCTTCCTTCTCCCTGTTGCTAGACATTAACACTTCTTTATATTTGCCAGGGTAACTTGACATGTAGACACTTCATGAAGGTGATTAGGGTTACTTTAAATATTTCTAATAGCAGCTTATTTTAGTCTAGGTCATTTTTCCAAGCTGGATTTCTGAGTGCCTGTATATAGGCACTATACAACTAGGCTCTCAGTTTGAAGAACTGGCAGCCTCTGATCAGAGGCCACTTCCTGGGTGTAGAAGCAATATTTCAGCGACCTCACTGAACAGCAGCCAGGAGAGGCATGTTTGACTGTAGCCTTAGAGTTAAATCTCATGGATAACATCTGAATTTGGTTTTTTTATTTTTCTGACCAGTAAAAATAAACAAGAATTTATCTTTCTTGGAACATTTGAAAGCTTTTTGAGACTACTTTTAATAGCTGCTCACCTCGCTTCAATTACCTCATGCCCTGTGTTTTAAGCACGTGATCTCCTATAGGCCTTTCTTCATATTCTGAGATGCCTGAGTTTTGACAAGGACACTCAGTAATGTGCAGATACTGCTTCTTCAGGATGTTCCAATGTCAATTCCACATACAAGTCATAAAACATTTTTAAAAAGCCAGAGGCAGATGAAAGGGAGATGTTTATTGATATAAACCATGTTCCCCATTGATTTCTTTAAAAAGATACTTATATTGCTTTTCTTCAAGAAAGTTAAAATTGGTAATACTGCTGTTATTTTGAAGTAGAGAATTAATGTTTTTCTTTTCCTTTATCACATTTATCCTTATAATGCTCCTTTTCTTACCTCTGCATGTTCTTTCTAGCAATTTGTAGTAATTCAGCTAAATACTGATATTTGTATAGTAGAAGAATTGTAAGTTTTACTTTCTTTTGTGGTTCATGCCCACTCTTTTTCTTCCTCTTCCTCTCTACCCCCCGTCACCCTGCATTCAGAAATTTGTTTTGGAGCTGCTACTCCTTGCCTTGTCTCACCGATTTGCAGGTGCCTAGCTGTAGGTGTATTCCTGCTCTGTGATAACAGCACATTCCCAATGCAGGTACATGTTGGAGCACCTGTCCCGACTGAGCCGCATTCTGAAGCAGTCGGGTGGGAACGCTCTGCTGGTTGGAATGGGAGGCAGCGGGAGGCAGTCTCTGACTCGCCTGGCAGCGTTCATGGCAAGAATGTGTGTTTTTCAACCAGAGATTTCAAAGTCCTATGGTACAAATGAGTGGAGAGAAGATCTGAAAGTGAGTGTTAATAAGCTGTCTACATTTTGTTACATTTTAAACTGTGTTAATTTTGAGGAAAGGTGTTTGGTAACGTACAATTTTAACTGTCTTGTGTTTTTAGAGACTTATGAGGAATGCGGGTGTTAAAGGCTTGAAAACTGTATTTCTAATCACAGACACGCAAATTAAAGAAGAAAGCTTTTTAGAAGATCTTGACAGTGTCCTCAACACAGGGGAAGTTCCCAATCTTTTTGCAGCAGATGAAAAACAAGAACTTATAGAGGTATCTTTAGAAACTGTTTCATTTCACCTCTCTTTTGATCTGCTTGGTCAGTTCAGTGTGAAATGGAGCCTTTGGACATTCGCACTTAATTCTGTCACTTCTCTTTGGGACCTTAGATAAATCAACTTAGTAAATTTATGGAGAAATTTATGCCAACTACAAGCTTGAATTCTGGCCTAACATCTCTGCTTACAAACACATGAAGTTGTGCACGTAAAGAACTTACATTGTTTATGAATACCCCGTGGCTATAGTTGTTTTTGTAGTGTATTGTGTAGGAGAAGATTGTGCATCATAATGTTTTCATTGATCAGTGAAGTGCAAAGATGTAACATTTTTATTGGAACACATGGCCTGCCTTTCTCAATAGCCTCCTGCTCTCTGGGGCACTAGGGCAGTGTTAGACAGAATTTCATAGTCCTGACACTTCTATTCAGAGACAAGGTGGGTAAAGGTGCTCCACAAATTTAGGCTCAGAAGTAAAGATGCTATATACTCAGGCAAACTAAAAACAAAATCAACTAAAATCAGACTTGGATTTTCACAAAAGCCAGTCACAGTTTGGGAGGGAGGGGTATCAATCTTTGTGTACATCAAGTTAGAAAGCTAATGTTAGCAAACAGTATTTGGAACTGTATGCTGTGCTGTCTTCCTATTTCTGTGATGTTTTTACTAAATTAACTAGGTATGCTTCTAGTTGACTTTCAAAGTGGTTCTTAGTACACATACAACTGTCCTTTCTTACAATATCTGCATCACTTGATAGATGTTACTTCTGGTTTTTCTTGCACTTAAGTTATGGAGCATGTCGATACCTGGATTCATGTACCTTTCAAAGAAGTTAGATTATAATTCTTTTGATCTTTTTCTATTACTATTTCATTCTTTCCAGGTGTATAGTGACAGTATTAAAATATGTCTCTTTTCCAATTTTACAAGTTTGTGTGAACATATCCAGTGAGTGTATGCTGGACCTTGGTAGCTTGGTTCCTTGGACTTGGTTGCCACAATGTGCCAGCTGGAGCAAAGTTGGTTTTTACTCATTTAAATCTGCTCCCTCCAAAGAATTCTCCTTTTACTGTATTGTTATGATATACTCTCAGTTGCTCAGAGCAGCAGATGATCATTTCTGGAATAAGTTGTCAGGGTCACAGATAAATAGTGCAACCCTGTTCTCAGACAGTATTTGATACTTGCTCTGGTTTTCTACTTTATTTTGCCTGTTTTATTTCCATTAAGACATTTAATTTCCTGGTGATGCTACCATTAATAGGATTGCTATAGGACTTCAGGTGTGCTTCATGAGAATTTATATAACATTTTTATGCTATGTATTATTCCTAAGGGTGTTCGTGCAGCAGTTCGGGCTGGTGATAAAGGTGAAGAACTCAGTCCCTTAGCCTTGTATGCACTTTTTGTGAACTTCTGCAAAGAAAATCTCCATATTGTGGTGGCATTCAGCCCAATTGGAGATGCTTTCCGCAATCGCCTGAGACAGTTTCCATCACTCATCAACTGCTGTACTATTGACTGGTTCCAGGTATGGGAAGATAGTTATATTATTTCCTCAAAAACCTGCTTCAGTTCTCTAGCACTGTATATTTCTAAATGCCATTAGATTTTTTTTTTGTCTTCCTTGTAGAAGTACTCCTTGGTTTTTCAAAATTTTAAAATTGCAGAAGCCTTTTCTGAAATATTTTGGGAGCTCTTTGATGTGTGATTTCAACATTTCTACATCTAAATAAAATTCAATTTTGCTGCTATCCCCATTCATCTGTTTAGCTCAGTAATAATAATAATAATAATAAAAAAATATATTGTGTCACTTTGAGCTAGAAGATCAACCAGGAGTTGCCAGAAAAGATTTCATGGGTGGTGACCTTGCTGCCTGAGCTAGCCAACCCTTTTATCAGTTCATTGTTCTTGAGATACAGCTGGGACTAGTCTGTCTTATCCTGGTGGTTTGAATGATAAAAACTGAATTTAATATTTGAATACAATGCCAACAGTTGAATTTTACAAATTTCTTTCCTCCTCACTTCTCCCTCAGCCATGGCCTGAAGATGCCCTTGAACGTGTGGCTAGTAAGTTCTTAGAAACACTTCAGCTCACCGACACTGAGCGTCAGGGAGTTGTGCCCATCTGTAAATACTTTCATACTTCAGTTTTGTCACTCTCTGAAAGGTCAGTCTATGGCTTTTGCAAACAATCATAAAGTACTAGGTGACTGAGTTTCTGTGCTACTCATTTATATATTAAAAGTTAACACAATTATTTACCTTCATAAAAGTTATATAAAATCATTGAAATTGCTAATTCCTATCAAACAGTTACATAACTTTGCTAATGATAAACTAAAAAAAATCAAAAAGTAAATCAATATTTAAAGTTATTCTTTGTTTTTTTACTTTTTTAATAGGTTTTTACAAAGTCTGGGACGCCATAATTATGTTACTCCTACTTCTTATCTTGAGCTTATTGCTGCATTTCAGAGACTTCTTACTGAGAAACGAGACAGTGTAATGAAAGCCAAGAAGAAATATGTGAATGGGCTAGATAAATTAGCTTTTGCTGAATCACAGGTGAGTTATGACAAATATGGAACTGAAAATAAAAAATATTGTCCAAATGCAGGTCTTTTTCTGGAGAAATCAGTCAAAAGTGGTACTTCAGCTTTTGTTTAGCTCAGTCTTCAACAGTAAAACTAACAAATGCATTTTTCCTTTTCTTTCCTACAATCACAGAACTTGTGCTAGAGCCATACATCTCTAAGCATGTATTGTTAAGTAGTATAAGAACAGAGCTGTCATTTCCTGGGTGGTTAACAGGTGACTATAAGTGAGCATAGTTCTTAAAATTAGACATTGTACGTAGGAGATAAAATAAGTCTTGAAAATATTTTGATTTGAAACTGAATGTTACCTCCTTCTATAAATAAATTAGTCATTAGTTAAAATCTAGGTCTTGAAGAAATTGTTGAAAATTGTGCTTGACCCTTCTGGAACCCACCTGATTCTTTTGTGTATGCATAGGTTGGTAGGATGAAAGTAGAATTAATTGAGCTGCAGCCCAAACTGGAAGAAGCTAAAGTGGAAAATGCAAGCATGATGAAGGTAGAGTTATACAAATATAGCTTTGTGGCTTTTATTGTAAACATGTGTCTTATTTCATTGATGTGTGACTTTCAGAAAGTAAGAGTTGAATTGAGGTTTTTAAGCTTAGTTCTTGTTTACAGAGGTTTCCAGTATTCTGAAACTGGTTATTTATGTTTATATCCTTAGAATAGAACAGAAATTTCATTCTTTATACAAAATACATTCTCTGGATGTTTCCTAAGCTCCATGCTGAAGGATGTTAGAGGAGCTTTCATGCTAATAGTGATTAAATCAGGTTTCCCAAGTTAATTCACAAACATTGTGAAAAGCTCAAATAGTTTTTCCATATTACTAGATATGACGAAGCAAACAAGAACAGTTTTGTACAGTCTGTCTTTGCATGCACAGGGATTATATGCTTGATTTATAGAAGGATCCTGAACCCAGTTAGTTTCATGGGAATTTAGTGGGATTTAGGATCAAAAATCATGAGTGTCTTGAAAATTTCAGAATATGAAAATATACACATGCTCATCTAGTATGTGACTGTTGAATCACGAAGAAAGCATGACTGAATTCACATGTTATGCACTTGCTTCTGATTCCTAAGTGTTTTTACAGCTACCGTGATATATTTTCTACCTCTAAGAAAACTTAACAATGTCTGAAAACTGAATTCCCTAGAGCTGCAAAGGAAGTTGGATAAAGGCTTGACTAATTCCTGAAAAGAAAATAAATTTCAGTAGTAAATGTTATAGAATATGAAGCTACAACTCCCTGGAAAAGCTCATCCATTTTAGTGAAAGTGTGATGCACAAACCTGAGGAGCTTCTTGTTTCCTGAACTTCAAACATATTTTAAATAGCTTTTATTGAGAGTAATTTGGTATCATGCAGTTCATCTACTGTTAGAACTCCATGATGATATTGCAATATGCTAAGAAATTATTTCCTTAACGTAAATTGAAATTATGTTAAAATATTAAAAACCTGCAGTGTTCTCTTTATATTTTACAGTATTCCATAAGTTCTACAGTAAGTAATTTGTTTATTCCATCATTCACAGCACAATATAAATAAAGCCCACTCATGTTTTTTCTTAGATTATAGAAGTAGAATCTGCGGAAGTAGAAGAAAAAAGAAAAATAGTAAAAGTGGATGAAGAAATTGCTACAGCAAAAGCTGAAGAAGCTCAGGCACTGAAAAATGAATGTGAGAGTGACCTGGCAGAGGCAATACCTGTCATGGAGGCTGCAATTGGTGCTCTTGACACTTTGAAGGCAAGCTGATCTAAATTTCAGCATTTGAAAGTGTTGTTTAACTGACTAAAATGAAGTTGGAATTTAGAAGAATATGAGATATCTTAGATGATACAAAAGTGTATCAAAAATATTCTGACCTGAAATTTTTAAAATATAATTTGATTTAATCATTAGTTTCCAGTTTATTAGCATTTATTTAATTTTTATTTCCTCTGCAGAGAGGATATTCATGGATATTGTTAATCATGATAGTAGCATTGTATCATCCCTTCTAAAAGTCCTCTATTACCACTTACATTCATTGGTTATAATTCCTCTTTTTTTCTGTCAGTTCTTTTATTGAGTGCTGAGAAAGACATATTACTTAATGTATTTTTTATTTTAGCCTTCTGATATAGCAGTTGTCAAAGCAATGAAAAATCCTCCATCTGGTGTCAAACTTGTCATGGCTGCTGTCTGTGTCATAAGAGAAAAAAAACCTGAAAGAATTGCAGATCCTTCAGGATCTGGAGGCAAGGTAAAATGGCAGATAATAGTCTGAAATAAAAATGTCATTCATGTTCTTCTCAACACTTTTCCAATAAACATGATAACCCATGGTCCATTAAAGTAGGCAAGAACTTATAACCTCTACCCAAGATTTTACGGAAAACTTTCAGAATTCCTTATTTTCCAAATTTTGTGATTTGCCAGATTTAATTTGCCTTACACATTTCTTGAGAATAGATAATACATAACTTCCCTGAGACACTCTTTACTTTTTGGCTTAAAGTATTATTGGAAGGAAATGTTTATCTGACAGACTTTCTACGTTATTGGCATCTCAAGGAGATACCAGGTAATCAGTATTAAATATTCATGAGTTTTAATTAAATGATGTTTGCAATTTTTTTGTATGTGTATTTGTTTTAAAGCCTGAAAAGCTATTTCCTACTATGTTTTGTAGATTTTGGATTATTGGTCTGCAAGCCTGAAGATGCTTGGCAACATCAATTTCTTAAAAGAATTGAAAGCCTGTTCTGAGAAACCCATTCCAGTAAGGCTTTTTCAGAAATTTTTACCATACAGACACTTTTCTTGCAGGGAAAAAAAGTCAGTTGAGAAAATACTTTATAATTGGTCCAAGTCAATCTGTTTCTTTTGAGCCTGTGTCCTTTTAGCCTCATTTCACATATACTGTTTGGGAGTTGATAGGGGTTTTTCAGTGGAACCAATGGACATTTGCTCCATGTCCAGTCTTCCTATGCCTTTGTGTTTTGCTAGTTTTACTAGACCAGCCATTCAGCATTATAATCCTCATTTTATAATTGACTGCCCATTACTGCCTTCCTTAATGCCTTTTTCTAATTGTATTATTTTGATTAAATTAATGAATGATGATAAAATGGGTCATATTTTGTTAATTATGCTGGCAGATATACAATAAATGCAGAAATGTGCTAGCTGTATTACCTTTCAAATATGATCATTTCTCCCAAAGGTCTTGCTACCAAAGAGCATGCTTTTTGCCCTTTGCTGAATTAATTGGAAATTGAATATGCTTTGTCTTTTATAGAGTATGCTTTTTTAAGAGTATCCTAAAAAAGCAGGCACAAGCAATTAGATTTCGTATTACTTTAGGAGAAATGCATTTTTGTAGTGGACCCCAAAGTTGGGTATTGAGAAAAAGAGCAAATAATGGAATTGGTGTGTTTTACAGAAAGGGCAGTGTAAATTAAGGCTTCTATGTGACTCATTCTCTTAGCACTTAGGTAGCTGCCACATGGAAGATTGAGCAAATACATGATTAGAATGAAAACAGGAAAAGACTATGAAACATTATAGGAAGATCAAAACAATCAAATGAGCAGTGATCTCTACAACAGTTAATGCAGAATAGTTCTTTCTTATTTCATTGTGTAGAGAAATGGCAATGAATCTGTTCAATTTTGAAGTGTCAGCCATGAGATCTGATGGGCTATAATGCTTCTGTTACCCAGGAAGCTGTCATGCAGAAGATTCGGACTGAGTACCTGACTAATCCAGAGTTTGATCCACAAGTGGTGGCCAAAGCTTCCTCAGCAGCAGAGGGTTTATGCAAATGGATTAAGGGAATGGAAGTCTTTCACAGGGTATCAAAGGTGTGGTTTGGATCCTTGCCCCTTGGTGCTATGGAATCCTCCTTTGCTCTGGGTATTTACCCTAAGCATTATACTTAATAACAAAGTTACAAAAACATACTGAAAGCATTTGTGTGTTGGTTGTAATTGAGTAGGAGATTGAACCCAAAAAAGAACGTTTAAAAGTGGCAGAGGAGTCCTTGGCAATGACAATGGAACTGTTGAATCAGAAGAGGGGAGAACTCGCAGCAGTTGAAGGCCGTTTGGCTGCTTTGGAGCAAACCTTCACTGAAAAGACAGAAGAAAAGGCTCGGTTAGAATTCCAGGTTGAGATGTGTGCTAAAAAACTGGAACGAGCAGAGAAATTGATTGGAGGCCTTGGTGGAGAGAAAACAAGGTCAGGTTAAAGTTCAAATGTCAGATAAATCAACCACAGTAGAAATAGAACTTGAAATTCTGTTCTCTAAGCCTTTAATGCTGTTTTTCTGTCTGAGGACTGTAACACTTAAGAATGTTTGGCACCTTGAAATATTCCTAATTGTTTGCAGCATAAAAATATGGTCAGCAGTACTGGGAGAATCGTAGAGGAAATCTCTTCAAAATGAGAATAGGATACATGGATGAGGTTTTCATATTTTTCACCTATTCTTACCTAAGATGAACAAACACAAGTTGACTTTTAGCATCAATATCCTTAATGTGGAGGTTTCAGCATGACCTTTTTCTGCTTGTCATAGATGGAATCAAGCTGCGAGTGATCTTCAAGAGGAATATGATAATCTGACAGGAGACATTCTGATATCAGCTGGTGTAATAGCATATCTGGGAGCTTTTACTGCTGGATTTCGACAAGAATGTACCAAAGATTGGAGCAAACTGTGCGAGGTTAGAAGGTTACCTTAGAGTTAAAGAAATGTTTTGTGTTTTTGAGACTGCTGCAAAAGGCTTCCAAAATCTCTTGTAATTTATTTTATATTAACCTAGTAAACCTCATGGGTAAACCAATGGGATCAATTCTGCTGATCCAATATTTTGTGGGTTTGAATTTAATTAAATCAGTGAATTTACTACACACTTAGACTTTACTACACAATAGGATATCAGAAACTAGAGACCATCATTGGTTTTGTAAGGCTTGATTATTTCTGAAGTAAAATCTCGTTGTTTTCTGTATTTTGTCTTTAAATCAAATAATAATTTAGAATCATCAGATTAGAATCAAATAAATTTAGAATTCATTTATGTGTAATGTAAAACATCCTATAATTACACCATCACATATTTGTATGTTAATTAGGTGGTTGATTTTGTGGTTTGCAAAGGGACACTTCCAACATACTTATATGAATGTCACAACTGATAAATCAAGTGATTTCGAATCACTTAAAAATGCATTAAACAGAAACAAATCAGCACTGGATTGCTGAGTTAATGGAAGATAATAATTAGGCATTTTGAACTGTGTATGAATTTCTTAAGTCATAACTTTGTGTAACAAACTTCCCACATTATGAATGTACCAAAAACTTGGCAAATCTTACAAAATACAAAGAGAGAATAAATATTTAGTGGGGAAATGTAGTTAATTATTGAAATTGTAGTTTTATTTTCCCCAGGAAAAACTGGGGAAAAAATAAACTATTTTTACTTATACATGACCTATTTCAGTCTCTTAAAACAATATGCACATTGCCATTTTTGGATTGAAGTGGTATTTAATGAAGATATAAAGAAACACAGAATCAAGAAAAATGTTTATTTTATTGTGTTTTTCCCCCTCTTTTTCAGGAGAAAGAAATCCCTTGTTCTGAAAATTTCTCTTTGAGCAAGAATCTCGGTGACCCAATAAAAATTAGAGCCTGGAATATTGCTGGTTTGCCAACTGATGCATTTTCTGTGGACAATGGGGTCATTGTTGACAATTCAAGACGTTGGTAGGTGACAAAAAGGTTTCATTTTCAAATCCAAACAGGTTCCCACTTTTAAAAAAATAATATATCTGGAGACAATATAGCTTCTGTAGAGCAATATAGTTGAAAAAGGAGTGGAAACTTTATATTCCAGGGGGGAGGTAGAACAATATTTCACAAGAATTCTACATTTTTGTTATTTTATAAAAAATATTAAACATTTTTTGCACATTTTAAAGCTATTTCTGCTTTTACTTTTCTAATTATTGTAAAACACCTATGCATCCATTATTCCCTGATATCTTAAAATAACATAATTAAATTGTATCACTTTTTCATGACAGTCTGATACAGAAACATGTAAAATAGTTTAAAATCTTGAAAAATGCCTGCCAACACTGAGAAAACTATCTTGTATTTTCTAGGCCATTAATGATTGATCCTCAAGGTCAAGCAAATAAATGGGTTAAGAATTTTGAGAAGGACAACCGTCTGAATGTTATCAAGATCAGTGACACAGATTATATGAGAACTGTGGAGAACTGCATTCAGTTTGGGACTCCCCTGCTGTTAGAAAATGTTGGAGAAGAACTAGACCCATCTCTTGAACCTTTGCTGCTTAAACAGACATTTAAACAAGGTACAGCAGAATTAATTTAGGGCCCTGAAGGAGAGGACATTAATGTTCAGTTTCTAGTCTCTGGCACCACCTGATGTTTTTCATATTGCTCTCTTCTTACCTTAAATCTGTCTCAGGTAAGAGAAGGGTAATTACACAATAGCCTGGAGTTTTACTTTTTAGTAAATGTAATTCATGCTTATCATGATAATGGTTTTATGTGAAAACCTTCACCAGATATCTATAGGACACTAAAGAATTTCTGTGAAGGAAACATTGTCAGTGAAATTGTTTTGCTGGTTCATTTTCATATGTTTTTGGTACATTTGGTACCAAAAATTCGGTAAATTTTGTGAAAATCAAGAAAACTTGTCAAGGCATTTTGCTTAAGGCATAGTTTTCAATGTACTTAAGCTATGAATTTGGTTTTCAACTTTTCCTCCAGTTAGATGACAGAAAAGTGCACATAAAGAAAAATATGTTTTCCTTTCCTTCATAGTTAGTTTGTCTTTATTAGTTTTCATGTTCAGAATAAAAACAAAAGGCAAGTAAAGCTCAAACACATTTTTTTTTCTTTGTGGTTTCCACTTTCAGACAAGTAATTCAAGGACAGAGTTATCTGTAAGGATATAATATTTGGGAATAATTTCACAGCTCTCTCTTGCCATCTCTAGTTTTTGTATATGCAAATTGGAAGTACAGTAGTAATTGGATTGACTTGATTTCATCTGCTAAGAGTGATAAGTGGCTCTATTGAAGTCTGTGAGAATTTTTCAGACTATCAGATATATTTACTCATTTTACTTTTCAGGAAATTTGTCATTGATGAGAAGTTTGCTTTTATTTAATGACAGAAACATTTTTTTTCTTTGAATAAGTAGAGTAGATAAGTTTTCTTAATGTTTCTGTTCTTAACTTTAGGAGGTGTGGAGTGTATCAGGCTTGGTGAGAGTATTATTGAGTATTCCAGAGATTTCAAGTTTTTTATTACCACAAAACTAAGAAATCCACACTATATGCCTGAACTCGCTACGAAAGTTTTATTACTTAATTTTATGATAACACCAGAGGGACTTGAAGACCAGCTGCTAGGTATTGTTGTAGCAGAAGAGAGGTAAGTCTCTCTTTAAGGTAAACAGCCATTAAAGGTTTTTATGGCATAATTCCAAGGAAATGAGAAATTAATTTATTGTATAGAAAAATGGATGTTACGTGGTGTAAATGTTGCTCAGTAACAGCTTTAAATTAAAATTTTATTATTTAAAAAGTTTATTTGGGAAGTGTCAATGGTGAGTGTCCACAAGGTAATTAAAATAGCAGATATGAAATACATGTTTTTTTCATGGCAATTTTCTCCTAAGATATTCCTAGAATGTCAGAAAACTATACAAATATTATTTGAGGTTTAAACAATTACTGTTATTTTTTTCAATATAACTGAACTGCCAGACAAAGGTGCAGAACTATGAGGATTTCATTTTAATTTTG
Source organism: Certhia americana (assembly GCA_018697195.1). Taxonomy (NCBI): domain Eukaryota; kingdom Metazoa; phylum Chordata; class Aves; order Passeriformes; family Certhiidae; genus Certhia; species Certhia americana. The sequence continues at coordinate 8,383,944 of CM031868.1, read as the reverse complement.
TATGAAATAAATGCAAAGTACATATGAAACTAATTATGGATCATATCTGAGTCCTTACAGAGGCACAGAGAAATAGTATCTGGGTTGGACAGACATGTCTGTGCAATTGGGTAAACTGTTTGCTAACAGAAGTGTTTCCAGCAGTAAACTGGCTCTGAGTATCACATGGTGGGCTTTTTTCAGGCAGCAGAGATGCAATAAAGGAGAAGTAGGACGCACTCCTATTTGCAAAACTCTAAGATGTTAAAGACTAGACTATCATTTCCAAATACTGAGTAGAAGTCACGCAAAGAAATCTGTACTCACCAGTATAAATAAATGTTAAACAGCAAAAACCTGCTTAAACTGAAAAGAATTTTCACAAATCACTTCCTGTAGGAAGAGGGAATAATTTTCATGGGCTTCTTTTGCAGCCAGTGCAAGATGAGCATTGACTGATTTTTGGATTTGTGTCTTTCTTCATTAGGCCAGATTTAGAAGAGGAAAGAAATGCCCTCATTGTTCAGTCTGCAGCCAATAAAAAGAATCTAAAAGAAATTGAGAAGAAAATTTTAGAAACTTTACAGTCATCTGAAGGTGATATTCTGGAAGATGAGACTGCCATCCAGGTCTTGGATTCTGCCAAAGTCATGGCAAATGAGATCACAAGAAAACAACAGGTAAGGAGTGTCTATGTGTGCTTCCCTCAATAATACTGAGAAATTAAATGCTAAAATTTACAGCCAGCAGAAGGTCACTGATTTGGATGCCTAGCACAAGGAGCAAATTCTATACTTGTGAAGTGGGAAGAGAAATAAAATTGGATCTGTTTTAGAATCTTCACTGCTAGTTTATTCAGTCTTTAAAATGTTTTGAAGTATGTGTATCTGTAGTGCAGATGAATATATCAGGCAGTACTGAGGTAGGGCCAAGCGTTCATTTTACCCACAGGGGTGGTGCCTTCTGGCGCAGAAAAGTTGCCTTACTCTGGTGTTACAGTGCTGTATTGAACTATGTTATTAAGTAGTAATATTTTTGTAGAATATTAAGAGTACGAAGACTATTGCAAGCTGTTGTTTCTCCCCTGCTGTTGATGTGTAGATTGCAGAGAAGACGGAGCTGAAGATCGCGGAGTCGCGGGAGGCGTACCGGCCCGTGGCACAGCACTCGGCCGTGCTGTTCTTCACCATCGCAGACCTGGCCAACATCGACCCCATGTACCAGTACTCCCTCAGCTGGTTTGTCAACCTCTTCATCAGCTCCATTCATGACAGGTAAAGAGGGTCTGTCGGCAGAAAATAAGGGGTTTCATTCTCCTTTCATGGATAATTTTCTCCGTTTGGAATTTGCCCCCTTAAATGCAGGCTTTTGAAGGAAAATGGGATTTATCAATGAATTAATTGCTCTTTTTTTACTTACTGTTAGAGCAAATTATAAGCATGTGCTATATTGAAGTATTTTTAAGAATGTGACAATGTGAAGTCAGGTTCTGAAATAGGCTCCATTTTGAAGACTGAGTGCCACCATTTAACTGTGGCAAATTGATTTCAGCTGATTATTTTGCTTGGTACTTCTAAAAGTGATGCAGTCTTTTTAAAAGACAGGGAGTATAGTTGAAATTTGGGGGGAAATGGCACTTAAGTCCCTTGTGGAGCCTTTGGCTCTAATATAAATCCTCCACAACCCTAAACAGATGAGATTTTTTAACGGATTGTGTGTGTTATTCAATTTGAAGTCTCAGCTTATCACTTCTTTTCTTTTCAGTAATAAATCCAAAATTTTGAAGAAGCGACTTCAGTATCTAAATGACCACTTCACCTACAATCTGTACTGCCAAGTCTGTCGTTCACTGTTTGAAACAGACAAGCTGCTCTTCTCATTTTTGCTGTGCTGTAATCTGCTCATGTAAGCTCATTTTTGTGAAGTGTCTGACTAACAGAAACTAATGATTTTATCATAGAAGCAGGTACTGATGAGATGGAGTGTTCTGTGCACATTGGTAGTAATGCCTTTGGAATAAGGTCATGAATACTTTGTGCTTTCTAAGATGTGCAATATTAACAAATGGAAGAGTATGTGAGTGCATGTATCTCTATGGCAGTGCATGTGAGTGCTACAGGACACATTATGAAAAAAAATGTATGCCCATTTGTCAGTTGTTTTGTCAATGATAAATCTATCTTTACAGGACCTGGGTAGTGTTACATAGCATCCTTATGTTAAAAACAATTGCTGTTATTTAAGAGAACATTTTAGGATGGAAACTTAGGCAGTAATGTGTAATGCCAACAACTTCTAGGTTTTTGTCATTGTCTTTCACTTTTTCTCTTCTCTATCTGTTACCCTTCTGCATTAACATCATGAGGTCTCAGATGCAGTCTCCTTTCCACCAGCTTTTTAGTTTTCTCTTCCTAATTTTGTGTGAATACATTATGAAAGGAATGATATATTCAAAATTGCACAACCACAATGTGCATACTTAATTAATTGCAGTGTATACTCATCTATATATGGATGTTCTTCCAGGGCCAATTTGTAAGGGTACTATAATTGCAGAGCACATTTTCTGCAAGGGTTTTAAAAATCAAGATTAATTGCACTTTAAAAAACAAAAGAAAAACAAACGTGTTAGGAATAAGCTCTTCACCAGAAGTGTTGTCAAGCACTGGAGTGCTCTGCTCAGGGCAGTGGTGGAATCACCATCCCTGCAGGGATTTAAAAGCTGTGTAGATGTGGCACTGAGGGACATAGGTTAGTGATAACTTGGCAGCACTGGATTAATAGTTGGACTTCATCTCAAAGGTCTTTTCCAACCTAAACAATTCATTAATTCTAAGATTTACCTCTTGAAACCCTTACTTTAGTCTTAATCAGACATTTTTACCATGATATTTTTTAATAATATAGAGTATTGAGACCTGATCTCAGCTCTTACTGAAGTAGAAGCGTTCCTAAAGGGCAGTGAAGTGTAATTAATTTTAAATGACTGTTAATATTATGTAAAATTGTATCTCAATTACTGATATTTTTTTTTATTATTATTTTTTATTTAGGGCTAAGAATGAAATAGAACATCAAGAGTTTATGTTCTTACTAACTGGAGGTGTGGGTCTCAAGAATGAGCACAAGAATCCAGATCCATCTTGGCTATCAGATAAGAGCTGGGATGAATTATGTCGTGCAAGTGAATTCCCAGCTATGGAAGGACTGAGGTATGGTAAAATAATGGTGTGAATTGGCCTGAATTGGTTTTGACCAATACATACATAACACGCTGAAAGAAATGTTTGCTGTGTTTTCCAAAGCAGTGCCAAAATGCAAATGGGATGAAACCAGCCCCCGTTTTTCATTATCATGTTTCTTCACTTACTACAGTCTGTCAGATCACTAATTATAATATTATTTAATAAAACTATTTTTTTGAAATTATTTGAGGCATTGCCTAGAGAAACTTTTCTTTTGAAATGTTTTCATGGTAGAGAAACAGTGTTTTGAGGGTTCAGTGAAATCCAGAGATGGTACATGCAGCAGAACTCCATCACAGTTCTGGGAAAGGAGTTTTTCTAGTAAACTCTTTCTTCTTGAACTCAGTACAATTTCACCCTGGGTTTAAATAATAGAGTTTAACACTAAACTCTGGAGACAGCATGGCTGTACAAGACTTCCAGAGATTAGCTGACTGAGTGCAAATATTTAGAGCATTGGGATCTGAGTGCAGTAACACTGCTCTCATAGAAGAAGTTCTTCGAGGTTGTTTTGTGTTTCAGCCCCTTTGGAGTTTTAGTAACAATGTGGATGATGATCCCACCTTTAAATAATCTGAGAGTCGTCCCATTGCCAAGGACATACTCTGTATGTTGTGTGAAGGAAAGTAATTTTTTCCCCTAGTTGAATTTCCTCGTAATTTTGTTCGGTTAAAGTATGGGGTTTTCTTGAAATAGTAGAGGCAGAAAATTCACCTGGACCTATGAAGGTCCAAGCAGTGCTGGCTGGAGGAACAGACAGACCTTATTGTCAACGTGGACCCTTTCAGGTGGAGTCTCCTCAGCAGCATGGTGGAAAGGTATTTTTTACTGATCAGCATGAAGCAGCTCAACTGTGGGATTATTTTCTGATGTAGATATGAAGTGTCTTAAATGACAGTACAATGTAATCTGTCTTAGATAAACACTAAAAAAAAGTCTCCAGGCATTCACAGTACTTGTGGGTTTTTTTCTCTAGGAGTCATGTCTCTGAAAATATAGGTGAATGGCAAAAAATGTACGATAGCAAAGAGCCTCACAACTTTCCACTACCAAAAGAGCTGAATGATAAGTTAACTGAATTACAGAAGATGATAATTCTTCGGTGCTTAAGACCAGACAAGGTAAAATGATCTGTTATGGAGTGTTTATAGACTCTGCCATGCCTTGTAGCATAGTTTGGCCTGCCTGTTCCAGTAATTCATCTGCTCTTCATCATATTTATTAAGAAAGTAAATGCTGTTCTTATTTTTTAAGTGACCAATACAAACACCAGCATCAGCTGAAATCTTTCTTTCTAACGTGATTTAATGAATTGTTTGGAGGATTCTCATTGTTCTAGTTCTCTTCAAGTATTTTTTCGTGGCTAGACTGTTTCCTGGTTGACCCAATATATTCGAGAACACGACATATTAGCCTGAAAAAAAGTACACAGGTTATCTAATACCATCTAATCACATGCTTTAATGCAAGTGATTTTTAAGGCAAAAGGAGATAAAATGTATTGATTCAAACAACCAAGATAAACCTTCAACAAATTCTGCCTTTGGTGCACTTAACAAATTGTACTGCATTTGCTTTAGGAGCCATCAATGTTAGAATTTAAGGCATATTGCAATTCCTCCCTTGAATTAATCAAAAATAATTATATTAATATTTCCTAATGGAGATTGTGCTTGGCCTCTACATCAGGAAAAGCCTGAATCAAGGTCTTATTGTTATTTTAATATTGTTTTTATGAGGTATGTTATTCTTTATTTTCTAAAAAATTTTTATTCCTCTTGTAAGGAAAAAATAAGGAGGGAGGTGTCAACAAGGGGTGAAACCTTTGCTTCTGGATCATTCTGCAAGGCTGGTCTTAAATTTCTGCAAATCAGAAGTGTCTGCAGGCATGGGAATTTGGCATAAAAGACAGCATCAGGTCTGCAGTTATGTATATGTTAATGGTTTGTATTTGCTTTCTTTTTTACCAGATTGTTCCAGCTATAACAACATTTGTTACTGAGAAACTGGGGAAGAAATTTGTAGAGCCACCACCTTTTGATCTAGCAAAAAGTTACTTAGATTCAACTGCTACAGTCCCTTTAATATTTGTGCTATCTCCAGGAGCAGATCCCATGTCTAGTAAGTATACACAGAAAGAGAAAATAGGAATCTCAAATTCCCCTTCAATACACAGTGAGGATTATTTTGCACTTTCTGCAAGTAGATTTGAGTGCATTATGTCAGACTGGTAGAATTCTATGCCACTTCAAAATGGGAATTTGTTTGCACTTGTAAACAAAATAGTAATAGAAGTTTTTCTTTTTTTTTTTTTTTTTCCTGACAGAATTTCTTTTTAATGTATGAGTCCTAAAATCTTATGCTTTCTTTTCAAGGCCTCCTGAAACTGGCAAATGACAGAGAGATGGTAGGAGATAAATTTCAGTCCATCTCATTAGGACAAGGACAAGGACCAATAGCTACAAAAATGATTCAAACAGGAATGGAAGAAGGAACATGGGTTTGTTTACAAAATTGTCATTTAGCTGTCTCCTGGATGCCAATGCTGGAGAAAATATGTGAGGAGCTTAACAGTGAAGAATGTCACCCAGAATTCAGACTTTGGCTTACAAGTTACCCTTCACCAAAGGTATATGCATGGCCCCATAATTCCCTGTTTAGGGAAAGAGAAAGTTGATGGCATTTTTATGGAATTTTTGTATACCTGAATGAGCTGATAATACAAAAATTCTCTGAGCAATGAGGCTTTGAAGAGATAATTTAACCAAGAAAGGACATTTAAAAATAATTATAGGCATGATAATATCAAGCTTCCTTTGTAATATTTTGGTACTGTGATGTGCAATATTTTGTGTACTGCTCAATGGAACTGCAATCTGTCAGCATGTATGATTAAGAAGGTTTCTTTGCTCTCAAAACATTTTAAAATACAGGTGTGTTACTTACAGCAGAGTTTTACTTTCTTGATTCCTTGGAGAACTTTTTATAAGCTGTTGACCTTTAAAATGTAATTTCTTGCAGATAGGTGTTTATGTAAAGAACACAGATATATATAACAGTATATATAACACAAATAACAGTATATTGTTAATATAGAATCTAGTCCATGCTTTCTGAATGCAGTTTTGCTGTTTGTTTTTTTTTTTTTCTAGTTTCCAGTAACTATTCTGCAGAATGGAGTGAAAATGACAAATGAACCTCCTACTGGTCTCCGGTTAAACCTGCTTCAGTCATTTCTTTCTGATCCTATTTCTGATCCTGAATTTTTTGCTGGATGCCCTGGAAAGGAGCTGGTAATGTGCCTATCTGTTGAGGAGTTTTTGGGCTTTGGGATTTTTTTTATCCACAGATATATTGATTTCTATCCAGTGAATAATTGCAAGCTTAAATTTTTACTGTGGTTGTGAATTTAGGTTTTGCAGTGATAAAGATAATTCGTTAAGAATTTCCTCTGCCAGGTAATTTATTGTAGCAATATTTTAAATGGTTTCTTAGGCTTTATAAAATCATTTACATGCTATACACACATAGTACACAATGTACATGGACTCTGAACATTGATTAGAAGAGCATGTCTGTCATTATTGAGATGATAAGCACTGAGGACACCTTTCTTGTTACCAGGGACCAAGTACTGCAGTGCCCATATATCTTATTGGTACCTGGTGGAAAACTTAGCTAATCATTACCTGTGAAGGAAGTGAAAAACAGTGGGATCAGAGATATGAGTTACCAATAAACTTGATGTGATTGCACTTAAGGACTTGCTTTAAAAATACATTTGTATTTTTTGTTTATCTAATGAACCTTAAAAATAAATACCTGGTGCTGTTGGAATTCTATGAAGTCAGTGGCCCTATACATTAAAGAATATCATGGTACTTGAGGAACTGACTAAACGTGTTAGCATATGTGGCACTGTGTGTGCACTTGTTCCAAGGCAAAAACCACAAGGTACTTAAGGGTGGCCTGGATTTATAGCTGGGTGGAGAGTGGTAATCCAAGGGTGCTCACTACACAGGTTGCATACTACCACAAGCTTGTAGACTAGTTATTAATACATTTTTCTTTTGCTTTTCTCAAAGATATGGGAGAAACTACTCTTTGGAGTTTGTTTCTTCCATGCTCTTGTTCAGGAGAGAAGGAAGTTTGGGCCCCTTGGCTGGAATATACCCTATGGATTTAATGAATCCGACTTGCGAATCAGTATCAGGCAGCTGCAGGTAAAGTCACTGATTACTTCCTAAACTCTGATCTTGCAAAGCACAGCTGGGAGTCACAAGGAGCAATACACTGAAGTTACCTCTAGTGTTGATAGATATTCAGCTGTAAAGCGATAAAGAATGTCAATCATATTTATAAATATTTTCAAAATTACATAATTACAAATTACTTTTTATGTAATTACAAATTACATAAAAAGTTTAGATTTCTACAGAAATATGGAATATAATGAATATATATGAATATTATAAAAGTTAAATTTGTTATGTACAAGAGTTCATTAAGTTCTTTAAGTAGCATATGTCAATGACAGTCACCTATTAGGGTGGTTAGTAGGAGGAAATTTTTTTTTACATGTATACTAGTAACATGGTACTAGTAACTAGGTAGTTAACAGAACCTCAGACTAATCACCTTCCCCAAGATGAGATGGTGAACACTACTTGACCTTGAATCTTTTATAGACACTCTGTAGAAAAGTCAGGAGAGTTAAAACTGAATTTCAGAAGTTGAGGCTGAAGATTTGAAAAAGTTACCAAGAAGTTAATGAATGAGATTGGAGGAAGGTTAAAGGATAAATTAAGTGAAACACACGTTTATTTCTGGTGCAGAAAGTGTCCATCTACAAAGCTTGAACTGGATAAACCATCCACTTGTAAATAATTCAAGAGTGACTTGGATGACTTGAGTAATTTTGATATTCATAAGAGGCTTTTACTCTTAACTCGTCTTGATTTTAAACAGAAACTTCCACCTGAAAATAAGATTTCAGAATTTGGATTTCCAGCACTTAGGAAGCTTACACATGCTATAGCTTCCAGCCTTTTAGTCTGCTAGGTCACACTGTTGTTTAACAGCTACTGCAAGTCTCTAGAATTGCTCTTATTTCTGTTTCAGTTATTCATCAATGAGTATAGCCATGTCCCTTTTGAAGCTGTCTCTTACCTGACTGGTGAATGTAACTATGGAGGTCGAGTGACAGATGACTGGGACAGACGTTTGCTGCTGACAATGCTGGATGACTTCTATAACCCAGACATAATTGAAAATCCTCGTTACATTTTTTCTCCCAGTGGCAACTACTATGCTCCACCCAAAGGCACATATGAGGAGTACATTGAGTTTATTAAGGTAAAAAGCATCAAGATTTTGCACTGTTACAGTGATGTGCTAGGAAAGCAAACCTTAAAGGCTCAAAGCGGTGGTTCTGCAGCACAATTAATTGTGGGCTCAAGTTCTTGCCTGGAATCCTTGTATGATCCTTGCCATGATCTCATTTTGGAGAGAGAATCAGTAAAACAGAAGGACATGTAGCATGGATAACTGAGAATTCCTTGGAAATGACTTTCTGTATGAGAGGTGGTGGCTCTATCACCAGTAATTCTGTCTGCAAATACTTGCCACTAAGGTCCTCACTCACCTGCAGTTGAAGTCAGTCATAGTTTTTCACGCGACTTCTTAAAGAAACCTTGGATCAGATTCTTCCTGCTTTATGTCACCCAAACATTTTTTTATTTTGTCCTAGAATCTTCCCTTTAGTCAGCACCCAGAGATATTTGGCTTGCATGAAAATGTGGATATTGCAAAGGATCTTCAGCAAACTAAGACCCTCTTTGAATCCCTGCTTTTAACACAAGGAGGAGGCACTCAGGGAACTTCAGGAGGTGGTGACAGCACTCTTTATGCAATTGCAGATGACATTCTCAGCAAGGTATTGTGTTTTACAAATGACTTCAATTTATCTTTTTACAAAGCAGGAAATTCCTTAACTAGAATCTTCATTGTACAGTAGATGTTTAATGTTGAAAGAAAAGCATTCTGAAAGAAATTTAGTGCGATGTGAAAGTAAGAACTTGTGTGGCTGTAACAGACCACAGCTATATTTCAGTTGAAATAGATTTTATTTAATAGGCAGAAGAGGGGAGAAAGAGAGAAAACAGAACAAAGAGAACTTGAAAGAACAATTGATTCATTTATGTGAACAAATTTTAAATTAATAAATAGAAACATATCCATAAATTCCCATTATATTAAAAATTCTAGGTATTTTTAAAAAAATAAACGTTAAAATCCCCCAAATTTTTATTCAGATTGAATTACTGAATCCTATATTGCTGAGATACTAATCTAAAAATATAGTGGTTTCTATTGCTGTGCTGATTTTCATACTTGCATACCTTTAATGTAAAATCATAATGATACATGGAATGATTTCAAAATACGTTGTCATTTACAGCTTCCAAAAGATTTTGACATTGAAAGTTGCCTAATTAAATATCCTGTGAAATATGAAGAAAGTATGAACACTGTGCTGGTGCAAGAAATGGAAAGATTTAACAAGTAAGAATATTCTATTTTATTAAATTTACCAGAAATCATTCCATTTGCAGAAAATTATTTCTTGCAAATCATATTCTAGAAGCCCTGTGGTGTATGAAATACTTTCTTGGTTCACTTCTAATTGTCTGCAGTGATATCTGCAGTCCAAACACCCTTGCTCCTAATGGAGAGTCAGAGTATAGGATAGATGTCAGGAAAAATGAAGTTGCAAAATTAACTGAAAGAGAAAAGAAGGGAGTATGAGGAAGTACTGGGATGCAAACTATATATATATATTTAACTTCACTTCCCCTTTCACCATCTTTACCTTAATTTTATTTTATTTTATTTTCCTCATATTTCTGACTTGTAGAGTAAAGGAGTCAGAAACTCTGCTTGCACAGTTATAGTTTATGAAATGTCTTCTGTAATGAGATATTTTTGTTTATTTCTTAATTTTCTCATGTGTTTCTGTTTGAATTTTTTCCCCTTTTTCTGATGCTTTTTTCCCTATGCTGAATTTTCACAATTATTCTTCTAAAACTACAAACTTAGAATTGCATTTATTTTTCTCCTCAATCTCTTTTTGACATTGTTTTCTAATTTTCTTTCTTATCTTCACCTGCCTCTCCATTCCTTCTTTGTTTTTTCTTTGTCCTCCTTCTTTTCTATTTGTCTCTTCATGCCTCCTGCTTAATTTTCTCCCAAATGCTCTCTGGCCTTAAGTCTCCTAGTTATCCTTATTGAACACCCTTTTTTCTTTTATTTTGGAATCTAAACCTTTTTCCTTCATCTGATATATAGTGGATTCATTTGGAGTACCAGGTTTATCCTCTTATCAAACAGTTCAGGATATCAGAGATAACAAAAGAATTTATTACTGTTCCTAGTCTTAAATAAATCTGCACTAATGCACAAATCCATGACTTTACAGACATGGCTTATTGTACAGATATCTATGTATATGTATAGATATCTACACAATAAGCAGATAAATAAGATTTTAAAAGCTATAAAAGTTCTATAGATGCATCCGTAATCCACTTCTTTTGCTTTTTTTTTCCAATGACATAGTCATGTTAAACAAATCATGCAGAACATGTGAAAATTGTTGTTTTGTTTGTTTTTTTTTTTTTTAATTCTAGTTTAATCCGAACTATTCGCATTACACTAATTAACCTGAAGAAAGCCATTAAAGGACTGGTTGTTATGGATGCTGACCTGGAGGCTCTGTCTGGCAGTCTCCTTGTTGGAAAAGTTCCTGAGAAGTGGGCACAGCATTCTTACCCAAGCCTAAAACCATTAGGGAGCTATACTGTTGATTTGCTAGCAAGGCTGAAGTTTTTACAGGTAATGTACAAGTGGCCACTCTGCCAATTGTTCAATCAACTTTTCCATGTAATTTGTCTTTATTGAGAAAGAAGTGATAGGCTTTGTTTAGATTTTCTGAGTTCAATCATGTAGAAAATAGTCAAAGAGTAAGGGATTCCTCTCTTTCTGATTGTTCAATGTATTACTTTCCTCTCTCTAGGACTGGTATGAATTAGGGAAGCCTGCTGTTTTTTGGCTGTCAGGATTCTATTTTACTCAAGCTTTCCTGACTGGAGCCATGCAAAACTATGCTAGGAAGCACAGGATCCCTATTGACCTTCTAGGATATGAATTTGAGGTATGGATAAACTATAAATTAATACTTTATTAAACTGAGTCCTGATGTTGTGGTGAGATGTAGTAAATAAATCCTAACTGGAAGGTTCATTTTGCAAGTGACTGCAGTCTGAAGACATGTATTTGGTAAGACTGGCAAGCTAAATAACTTCTGTAGAAGAATGTCTTGGTTTAGGGCAAATTCGGGGAGAAACCTCCAAGTGGGGTCCCTCTAGAAAGCAAATCCAACTGGCCCCTCCCCCAGCTGGTTCAGGAAAATATTTTCCTTGGAGGAAGGTGGAAAAAAATTATTTATTTAAAAAGCAAAGCACTCCCCAGCACAACAAACAAATACTAAACAACAAAACCTCTCACTGCTCTGCAGAGATGCTGAATTCACAAAGACTCTCCCGTGGGCTGTAACTCAGCTCACTCAGTTGTTCTCAGTCGCTCCATGCTGGGAAATGCCAGGCCCAGGCCAGGCCTGGTGGGGCACGGGTCTGAGCTCCTGGGGCTCTGCTGGGTTTGAGTCCAGTGCAAGTACAAATAGTTCAAAGGAAAAGGAGGGGGGAAAAAACCCCACAGTCTGGGGATCTTCTTTGCTTCAGCTAGCCAAAAACTAACAAAAAGCAAGAGAGCTCTGTCCCACCGTCTGCACTGCAGACAACACAGGCTGTGTGGAAAAAAAAAACCCTGAAAACTCTTATCTCATGTTTTGAAAACAACCACCTCAGACACTCCACCACTTCTCCTTCAATCTCATATCCAGTTTTAAAGGTGCAAGACTTATTTCTGAGCTAAATAGATGAATGGGGGAATGGGGGTACAATCTGGCGTCAACCCAGGACAAAGGGGTAGTCTCAAAGTGATTAAAAGTAATTCTGTCACTGGACTAGAACTCCACTGAATAAAACAGCCTATCCAGTGTATAGTTTTCTGTCTGATTAACGCCTCATTTTACAACCTACAAGAAAGTTTATTAAAAAACTCAGAAGTCTGCTGTCTCTACAGAAATGTTTAAAAGTAGCATTGAAAGGAAGGGTTACTATATTATTCTCAATTTGGTTTAGTCTGAAAATTGGCAATTGGCATAATAACTCAAAAAGCAAAGAGCTGTGAGAGTTTAATGACTCGGAACACTTATTTCCTGCAGGTTATTCCTCAGGATACTGCTGATACTGCACCAGAGGACGGTGTTTACATCCACGGATTATTTTTAGACGGAGCTCGATGGGACAGGAGCAAGTCAGTAGCCAAGTGTTTTACTGTGGTTCTGGAAAGCTTTTTTCAGTGCTCAAACAAGACTGGTTTAAATAATTTAAGTGATACTTTTCATATTATTGATATAACACACCAAATTAAGCACTCTTTCATGCATGGAAAATGGGGAAGAAAAAAGAAACAAGCCATAACAACCAAAAAACACCCACCAAAGCCCTCAAGCCATAAACAATTGCTTTGTTGCTTTCTCTCTCCAGGGGAATATTAACTGAGCAGTTTCCCAAAGTGCTCTTTGATGCTATGCCGATCATTTGGATAAAGCCAAGTGAGTATGATTCCTCTGATGTGTGAGCTATTCAACAAGGAAGTGCAACAGTGGTTTCGGTTTACTGAAGATCACTGAGGAGAACTTTTGGCTGACTTACAGAAACTGAGTGTTTTACTTTATGTGATTTAGCAGAATTTGCTTAGGTTACTTTAAGCTGTGATAGCTGTCTTTCCTGCTAGTAAGATAATTTTCACTACTCTTGTTTTCTTTGATTGAGAGGAGTAAATCCCTGGCTTTATTTATGCATGAAACCAGGACTTAACTACTGCAGCTGCCACAACTTAAATGTTAGCAGATGGGCAGTATTAAGGTTTGCCACTTTATCTGCTTGTGTCTTCTCTTAAGATTGGATCAGTTTGTTCAGACCTGCATGGTTTTATGCTTTGCAAAAGTTCCATGCAAACAGTTTGGGCATACAAACAGCTCTGGAAAGTTATCTCCTTGGATCTCAGTTGACTTGAATTGCAGTTAGGTTCTTTTGCAACTATAGACCAGAATTCTTGTAGAGCTGTGAAGAAATCATGTATAAGCTATGTATTAACTAGTAACTATTCAGATTTTAATGTGTCTTTGAGTATTACAAAGCTGATAGAATCACAGGAAGGCATCGAGTCCTGAAAATAAATTTGAGCTGAATTAGCTGGGTTTAAGAGCAGAACAAACCACACAAGAAAACACAACAAGAAAAAGCTGGATAATTTTATTCTGTTACTCACAAAACAAAATTTTGCATTTTTATTGACCTTTAAAGATGATACTGTAAATACTTAACGTTTGCATGTAGGATATGTTTCTATCAATAGATCTGCTGAATGTAATACATTATTTTTGTTTTTTTTTTTTTTAAGCTGTAAAATCAGACATAAAGAAGTCTAATGCTTATGTTTGCCCACTCTACAAGACAAGTGAGCGCAAAGGGGTCCTGTCCACCACAGGGCATTCCACAAACTTTGTCATTGCTTTGAGGCTCAACACAGACCAGCCAGTCCAGCACTGGATCAAGAGAGGTGTAGCCTTGCTGTGCCAGCTGGATGACTGACTGTGGGCAGTTCACATACAGACTTCACAACATCTTCTTCTCTTTGCTGGCTTACAGAGGAAGTGGAAATTATTGTGTAAAAGAAACATCTGGAGGTTTTTGTATTGTAAGAGGGCATACAAATACTTTCTCACACTCAAACTTTTGTATTAAGTATGCATTATTATTATTATTATTATGACTGTCTTTACAATATGTAAGTAATACAACTACGATTTTAGCCCTTGGTGATATTATTAAAATGTGAAGATCTTTTTTGTGCAGTAGTTGAATATCACAAAATATATTTTCATTGGAAATGAAAGTAGTCTGCGCTTTCTGAGAGAAACATTACAGGTAATAAATTTGACTCTGCACTTTTGTTTTCTTTAAAAATAATTTAAAAACATGTCATGGTTTGAACGACAGGTATCTGCTAAGGAAGGCAGGAGCCTCCCTTGGAATGGAGAATTTAAACCCCCTCCCTCCCACTTATTATAACTTTGAATTTAAGAGGCTCTCAGGCAAAGATATGGGAATAGGAATAACAGTTCTTTATTATGGGAATTAAAATAAACAATAAACCAAAAACACAGGCAGTAAGACAAACAAACCAACCACCGACAGAGTCAGGATACAACCTGACACCCTGTGGGCCAGGGTGTTGGTGGCAGTCCCATTAAATGGTGACTGCAGTCCTATTAGCAGATGTGGCTCTGTTGAAGTGATGCTCCTGTAGAAAGAGTGGAGTTCTTTCACTGAGGGTCCAGTGGTGATAGATGATCCTGGTCTTCCTCTGAGAATCCAGTGGAAAAGGCTGCTTGGTGTCCCAAACCTCAGATTTTTATCCAGGTAGGAATACTTGTCTCCTCCCCCTGGCTGTAGCATTTCCCAGTGGGATGATGGAATTCTATCAGTGAAACTCAATGGCCCATTAGCAGAAGATCTCTCCCTGGAGGGAGGCTGGGTTGTGGAGAGATCAGAAAACTGCCCCAGAGGGTTTCTTGACAGTTGGCCATCGACAGACAATTACACCACTCTCCCACAGCCCAGTTTCATCAGATGGGCTGGTGATGGTGATAGAATACAGTTTTGGTTACGTTTTTCACTGCAACCCATGACAAAACATTACTCAAGCATTCTTTCTACATCTCCTCTAGCAAAGAACAGTTTCCACCTTGCATTCAGATGCAGCCATCATCTGTTCTGTGTATGGATCCCTCCATAAAATACAGTCGGAATAAGTGAAGGACATAAAGGTTTCACTCCATCCTACCATCAGTCTTACAATTGTGCATCTATGTCTCTCATTTCCCTGCTTATTGAGTGTTGAACCAGTATAAATCTGTGTTTCTGAAAGAAAACTTTTCCCTTTAAAAAATCTGTTTTTCAATTGCTTTTCTATTTATATTAATGTGAATTATGATTAAGCAATCAGGAACATGTAATAATTTTAATAGCGTTTTTGCTGGATTATTTGTTTGGCTTTGTTTACTTTTATTGTTTCAGTTTGGGTTTTTTCTGCTGTCTCACTCTTACGCAAGCTCCTAAAACCACCCTCAGTTTGCTCTCCTAGGACAGCACTAAAGAATTTTCTTTTTACAGTGTAATACTTACTGCTATAATTCTGAAATTCTTATTCCAAAAATCAAAAGTATTTTTACAAGGAAACTGCGCTTTTAATTCCTTCTTTTGTTGGCACCACTTATCAGGTCAGATTATTAAACATAACTGACGTGTGTGAAAGAACCGTGGAGAAAGTCCCAGAGTATCTTATGATCGGGTATTTATAGTGAGCTATTAATGGACATGGGCTCTGCAGAGATTGTTTACAATCCTGAAAATGTCACTTTCAACTTAATAATCACTTCTTCAAAGGCTGAGATTTTCCATCTTTCAGAAGGTGAGGAAACGCAGTATATTTTCTCAATTTGTAGGAAAATTAGTGGTATTTTTTAGGGAAAAAAATGTAGTGTAGACTTAAAATATTTATGTACTCACTGAGCCATAGTAGAATCAATTACTAACAGTTTCTTGCTGTATATGTTGCTAATATATTTCTCTTTTTTGCTACATATGCAATTACAGAGCAAGGCCTTGCAATCACACATTAGGTGGATCAGGTAACAAATTATTAAATGATGCAGATTTGCTGTGAATTACTACTACCCAACTTTAAAGATATTTCTAGAATTATTCCAGGCTTTATAGTTGGCACGTTGACGACTTCCTTAAATTTCCTCACCCTGTAGTTTGTTTTTTTTTGTTTTTTCAGGCCAGCTCTCTTGAAAGACAAAAGTGGAAGTTTTGATAAGGTAAAACAGATGAGAAGTTTGAGTCTAACAGAACATCTGAGATCTTGAATATGCCATGAGCAGCATATGCTGAAGCATATAACAGTGCAGTCATTTATTTCTTTTGATACTGACACAGTGATTGCTGTTTCTGTTACTCCAGATCTAACCTGAATGTTTGTCTGCTTGTCATTGAAAAGCAGTGTTTCCCTACAGAAGTGATCCATGTTGTGCTGATTTGCCATGAATAATTCTATGTATATGGTTGATGGTGATTCTGATGAGGAAATCCCTACCCAGCAAGCCATTCAGGAAAGCTTACAAGATAGGCATAAATTTGAATCAAGTGGCAGTGCAACAGAGGTTGAAAGGTAATAAGTTATTATTTCTATTTTGGTTGTTTTCTTGGCATTATAGGTAAGCATTTAGTAGACCTTATTTTCCTGTGTAACTCAATATGTTGTATTGTGCTGACCTTCTCTCATGGACACTGGAAAGCACTGGTAGCTAATTTGTTCTGAGTTCTCCCTGGAAAAGTGTACATGTTTCCTGGAAAATATGGAATGATGAAGCTTTCAGGTGATGTTTTACATCACCATGTAAAATGAGTATAAGGCCTTGTGAAGAAGATAAGCAGGTGATGTAAAAGTAGATTGGCATGGGAGCTTCCCCTCATTTTGGCATTTAATTGATGACCTTTGTGTGAAAAATTCAATATTTACAGTGTCAGGGAAAGACCAACAAGAAAAGTGTTTCAATGTGTTAAGCCCTCACAAAATCAATGTAACTTAGAGAAATCTAACATATTGTCTAAACTAAAGTATTTAAAGTAAGGTATAATTATATCCTTAGCTTCACATGAATTTTTACTTCTCATTTTATTCTTGTTCTGTTCATGCAGTTTCCAGTTTACTGAAAGTAAAGAACACGGGCAGATCATTGCAGCAATTCGGACAGTTAAGTACAAATACACCACACTAAGCCTACACCCCTGGGAATGGCTGAGCAATGCCTACATTTTAGGGGTTTGATCACCTGATTTAAGTGCAGCTTTTCTGTGTATAGTCTTGGGAGAAGTAAAGAAACTGAAAACGAGACATACAAAAGCTAAATTATTAGATAGGATCATTGAAGTGGGATGGGTTCAAGTGTCACCCCTTTCAGAAATTCCAGTGCTTCATCTCCTAAAATTAGGGGAACACTCCAGACCTTTCTTTTAAAATGAGCAATAAAAGGCACTCAGTGTATTAGTTGCCTGAATTCTGTCTCATGATGAGTAATGGGATATGTGTCTGTGCTAAAATCTCACAGGCCAAGAGGAGGCCTTGAAGAAGTTGGTGAGGCACAGTTCTGCTTTTGAAGAAGCAGATCAGCAAGGCTGGCTTCCTGTGCATGAAGCTGCAGCACAGCTAAATAAGAATATTCTTGAAATAACTTTAAAAGGTACAAAGGCACAACGTCCTTCTAGAGTTCCACCAAAAAGTTTTGCAAAGTCAAGTTTGATGAATCATTCAACTTCAAATGTGTTCTGCTTTTCTGTATTTCAGCCTCCCGTGACATTACGTGGGAACAGTCCACTCTGAAAGGGGAAACACCTCTCCTGGTGGCAGTAAGAAATTGTTTTGTGGACAATGTCCACTTTCTCCTGCTCAATGGCTGCAATCCCAATGTTAAAAATGAAGAGGGAGATTCTCCTTTAGTTATAGGTGAATAATGTTTTTAGGGGTGGAGAGATGAGGGAATGAGGTGAGGATACAGTTACACATTTTAGGTTTCAGTGTTACATATTTGATGTCAATGCCTTAAATTTTTTGCTATAAGGCAAAAAAGAAACATTAATCTCAGCATTGAATGCTGTCTGTTTTTCTCAGATGATAATTGGGTTTCTCCATGAAGTGCAGAGTGTCATCCTCTACTTTCCTTGTTATCATTTCTGCAGTGCTGCCAGGTAGTGAGTCTTGCTTCTTCATGCCATTACTGCCCTTCATGTCTGCAGGCATAGAACATTCATATTCTCTGCCCACATGGTATCTCCTTCATTGCATCAGCTTTTCTTTCTCCAAAACCCATGGTAATTGGTTTTAATTATCCAAAATTATAGCCAGCCTGCCTGATTTAGCTGCAGTATGTAGAGTGCAAAGCAGTGTTTGTCCCTATTTAGACATTGCCAGCATTAGTCCAAGGATGACAAGTGAAGAAGACAGGCTGACATTCCCACTTCACGTCTCTTTAGTATTTTGTAATATAGGAATAAGGTCCCATACGTATTATAGTCCTATTATAGTCTCATACCCACATTCTTTGTGTGAATGCCACTTTAATTTGATCATGCACAAGAACTGTAATTTATGATTTCTAAAGAACTATATTTTGTTGAATGTTTTTCAAAAGTGTTCTGTGTTCATTTCCTTTGCTTCCATCAGTCTGGGCTATGATGCCTTCATTTTTACTGAATCCTACCCAAAAAAATGAAAGTATCTTCCATTATCTAAATTCTAAAGGTGCACTATTAAGTTTCTTGGATGATCCCATACATTTTTCTGTATTGGAAGGGTGGTTTCTTTTTCAAAACTATTGTTAAAGGAGGAGAAAAAGGCCTATTAATTGTGTAGGACGCTCAATCAGTCCTTGTGAAATGGCTGCAGCTTCAAGTCAGGGCCATCTGCTTAAAAAAAAAGTACAGAACTCCTAGGTACTTTTGAAGTGCACAGCATTAAATGCACCATCCCCCAAGAAGGGGATGCATGGGATTTATCTAAAGCAGCCATGTAGGTTACTAGAGATAATGGGACATCACAGTTTCTATCACAGAGTGCTGTCACTGGTGTTCAAGCAGCTGTGGCACATGAAGCTGCTCAGCCTAATCTGTCCTGCTGAAGGACACTCACTATCCTGCACAGCCTGGAAGATCAAAGAGAGGAGGGAAGGGTGTTGCCTAATCATTCCATCCACTGGAGCTAATGCAAATTTCTCTTTTAAGGTCCTCGATGACTTAAGACTTCAGGCTTATTAAGCTAAGAAGGCATATGAAAGAGTCATTATAAGCTTTGTTTCATACTGTGGTAACTGCTCATGGAGATTAAACAGAGCTCTGGAGGCAGCTCCTGAGCACCAAAGCCCCGGGTGTGGTCTCCATCTAGTGGCAAGGAAAGCTGCGTTCTCTTCTATTACCAAATGCAACAGAGAGAAAAAAAAATCTCCACAGGGAAAAAGAGATTACCACGAAATGATTCATTTGCATACTTAGTGCTGTCCTGGAAGCAAAGAACAGATTTACAGTTAAGCCTTTCAATGTAGGATGGCATTTCTCATTGCATAAATAACACTGCCAGGAACAGCTTTCCTGGGCTGCCATGTAACAGCAGCCTTAGTGCACAGAATGGCATTGAATAACAATCCTGTCTGATGCTTTGCTTGCTGTCCTGCAGCAATTAAACTTGATTCCTACGACATTGCCTCCTTGTTGCTACGATCTGGTGCCAGAGTGAATTTGCGCTGTGTCCATGAGAGAACTGCTCTGCACGAGGCAGCCAGACTGGGCAGGAAGGATCTGGTCCAGCTTCTCCTGGATTCTGGAGCAGATCCTGACCCCCGCAGTGGATATGGGCTCACACCTCTAGCACTGGCTGCACAGATGGGACATACAGAAATTATGGAGCTCTTACTGCAAAAAGGTGAGACTTTATCATATAGGACCTTATAGGAAGAGAAGGCTTTGATACGCCTTCAAAAACAGCAGCAGAATTGCTCACCTGACTAGAGAAAATTAATTGCCCTCTGCACTGAGGGTTGTTGTGATGTAGTGAAGGCCTGATAAATACCAATTTGTATAATATTAAAATAATGTATTAATAATATATTATAGTGAGTACCTATAATTGTTTTTTAAATGCTCTACTATTTTCTCATAGATAGGTTACCCTAGGGCACATTTGACAAGATATTTATTGTGGGGAATTTTACATGATGGTTCAGCAGCACTGGAACTGGATTGCATGAACTGTTTGGAGACTAGGTGCTCTCATGTTTACAGTTACACCTGCCTGGTCTTTGTAAAGCAAATAATTGAAATGTATTGTTTGTAAGCCAAAACCAATTGTTTTGCTGAATAAGAACCAAACCTTTTGCTGGCACAGTTCTAGGAACAATTCTTACTGTGTTCAAAACAATTTGGACCTTCTTGTTCCCAGGATTATATAAACACATCTAAAATCAAGGATACATCATGAAGATTTATGCCCCCAGTGGTTCTATTTGGTGGAGAATAGAATTCAAAATACCATATCACTGGGGGGCTGGAGCTATTAATTACAGCTGGATATTTACAGTAACTACTGTGAAAATCCTTGTTGCTTCTTCCCAGGTGCGGATGTCCTTTCACAGGCAATGGACTGTGCTTCTATATTGTTTGAAGCAGCAGGAGGAGGAAATCCAGATTCTGTGAGTCTTTTACTAGAGTATGGGGCTGATGCCAATGTACCAAAGCACTCGGGTCATTTGCCAATCCACAGAGCTGCATATAGAGGACACTTTCTGTGAGTCAATATACTTGAAAATCAAATAATAGTGACACCAGAAATAGTAATTTTACTAATTTTACCTTATTCAAAGCAGGCATAAAATTTGTAGTTTCGTACAAGGAATTACTTTTGACTGTGTAAATATGTCTGTTCTGTTTCTGAATGTAAGAGAACAGTCAGGATAAAATCTTGATATTTTAGGATGTACATCTTAATCCCTGTGGGATTTCCCAATTTGTCACAAGGAATAACACTGTTCAATCTGATGCTGAGGTTCCTGGGACATTGTCACTCTATTTGAGTCAATGTCTCATCTCCACCCCATGTGGATGTGAATGTGAAATGTGAATGGTGAATATACTAAATAGACAAATAGAGAGTAAGGGTTATACCTGTATTAAAGAGAGTAAGACTACTGGAAGATATTTAGCTGAAATTACAACTAACAAATGAGAAACAAGCACCTGAGTATTCCTAATTTCTGTATTAATATTTTCTGTATATTAATTTTTATATTTAAACTTAGATGTATATATTGCATTATAGATTATATGTATTCATGTTAGAATACATATTCTATTAATTCCTCAATCCCTATAGGTTAAGCAATACTGTGCTTTCAACATTCAGGAAAGATTTCTCTTGGGAAGGAATCATTAGTTCCTATAGCAAGGAATGGGTTGTTCATGACTGATAGTATAATATTTTATGTGTAGTAGGAGTAAAGTTAGTATGCATTGCTGGCTGACAGCTTCGTTGTTAGCAATTCAAGTCAATGCATGCCATAGTACTGATTTGGTGTATTAAGACAATTTTAACAGTTGTGATAAATTCTGAAGCCCAACAACACAGAGAAATTCAAAGATGAGTTAGGTGAACCAAAATGTTTAAGATTCTGATATGCGTCTGGGTTTTAATTTTTCAGAGCTCTAAAATATTTAGTTCCAGTGACTGATTTTGCTGCCATTAAAGAAAGCGGGATAAGTCCAGTTCACTCAGCAGCAGCAGGAGCACATCCTCAGTGCCTTGAGTTTCTCCTCCAGTCGGGTTTTGATGCTAATTTTATGCTGGCTCAGAGAGTTCGCAAAGGCTACGATGACCACCGGAAATCTGCCCTGTACTTCGCTGTTTCCAACGGGGATATCTGCTCCACACAGCTGCTGCTGAACGCCGGAGCCCTGACAAACCAAGATCCCATCAACTGCCTCCAAATAGCCTTGAGAATGGGCAACTACGAGTTAATGAACCTGCTGCTCCGCCACGGGGCCAACGTCAACTACTTCTGCCGTGTGAACACCACGCATTTCCCGTCGGCTCTGCAGTACGCCCTCAAGGACGAGGTGATGCTGAGGATGCTGCTGAACTACGGCTACGACGTGCAGCGCTGCTTCGACTGCCTGCGGGGCAGCGCGGCACACGCCCAGTACGTGACCGACGGCTGGACCTCCACCGTTATCAAAGACACCATGGTACGGGGAACACGGCTCCGGGTGCTGGCCTGCCACCGGGGGCCTT
Source organism: Certhia americana (assembly GCA_018697195.1). Classification (NCBI taxonomy): domain Eukaryota; kingdom Metazoa; phylum Chordata; class Aves; order Passeriformes; family Certhiidae; genus Certhia; species Certhia americana. The sequence goes on along the minus strand of CM031868.1, from coordinate 8,361,634 downwards.
CCTAAAACTAAGGCCAAAGAGGTTTAGGCACTGTCAGAAAAAGAAGTTTTGAGGACGGTTTACATCTAAAGAGATGAATAGACTAGGCTGTAAAATTACAGATGTTGTTAGGAAGCCTAGTTCATGACAGCAAATGACTGTAAGCAGTAATCTTGTATTGTGAAAATATAGCTGATGATATGCTAATGATCAGTATGGAACTGGCTCTCCAGGGCAGTGTTGTCCATGCTGTGAAAGCAGAGATTTGCAGGCTAGCTCTCTGCATTGTCCTGGACCACAACACCAAGACTGGAAGGCTGTTGAAAGGACCCCTGGAGCTGGTGGGATAAGCATTGAGCAGAAATTAGCAAACCTAAAGAGCTTCCTGGAGACACTCACCAGTGTCATTGTTTTGCAGTTTGTAAAGTCCATTTGAACCTCATAAACCCTTCTTTAACCTAAAGATAAGGGGATGATGCATGTACTGAGCTGGTGGATCCCCCTATTAAGCACCTAGGACACAAATCTAAATTCTACTTAGAGTGGTAGTAGTTCTTTTTAAGCACCAAGTCCCCAAATATACAGTTGCTTAAGTTTATTTTTGGATCTAAAAAAAACCCATTGCTTAGATTTTTAGATTCTACTAGTGAGGCTTAGGCAAGCTCTGGCAACCTCTAAAACCCTGCTCAAGTAAATTAATTGTTCTTGTCCTCAGAGAGAGGAGTAATTTACTGCAGTATTGAATATTACCCTCCTAAACGTTTTGTATCTATCAGTTCTGTGAAGTGATAACCTTGTCCTGGCTGAAGCACGTGTCTGGGAAAGTAGTGCGAGTCATGTTAGATTATGTCGATCACGTAAAGATTTGCTGGAAGCTTGAAGCAGTTCTCAAAGAACAGGAACTCTGGCCAGACATCCATTTCATTTTAAGTAAGTACCTGTTTACATTTTTAATGAAAACAAGCTGGTTTGGCATTGGGCCTTTTTGTTTAGTAGCATTTTATTTTTTCTTCTCATTTGTAGCAAATCCTCGCTCCCTGAAGCACCTTTGCCGGCTGAAGATCCGGGCCTGCATGGGCCGGCTGCGTCTCCGCTGTCCTGTCTTCATGACCTTCCTTCCACTGCCAAACTGCTTGAAAGACTACATCCTGTACAAGGAATATGATCTTTATGGACAGGAAAACTTCACAGGGATCTACAACCTCAACTGTGCATAAGTATTAGCCCTGTACTTTGAAGAGAATTTAATGTGGATAAGACTCTTGTGCTTTTTTTGGGGTTTTCTCTCCTCTGTATATTAAGGAATGCCAGCACTCTCCCCTCACCCCCTGAAGAAAATGGCGAGACCCCCAAAATGTAAGTATTCTAAGGATCTCCTAGTCTATGACCTGTCTGGAAATTACAGCAACAGTATTTTAAATGCCTATTGTGACAAGTTAAAGAAGTATAAAATACAGGGCTGCAAGCCTTGTGTTATGGCTAAATTAAAGCCTGTCATATCAGATACCACTACCCCCATTCCAAGGTTTAACTCAGGGTTTAGTTAAAGGTCAGGAATTTGACTGAAATCAGGAAGGGATGTAGTTTTCTCTTGTACTTCGTCCCTTCTTTTGACAAGAAGGAGTTTTTATTTGTTAAGTCCTACAGTGAAGTTCTGAAGAGCAGCTTAAGTAACTCTTTTTCTTCAACCGATAAAGCAATCCCCCATTCTATGCAGTGGAATGGGATTAAGCTTGAGAAACCTCTGTTTATCACAGCAGGTCATGTAACATACCAATGTTTCAACAAGCTGTGTTAGTTCTGCAGCTCCTTCTCAGCTACTGGTATGTCTCATCCACCATGAATTTGGACTGTTATCTCTAGAACTGCGTTTTGCTTACACAGTGCTGTCCAAAGCCATGCTTGCAATTTTTGGAGTTTAAGCTCCACCTTTATAGACAGAAACTGTTGGAGCCCTGTCATTTTAGGAAGTCTTACGGAAGTCTTAGAAAGACCTACAGCATGCCTATTCCTTCTAAAAATACTGCAAATATCAGTTCCTGTTTTAGAAAAAAAAGAAGTTCATCAACACATTTGACATTAGTAGTATTTATTCCTTCATAATCAAGTAAGCATAGAATTTTTTTTCTAGTTATACATGCATCTTTATCACAGAAGTTACAGAATTCAAAAGTCTGCTTTTCCCCAGAAAAATCTACAAACCTTATAAAATACAAATTTAACCATAATGTGGTTATGGCCCATGGGTTTTTACATGGTGTTTTATCCCATAATAAACTAACTCAGCCTGTGAAGATATGTCCAGTGCCCAATGGTAGTGGTTGTGCTGGTAGAGACTCTGCACTCAGCTTGTTCTGCAGAGCCCTCATTGCCCTGTCACTGCCCCACCATGGGCCCTGCCCAGCCAGCTGCCACAGCTCCTGCTCACCTTCAGTCTCTGATTGTTGCAAAAACAAATTATTTCCAAGTGTAACCACTTCCTCTGAGGTTATCTGGATAATACTATAAAAATTAAAAGAACTGAGCTACGCTTGACAACGGAGGGCTTTACCTGCATGTCAGAACTTTGTTTAGTGGAAGGGAACATATCCTGTCACCAATAGTGGTACTTGCTGAAAGTGAGTATGATGAAGAATGCAGGAGGCTTTTGCATCAGTACAAGTCCCACCCAGAAAGTTACTATAGTTAAGCTTTTATTTAAAATATAAAATGCTGACTGGAGCCCTGGCACAATAGGGTTACAATCCATGTTTCCAAGATTAAGACACAATAATCAGAGTTGACATAAATATGCCATTGGTTGTTCTTAATACAGCTATTCAGAGAAAATGTGCAAGTCAGTCTCAAACACTGCAAAAATCACTTCACCAGAACAGGACCAATCCAGAACATCATCATAAGAATTTGACCACTCCACTCTATTATGAAAATGACCAGCAAGATTGTACAAAATCCTCAGCTTGCAATATAAACTTCATTAGGAATACAAGTGCATTCACAATGATACACTGACTTACTCTTGTCATGACAACGTAGATATCACTGTGGCAGGGAAAAAAATGTCAACTTAGTGCTTAATTAAAACAAAAAGCCTTGGGGACTAATTAACTTGCAAGAATTTTTGTAATACAGAGCAAGAGAAAGAATATAAAGTATCAGCTTTTGCTGTTACACTAGACAATATCTCTATTAAATTCACTAAGCAGTGGCAGGTTTCTTTCTCTAGCTGAATTATTTCCTAAATAAGAGACTATATTGTAGCATAGTTTTCACCATTGGCTTGTCCGAAATGGTGTGCAACTAATTAATCAGAATTTACCTTAAGCATAGATAGAATTTACCTTAAACAGTCAAATTTATTTCTTTATATCCATGTACATCAATTACAGCTTCATAAATAGCATCAGCCATTTTACAATTTTCAGCTGTGTTTACATCCATATAAAGAGGAAATCTGACAGCCCTCTAGAAGGGGAATGTTTCTTAACTCTGAAATATTACTTTACTGTCAGACAGTAAATTGTCTTGATACAATTTCAAACTCAGGTTAAGGAAGTAAGACTATGACATGCAACTGACTGTTCACTACCTGATCATATCCAGTTAGATATGTTTAGGTAGTGCATGACTTTGACTTTGTCCTCTGGTTCAGACTCGGCCAAATACAGCAGTGACCACAGAGGAGTGCCAGCTATCATCTGTAATGCAATAAAATGCATACCCATAAACACACCTGATGTATTTGTATATTCATGCCATTACATACATAATGGAATGTATGTAGTTTGAAACATCTGACAGCAAGACTGGCTGGGTCTGCACTGTGTACATCTACACACTATAACAAGCTTCATATTCTTTTACTTAAGGGATAAAGTTTGGCAGTAATTATGAGACTGCAATTAGCAACATAGGTTAGTCCTGAGCAACACTGTCAATTCAGTACCTACATGAAGTCACTTCAAAATCATGGACTTGAAAGAATATTTTCAGGAGTGACCAAAGTAATTGTAGATGCACATGAAGCAAACTACAGCTTCAGCCAAAAGTGCTTGAAAGATCAGGTTGTGAATAAAAGGCAAAAGGAAATAATAAACAGGATTAATAAAATTAATCTTCTGTAAATTAGGAAGGGAAACCATCTAGTAGTTTAGTTACAATAATAAAATACTCTGGTGGTAAAATCCTATGACATCAGTTCCCAGCAGACCATGAGGTGTTCTCACTAGAAGTTATAGACTCTCAAGGAAAATACTAAGCATCATTCTGATTTTTTTTCAACAAAACTGTTTTCTAATGAAGTAGTTCTAAACTTTATAGGAAGTAAGGTACCAAATAGCTTTTGCTTTTGGGAAGAAAGGCATGCTTCTTCCCAAAAAGAAGCATCTGTTGTTGCCTTGAGATAGTTTTAATTACAACCCGTGTGATCCTCCCTAGACAAAGCTCAGTAATTCTCATCACCATTCCTGTCTGACTTTCCTAGCTCTGCTGACATGCCCTTTGCTCTTGCAGTTTTCATCATAATCCCAGATGCTTGCTCATTTTACACTCCCCTAAATAAGCAAACAACCAACCCCTACATTTCATTCATGCATATCAATTTTTTAGTGGTTAAGATGAGAATCATCCAATGTAAGTGTAAGGTACTTCACTCCTACGCTGTCTGTTCTAGAAAGCTACATTTAATGGCATATATGGAAATTCTGAAAAGCAAATGGAATAATTCCAATATTTATTGCTAAATCCAAGAAGTCCCATTTGACAGTAAATTCACCTGCCAACTTTATTAGCCTGTCTTCCTCACCTTTGCAGATTTATATCTACAAATGGTAGTAATGGTAGTTTTTCAGAAAAATACAGTAATTCCACTTTCTGACACTTCTTCAATAAGGCTAATGCAAAACAGGCTGCACATCAGAAATGCTTTTTCATGAGAGTGCTTGTCTATTATTTGTCCTCCCTCTGGAGCCTGGGCTACTGCAGCTCCAGTGTTTAACATTATCAGTCCTTCTCTGACAAGCTGAGGGCTGGATTCTAGACACTGGAAATCACTGATTTCATAGGCTCCCTGTGCTGTTTCCAAAACTGCTTCATCCTCAGTAAATACTTGAGAAAGATACTAGACACAGTAACCTTGAGCTACCTTATGATATTATTTGATAGAAAACAAATATCAGTAAATAAAAACAAACAAACAAACATGAACTGGAATAATCTGCAGAGACAAACTGCCTTGCCACACTGTAATCCTTGATTTAAGCACAAAAAGGGAAAAAAAATTTGATTTGGTGCCTCTCTGTACATTTTTGTTGGCAAGAATAAAAACAGTCTATTAAAAATGGGAGCTGAGAACGGAAGCCTAGATATGAAATAAAAATGCCACTGTCTTTTAAAAGAAATCTCAGGTTGGTGTGGTCCATGTGGCACTGTGCCAGCCAAATCCAGCCACAGGGCAATACTGTGTGACCTAACTGGGCAACAGCAAAAGCAGTTATTACTACAAGTGACTGGTTAGTCTGGAGATGAAAAATGCACTGGACCAGGAGCTGATAACCAGCTCAGGAGGAGAACCTGGTGGCTCTCTGTCCCTCAGCCTCCCCCCTTCCTTTTTCAAGTCAGAGCCCTTTGGTGGCTGCTCAAGCCCCTGCCCAGTGCTGCAAGGGCAGGCACTGCTATCCTTCTCTCCTGTCACAGGTGCTGAGGCCACCAACTCCTGCACACAAAGTCATATCTCCAGCACCAAGGGCAGGAGGAGGCTGCCAGCTTTGGCCAATGCAGGGCACTCCCATCAGTTAGAAGAGCCCTCTGTGCACCCACAGCCATCCAGCAGACATGACCTGAGATCCCACACTTTATCAGCACTGAGCAACTCCAGCTAGGAAGGGCTGGGCCACCACCAGCTGCTGAGGAGATACTCTGAAAATTGCTTCCATTCCTGAATACCAGAAATGCCCTGCAATGAACTGTAAATCACCCATAACTGTTAGAACTTGGAATATAAGTATATACTTTTCTCTCCACATATCCTCTTATTTTCATGCCACTAGTAGAGAGCTCTCTCTTCTGTTCCTCTGGATTTTAATATTTATAGTAATTAGTGCAAAAATAAATATTTCTCTTCAAACAAGATTTCTCTTCTGGATCAAAAGGTGAATGCACATCTAATACTATACAAAATAAATATTACACAGGGTATGGAATATGGAGTGCAGATTACAAGCTGTAAACAGACACCACTTTGAAAAATGCGTTCCAGAACTGACTCTAGGATGTAGGATTCATGTCATCTCTTACTTCAGAACTGGTAAATTCTGTTTGAAAAATCATAAAAAGACTAAAGAGCCTCAACTCATTTTCAGTAGATGTACTGTACAAGCAGCAAGGCATTTACATATGCAGAAGATTTTTCATATGATGGAATTCAAGATGTTCCTGCAACTCTAAGCATGTTTTATAAAAATGAACTCAAAGGTTTACAGCTTTTTATTCCAAGTACTGGGGGAAAAACCAAGAACATGGCACTTGTGCTACAAGGCTATATACATTACTCTTATAATTTGATGAGGAATGCTTTTCCTTATGCAGCAAAGTTCAACTGCATCTCATTAGCTCTTGTCTAGGTCTGACAGTATCTTTTTCTCCTGCTGGAAGAAGTTTTTTGGCGTATTCACCAAAAAAAACCCCAACTCAGGACAGTATCATACCATGCAAAATGAAACAAAGAAGATCCTTCTGTTTAGAATTATTGCACATCTTACTGATGTTAATGGGGATCCTTCTTTCTAAATCTAAGAACAGGTATGTGCAACAAACTGGGTAAAGCTTAGCACTGTCTTATTTGGACATCCACTTTTGTTTCCAGCAAGGTGTTCTCCATACTGAACTGTAAAGAACAAATTTCAGTGTTAATGCTGAAGGCAAGTAAGTTTTCAATTTTGCTTCCAAAGCAGTCAATTGCACAGAGGTAAGTGGGGAAAACCCCCACAATTTTTCCCATACTGCAGAGAAGCCTTGAGAAAACATATGTTTATAATAAACATGGCAGCATCACCATGCTTCATCTAGCATACAAGAAAATTTATACTGAGAGGAAATGGAAATCACTTAACCGGGAAACAAAAATCAAGGCGTAATAGGGTCTATATATTGTGAAGTCTTTTCTATTACATGACAGACCCTCCACCTACACTTCACCTCTTGTAGAACTTGTGCCATTTCACCAGATATATTCGTGATTCCAATTTTAATGAAGCAGGCAACCTTAGGCTTCAGATTCTCTCTTCTTCTTTCCATCTTCTCCTAAATCACTGTCTTCTGACTGGCTGCTGCTAAGGACTACAAACTGTCCTTCTGTGCTGCTCTGGTTGGATCTGCTGGAAGCTGCTATCAACCGGCTCTGCTCTTCCAAGTCCTGAGTTGGGAAGGGGGATGAGAAATTAGAAAAAGAGTATTACCCCTAAAGCCATCTGCAGTGGACACAGGATACCATTATTATGATTTCTAAATGATCTATCAACACTATCAGTGGACAGCTTTGGATAAAATGGCAAAAGAAAGTAAGGAGAAAAAGCCCAATATTAAGAAATAATAATGAAAGGTACCTTCTCAATTTGCTTTTGTTTGTTCAGTTCTTTTTGCTGTTTCTCTTTGACTCTATCTATTTCTTTCTGCTTTTCTGAGGCTTTTCGATCCTAAAGGGCAAAAATGTAAATGAAGTCAGTAACAACAGCCTGAGATGTTTGAGACACTACTGATTGACATGAGCTTGCTCAAGACTGTGACATCACTGTTTTGATTATTCTGCTTTAAAGGACTGGTATGGTTGTTAAAAGTAGCAAAACGAATACTATATTGAATATTGTTCTACAATAGATACTGGTCAGTCTTTTCATTTGAATTGAAATTCTAGGAAAAAAAATCCCTTAAAATACACAACAGTATTGCTGTATCTAGAAGCATCTTGCAGAATACAATCTATTACACATATTAAATATACTCTCTTCCTTCCATTCCCAAGCATCCTTTGCCCCCAAATCTTTTGCCCCCAAAAGATTCTTACCAGTTCTGCATGAAAAGCTATCTGTTTGGCCAGTCCAACAGAGTCACAAATCTAAACACAAAACAGAGAGGAAATAATTAAAAATGCCTTTAAATTCAAGCCAGCATCCCAAATTAGACACAACAGCACACTAAATCATTTGCAGGCACTGAAAGAGACAGATTTAACTTTTTCAGTACATAAAAAAATGCCTTAGACAGCTTGAATGGATCTAGCATCTTGGAATCTATATTCACAACTGATACAAGTCACAACCATCACCAGTACCTTTTCCCCTTCATTATTTGATTCAAATATATAGCAGATGGAAGTCTGGCGGCTCTCCACTCTCCCTCCTGAGGTTCTAAGCACAAATCCAAACAGGCGCTTGTTCTCCTGGTGTGTAGCATACAGCACTACACAGGGCAAAGGAAACTGCCAAAAGGATCAGATACACAGAGATTAAAACTGATTCCAAATATTTGCCACATGAGGTTTCAATACACTGCACATTAATTAACGCACAACCACAGCACAAGAAGTTACCTTATAAATGGAATTATGAAACACAAACAGATTAGACAGCAAGGACTGTATTATTCCAAAGACAAGCAAATGTCAGAAAACACACTCCATGTAAGAAAAAGAGACCACATTTGCAGTGTGAGTCAGTCATCTTCCTAAAAGTAGATACACTCCTGGTATTGTTTTGTTTTAATATTTCATTATATTTACGTGTGTGACTAAGCTTTCCATATTTAGTTCCACATAAAGGTACTACTTCTCAAAAACCTTCAAAAACTTCAATTAGCTGAGCTCTTCTAATTACAAAAGCAAGAAAAATAAAAAAAAAAAACCAGTCCATACAAATCACATACCCTCATTGGTTTGTTACAAGAAAACTGTTTTGCATTCTTATTCTGAAAAGAGGTTGGACTTCAAATTATCTTGTTAAGACTTATCAAACAATAAACTTAAAAATTCTGAGGGTCTCTACTACAGCTGCTATAAACTGATGAGATTTTCCTAGCATTAGATGTTTGCATTTTGCATTTAGCATATGGGACATACCCTCAGCTGATGTACCTCACCTGTAAAAAGTGAGAGCTTTGGAGCATTTTTTAACTTAATGTCAAACTTCAAATATCAATGTATTTTTTCATGCTCAAGATTTTCTTCCATGAAAAGTAATTCAGAGCCTCCAAAAACTGGAATGTTTTTAAAAACACACACAAAAAAAAATTACAGACCATAAATTATGCATAAAAAGGAAAAAAAGGGAATAATTTTGAAATATGAAGTATAAAAACTGCTATTACTAAAGAATTAGTCTGGTCTTATTTGATATCCTAATAAGATACTTACTCCTTTCAAATGCATGTTTTATTAAGAAGTAGAAAAACAATTTAAAACAGAAACCATTCAACATCCTCAAGGCAATTATGCAGTAAAAACAAAACCCCAAAAGAAGAGAAACCAAAAAGCAAGCAAACCCTCTTGGACTTCAGAACTAATGTGACTCCATCATTACTGATCTCTCTTTACTATTTTACCCTCTCAGATCACAGGGGGAAGGGAGTCCCAAAAGCCAATTTGACCTATTGAAATCACTCCCTTAAACCTGATTTGCAAGTGTTGCTAAATGTCTGCATTGGTCTCCTAATAGCACTGGAAATTTGGCTGGAAATCTCATGCCATTGGTGATTTTTGCTATCATCTACTAACAATATTTTTAAAGTAAAAGGATTACATTGCTGGGTATTTATCTTAAAATGGAAAGTTACTTACTCGTAGTCTTGTAACTTGTGTCTGTGGATCAATTAACCTAAAAATTTGTTTTTAAAGACAAACCAGAAAGTAAATTTTACCAAAGTGAAAGAAGATCACTCTGTAAATAAACATCAGTAGAAGTCAGGAAGCAAACTTACTTTAAACAGTCACAAGTGACTAACAAGTGTGACTCTGTCATCCTGAAAACGTTATGGATGGCACGAGCTGCGAGTATTTGACGCATTGTTTCATAAACAACATCTGGGCTTTCATCAGACTTCACTTCCATAGAGCCAAGAAATCTTACAATAAATAACTGATGAAGAATTGAATCTAAGAAGAAAGAAAAGTACTGAAAAAAACAAACTCCATTTTGGGTTTCCCATTCAAAACCAAAGGTAGACTGCAGTCAGGAAAACTCCAAACTCCTCCTAACTTGGAAACAGATTGGTCCTACTTAACAATTAGAGGTGCAGTTACTACACAGCACATCACACATCTTTTCATTTGGTTAACGAACACAAAAGAGGCAATGAATCATTTTTACAGTAGATTTTCAGACAGTAGTTTGATTTGATTTATCAAATACCTTGCAATGTAACTAAGCATTTTAAAACTGGTGTTAAATTAGAAGAGAGACGCTAGAGATGAAAACAGAACCGTAATTGTCAAAATTTATTTTAATTTTGCATTGAAATGAAATTTTTGTTTTACCTTCTGTTTCAGGTTTTAAGCCTCCAGATTCACCAAAAGGATTTGTGCGTCTATTAAAAAATGAAAACATTAAAGCAGGAGTCAGATTACAGGAACCATTCATGGATAGTGCAGTAGTCTCATGCTATGTCAAATACCAACACGTAATGAGTTCATAAACTTGTAATCTGGAGGGATGATGTATCATGAATCATAAGGAGAAGCAATTTTACCAGGAGTGAGACATAATTTGCTGTATTTGAGGACCCACTTTATGAGGAAAATACCAGATATTATTGTCCTATTGCTGTCATAGAAAGCTTTGCTCACATTTTATTTTTTTTTATATTTGAATTAAGCCCAAACAAAAACCTTGGTAACATTTGAAAAGGTGTAGTTTCAGGGGATGAAATTTCATAGAACAGCTTCAGGAAGCACAGCTAAAACCAGGCTCCTGCAGTACTCCATAGGAGCACCCAATTCTCATCACTGTCAAGGTGTTGAATTACTTACTTAAGAGAAGCCCCTGGATTTGTTTCAAATGCAGCTTTCTCAAAAAATCACTGGGGTTTTACTCCTAGAGGGTCAAGAGAAATGTGGCTATTTCTGGCTCTGAGAGATAGAATTACTATAAGTTATAGAGAAAAGTGAAAATACTCTAGGCTTCCAAGTCTGCAATTTTCAACAACAGTAAAGAAATGAGGACAAAAAATAGGGACATTTTATTTAAAATCTGTAGAGGAAATCACCCATTCTCTTTGGCTGATTGGTAGCTGAAAAGCTATTGGCAAGGGTTCAATATAGTTCACATTAGGTTTTTTGTGGGATTAATGAAAGTGTCACCTTGATAGTTAGTGTTCTAAAAACAAATTTCAGAACTATGAGGAAAAAAATTATTCAGTTAATGACTGCCAGTTTATTTTATCAATTATCAGAAATGTTTTAGTTAAGAGATGTCTGGTTTAAAGTAATAAAATTTTTCTAGACTAAAGCCAAGATGTCATTGCTACAATGGAACCGTCCCATTAAATGCTGACCTATGTAATTGCAGTAAAAGCAAATTCTTTCTACTTGCATCTTCTATTGCTCAGACTTTTCTTGTCATTTAATATTAAACTGGAACAGTAAACGCAAAATCTCACAGGATCTCTCAAAAGGCAAAAGTAGAATTTAAATATATGTCATCAGTATCAGAAACCAAGGAAAGTACTTCTTTTGTAATAACAAACTTCTTACCTATCTGTACAAGCACTGCAGTTCTTTATTGAAGGCAATGGTTAATTGAAAATACTGAGCTCAACTCTATCATTTCTGCTATGAAAAATATTTTCTAGACTAGAATTATAACTGATGACATCACAGAATATTCTGAGTTGGAAGGGACCCCCAAGGATCATTGAGTCCAACTCTCCTGTGAATGGTCCATACAGGGATTGAATCCACAGCCTTGGTGTTATTGGCACCTTGCTCTGACCAACTGAGCTCGACCAGGATAGCACAGGAATTCAGTTAAGCCTTAGACTTTCCTCTTCCTGCAATACAGTTCAAGTCTATTTTAAATCAGTGTATTCTGAAGAATCTAGTTGGCCATCTGTTTCTACTGCTATACCCAACCACAACAAAAAGAAAACTGTTGAGGAAAGGAAAGAATAGTGGTGTAAATATAATTTCAACTTTTGCATCATGAGATGCAACTCAAAATGCAAATATTTACCTAGAGGCCAGGGGATATATTTTGGTGACAAAGAGATGAATTAGTTTTCATCTCTTTGGTTGTTTTTTTTGTTGTTAAGAGCAGCTGGATCTGCCAATACATTTTCTTAATATCTGAATCCTATAGGTATAGCTCTAGAAATGCAGTGATGATTTACAGGTCTTTGGTTTTTAGTACATCTCCCACTTAAATATAATAAGTAGGAGAAAATGTTTGTATGTTTTGGATGAACTCTTAGATGATTTTAATTTATCTGTATGTGAAATTACTCTAGAAGCCTAGACCATTTTCACTCACCTTTCAGCTTAAGAGGAGTGTCATCGTATGCCATCATCACCTGGAGTTAGGGTTACCAAATTTCTCTTGAGTTTCCAAGAGGAAATAACCCAAGCTGCTGGGTGAGCAAGCAGTAGGAAAGGAAAATACTTTGTGAAACCAAAAGTTTAAAATAAATCAATAAATAAAAGCATTGGCTGTTAAAACAAGAAAAGCTGCTGCAAAATAGAAAACTACACCTTGACTCTAGTGATGTAATTAAGCCTTTTTTCACATTTTTTCCATTTAACAGTTTAACAAATTGTTTTTCTTCACTGGCCACTGCAAAATCTGTGACATCAGTCAGGGAAAAGGCAATGTGTGTGCTGCAGCTGCATCTTAGATGTGGTTTCCTTATTTGTTTGTTTTTTAATCAGTAACATTAACTTTAGGGATTTTTTTCCTTCTCTCTGCATTTCCTACCTGCCCGATTGCCCTGATGATTTTGCTTGGCCAGGCAGATCTTCACTAACTGGAGATATTATGTCAAATTGGATGGGAGTGTCAGGGGCAACAAGGGAATCCAAGGACAGTGCTGAGAGAGCTGCTGAGTCAGATCCCAGTGACCCTGTGCTGCTGGTACGAGCTGCAGGAGGGCGAGATTGCCTACAACAAAATCAAAAAGGCAAAGTTAGGGTATGTGAGTTCAGGTTGGTTGATAATGAATTTAACCACAGGAGACACCAATACAATATTCCAGAACATAGATGTGAAACAAAACAAAACTAAAAACCTGAAGATCAGGGTAGAGCAAACAGATCTATGTACCTAGTCAAATTTAAGTTAAAGTTGCTACTTCTATTAATAATTGCATCAGATTGTTTTAACATCAATATATAACCACATATTAAGTATAGTACAGTCTGGTCTGCTTCCAGGAGTTGGACACATGAAGAAAAATCTCATCATGAAATCACACAACAAAACAGATATGATGAAACCAACTAAAGTGTCCACCATCTGGCACTGGGATTACTTGTAACAGTGGATGCTCAACAGTGCTTCAGCAGTGAAAGGTGTGTTCAGGAAATTTTCCTCTGGCCGGGCAAAGATTTAGTTCGGATCGCAGAAAGCTTTGTAGGTTTGTCAGGCTTTTTTTTTTTTCCTGAAACTTTATCCAGGATTTTCTTTTTATATGTGCACCTCAAATGCCCTCTGGTTGCTTCACTTACACAGCTGGCCTCATGCTCTCGTGCCTCTGCTGAAAGGAAGGAGAAGGAGTGACAGCCTCCAGAGCTGACTGGTTCACACGGGCAGCAATTTCCTGCAGCAGAGATGGGAAAAAATAACTGAAAACATTTTTCTTAAAATCAACTTTCAGATTTTATTTATATGCAACTAGGAGAAGTTATAAACTCAACTCTTCATGAGAATCTTGCATTCTTAAATTTTCGCCAACACTCCTGCAGCATTTTCTTCTAGCTTTTCTTCAAACCCATATCCTGATGTTAACTTTCTCAATTTAAATAAATACATTTGACTTACAATACTGGCAGTGTTAATAAAAGGCAGCAGTGATAAAGAAAAGCTCCAATGATAACTCTGGCGAAAGAAGCAAATGTAGCCAGGAAAACAAAAAGAAAAATATCATTTGAAATTTGAAATGTAGCCCTCAGCTGTGGACTAAAACGCATGTAGACACACTTCATATCTAGATATATGAGATGTATAGATAGATATATTCATATATAGATACATACTCTGTTATAAAACAGCTTTTATTGGCACAATTCCCCTAATTTAGTAAGCAAAAATCCTTACATAAGTTGGTATCAATATGAATTTACTCTACAAATATAAACGTTAACATATTACTGCTAACTATAAATTTTAGTGAAGTTACCTCAGGGTTTTCACTTAGATATATCTGCTTAGATATGTTGTTTATGGTGCATATCCACTGAAAAATATGAAGAAAGAAAACAAATTAATTTGTCATGTTTTCTAAAGAAACTTAATTGAACACCTCAGTTGCTAGTTTCAGCACTTTTTTATACTTTCTTTGTAAATTCAGGTAGTCAAATACTCTGCACACCCAGCTTGTCATTAAATTCACTGCCACCTGCATACTGCACCTCACACTTCTAGATTTCACTCACAAAAATTATTTTAGTCATACTAAAATTAAACAAAAGAAAGTTTAACTCACAACTCTAAGGAATTAAATAAAAACCTCATCAGGATTCTATGTTCTTCTTTATTCTGTGCTGCAGATGACATTTTTTCCTCAAGACATTATAAAAATTCAATTTGCCTTTTGTGGAATTTGCTCATTTCTTGCATCTACAAGTGAGATTCTGCTTTCTCTCTCTACTCTGGAAACCTATTTGCACCTGTTTCTGTCTTTTCAACTTTTATCTGAAGGATGAAACTAACAGGAATACTAAGATAAACAAGGTGTTACTAACAAAGATAATTTATTAATAAGTATAAACAGAAAAAGATATGCATTATCCAGCAATGGTTAGGAAGATAATCTTTCTGTGCAGCAGAAATTCTCTGGGCTCCATGCACACCTCCTACAAGCTTACCTCTTCATAATCTTTTTTACTTTCTGCCTGTAAGATTGAAGATCTGAAAGAAGAGAATGGAAAACACAGTTTTGTGTGTTTAAAATGCCTCACAAATACAGTCAGCCAAGAAATTACATTTTCATATTTTCACACTGAACAACAAGTTACAAAAGGCTGAAGATTGTGTTTGTGCTGAGCGCAGTCAACATTTAATTAGGATGGAGAGGAACCTATGCTTTCCTTTCAATAGGAAACAGAAGAGCAACACAATTCTAATTATGTCCATGTTATTATTAATACTTAAGTGTTCACAAAATGCAAGAATATGTGATTGTCTACTGATTATCATAACTTTATTCTGAAATACTACTCAGCTACATTATAGAGTTAATAAACAAAAGTCCAGTTAACACAGTTAAAAGGATATCCCAGGTCTTTTTTCTGAATTTCAACAAAATGTATCAAAGTAATATTTGGCCAAAGGCAGACCATCTTTCTTTTCCTAATTAGTGAGTCCAGTACTTCTTTTAAAAGAAATAGCAATGTAAGACCACTCACTTTTTGCCATCAAAAGATGTTATCTGAAAACAGTACCGTCTGTCCTCACAGTCCACAGCCATCACAGAGCAATTGTCTATGTCCATGACAAGTCCTCCAGCCACATCACCTCTTGCCTGGCTCATCAGATTTCCACCTTGAGTGAAGTAAAACTGTCTCTCCCAACTAGAAGACACCAGCCCTGTCTTACTAAAAGATAAAAAGAAGTCCTCAGTTAGTCTCCCTTTTTGCTCAGACACTCTTATTAGTTGCCACAACTGTGTTCTAATACAGAAATTCATCTCATTCAGTATGCATTTTACTCTAACTATTGTTTTCACAGTAATCAAGTTGTTTTGGGTTTTTTTAATTCCTTGGAGCTTATTATGTAAATTACAGTAAAAAAACCTAAATGTTAAAACTAATTTTTAATAGCTCTGAAAAACAGCTGTTGGACTTCCTCAGAGGCACAGCTCTCTCCTGTGGACAAGAAGCCACTGCTGCATGGAATTCAGATGCTCCTTCCAAAGGTATTTTGGTTAACAGAGTGTTTTGTGATCTTGTTTAGACCAAAATTACAATGTTTTATTAGTAACTCGAATCCCAAAGCTTTGACACTTTCAGAACAATCCTGATAGATGGAATCTTGTTAGTTCCCAGTTAGGATGCAGAGAAATTACACTCTCAAACCCTTTTATTTTTTAAACTGTGATAGTTTAGGCAAAATTAGACTAAAATCAGGATAATTATACTTTGCACCTGAATTGTGTCAATGTAACAATGAATTTAATACTAATTAGGTGAAGAAGTCCAAAGAAACAAACACAATAGCTCTTACGTGACTTATTCAACTAAATTTATAAAATCAGCATAGCTAACATGTAAAAAAAAAAAAAAAATCAGCTTCTTCAGCTTTCCTTTGCCAAAATTAAATACTCTGGAAATTTTAAATAACAAGTTACTCTTACTTCCTTGCATTGAGATAGCCAGCTTTCCGTGTTAGATTCCTATGAGCAGGAAATTTTGTAGGATCAGGATCAGGCAAATACAGTGGATCACTGGCTACTTCCAAGTCCTCTATAGTTTGTTGCATATTTTCTACTTCACAATCCATTTCCCTGCGAACACTAAGATAAAAAGTGTGTTATTAACAAAGATAATGTATTAATAAGTAGAAACAGAAAAACTAATCTTGATAAAAGTTCAAAATTCAACGAAGAAAACTTACTTCTGTACACTTGTGCCAATATTGGTCAAAAATTCTTCCAGTTGCTCAGTAAGATTTTCTGAACCCATTTTAAAAAAGCTTATCTTCAAAAAAAAAAAAGGAGGAAAAGGGAGAATTTAGTCATTAATGAAACTACACTAACAATTAATAGATGAAGTCACAGGAGGTTGAAGTTTCTCAGAGAAATCTATTTTCATCCCTCATTCCCACCAAAGTCTCTTACTAAAAGAAGCAGAATGTGTGTTTGAGGCTGCAGGTGAAGGCTGCTGCTGGCACTCCAGTGGGATTTGTGTCACAAGGATGTGAACAGAGCTGCCTGGAGGAAATACAGAAACACACAGGAGCTGCCCTGGAAAAACTCCCAAAGTGTCCTTCGTCAAGCCCACCATTCTGCTAACTGTTGTTATGGGGAGGTTATTCAGGGCACATAGAAGAGAAAGAACCTGTGGGGACTTGTCTAGAGCTATCCACAGGGAGCTAACAATATGTATTTTAAGCACAAGGTACTCCATAACAAGCCAGAAAATCTGCCACAGCTAAACTGAGGTTAGCCATGAGAAATCTCAGAACAGGAAGCCCCGGGACACAGCCCTGCCCTTCCGTTTCTTAGATTCAGCAAAAAGCTCCACCTAAGCAACAGGTTGCACTTATTTTACTGCACAAAACATGCAGAACTTGGCTCTTAAATACAAATGAAAGCAAGAGTTCTTGCCTTTGGAAAGCTTTCAGACAATGTGCAGAAGTTAATTTCTACACAGGTCACTGTATCAGTGCCAAGTGCTGGAAAGCTTGACTTGCAAAAAACCCCAAAGCCCATGCTTAATGACAAACTTCCAAAAGTATACAAATTAAGTCTGTCCAAATAAATTTCTCATGACTGTATTTTCGGTTGCACCCATCCTCAAGTTACTAATATTCACTAATATGAACTTACTAATATTAAGCAAAACCAAACCAGAATGTTTTTTAGCATTCTGGCTCTTCCACAGCCTTGATTGAAAACAGTAGTTATGTGGCTTTTGATGATTATCTCATTTCAGAACAGCTGCAATAGGAATAAGTTTAACTGTCTCCATGTTACTTGCTGAGAAGGTTCACTTCTATGTGGACTTGCACAAAAACTCTAATCAGCTTTTCCATCTAGTGGAATCAAGTGCCCAGCAGTGAAAATCAAGGCATTACATCAAATCCAGCTGTCTGTTTTTTGGGGGAAAATTTACCATTATATTTGTCACCCAGACTTTGCTAAAAGATTGATGGCAGTGAGGGCACCTCATGAAGACATTCCTGAAGTGAACGGGCACTGACCAGTGCTAACTAATGGCACCATCAGGGCAGCAGCTGTGGCAGCTCAGAGAAGTGGATGGGTGGGTCTTTTTCTCCATTTCCTTCCTCAGACTGCAGATGAGGGCTTGCCATGGATTTCAGTACATCAACCTTCATGAAGTATTTTTATATCTTTTCAAACCTACAGCCTTCAGAATCTGAAATTACCTGAGCTTGCATGTATCCTAGCAAGGGTTCTAGCAGAGAAATTTTCTTTTTGTACTGGAGAGTATTTAACGCACAGAAATAATGCATCATAGTCTGATGCTGTTTTTTCCTTGAAGTATATACATCTTCTGTAACTTCAGCCTTGATCTGAAGAGACACAGACAAGGGGAGGAGAAAAAAGGAATGTTTGAGACTTGGCATTGATCACATACCTTCTGGGCAGCTGTATAGGCAGCATGAAAAAACCCACTGTCATGTTCTATCTACCCTTTATCACCAGCTGCTGCATATTTTACTTTGCAATTCTGCTTCTCTAATTTAATCATGAGATATGTGAAAAACAAATACAGCATTCTTTTCTACCTGGAAAGTGTGGTTATTTCTTCACAAAAACAAACTGAATATGATATCCCAATATTATTCCTAAAGCATTATCAGTGTTACAGGACAGACGGGTATTGGAACTTTTCTGCCTGGACTGCTAAAACAAGCTTTCAAACATCACACAGAATCTGCCATATGCTGTGTTCATAAATAAACATAAGATGAAAATGATTTCTTATCTAAAAATATTTATATTAAGATTTTGTTTTACAAACCTTTTCATTTTCCCTTCTTTTTGACAACCGACTGTATCTGGTAATGGCAGCATCATGGTCTAAGTAATCAAGAAAGAATTTATGATCATTTTCATAAATTACCAACTTATGAAACAGAGCAGAAAACCTTTTATATCACAGTGTTAAACAGACAGCTGAATACAAAGTTCTGTCACATTAACACCTTGAGAAATTGTTCTTGTCTGTTTATAATTGCTTCACTGCAACAAATATTTGGGCTGAAGAAAAATTGTAACCTGATGCAAATGTTGCCAAATCGTTACAAAGTTCTTAAACATATACTATTTTTCAGGGAACTGTCCATTAAGTAGAGAAACTTTACACTGTGAAAACCTGTATCTAATCTTCTTTGCTTCTAAAGCAATGAAATAATTTTCACAGAGAGAAGTAGAATCTTATTTAAATAGTAAGTTCTCTGCATGGATATATTAGAGGCAGGTAAAAAAATAGATTCTGAAAATACAGAAGAAAACTATGAAATTCATTTTAGGAAGGTAAATTTTTTTTTCTTGATTCAGTCCTAACTTGAGGAAGCAAGTAACACCTTACTCTTTGTAAATTTTGGTGGCATAAGCCTACATTATTTAATAATCTTATATATACTTAAGATGTTGTAAAAAAACCCTTTCAGGTTGCCTTAACACTTCAGTATACAAAGCAGGGATTTACAACTGAACTGGGGAAAGTTGAGTGCCTAAGTATCACTCAGAAAAATTACACTTTAATCAGTTAATTTAAGCCTACAGGCTTAATTTCACTAGTTAAACACGAATAATAATCTACAATAACACTGTTGTCTTGTAATATTGATAAGATTAAGTTCTTTACACTTACCATTGCTTGCAATTTGGAAAACTTCTTTTAGAGTTAATATCTCTAAAAAAACAACATATCACAATTTAAATAATTTGTTATTAATGTAACAGTCATGTACTACAGTTTCCCATGTAATATTTCAAATATTACTGAGCAATTGAAGGTAACACATTGTACCATACCAGCACAGGCACTACATAGCCAGGCAAGTCTCCTGGGGCCTTGGATCATTTCTGTGCTTACCAAAAAAACCCCAAAAAACAAAAAAAAACTGTACTGTAATACTGTAAGGAGAAATTTCTCTTCAAACTTCTTACACTGGGACTCCTCCTAACTAAAATCAGCTGAGTTCCAGCTGGTTATTGTCTCACTGGGCCAGGAACTGGAACCAGCACAATAACTTATACCTGTTCTGACCTTGGTTGTGGTTTGTGCCACATGACAATACAAACCAGCAGAGAGCCATGGTCAACTTTATGGTAAAGCAAATATGGTAAAACAAAAGAACTGTTCAGGAAGTGCCTATGAAGCCCATAAAGAAGTGTAGGGTCATTACAAACTAAATCAGCTGGTGGCCAAATCTTCCAGTGGAAAATTTAACTTGTGATTATTGCCTCAGGGATGCCTCTTCAGTGAGTACTAACAGGAGATTTTTCAGATCCTGAGAAGTAATATCAGCCTTGGGATAGTTATGATCCCTTGCTCAAAAAAAAAAAACAAACCATAATCTTTTCAATCCATAAATTTGCTGCAAACTATTGCCAAAGAAGTATTTTTCATGATTCATGAAGGGTTAGAAGACTTATGAAAGACTTGTAATTTTTATTTCGATTTAGACTTCAGATATTCATATCTTAAGTATACCCACTCTAGAATGTTCAAAATAAGGATATTTAAATTACTTGGGGTTTAACTCTTTTAAGTTCTACTTGGAAGCCCAATTGCCATAGCAGTTTGTTCACTCTAATACCTTGAATGAAATCTATCATGATCACACAGATGTTACTTTAAACCAGGAACAAGATAAAATTATTATAAAAATAAGAAGCTGGAAGCACCTTATGTCTGCAAATAAGAAGTCACCTGTACTACCAGCAGTGTTGAATAACCACATTACTAAATCTTAATATAGTAACTACTACAACTTTGGCACTTTGCCTTTTGAGCTTAGTCCAGCAATTATATTGATGTCATGATCTGACATAGAAATCTTTCCTGAAAATGCAAATTATGTGAAAATTATTCTTTCCTAACATTTTTGAGTAGCTGCTAATTGTTCATCTTGAATAGAAGATAAGTGCTTCCGTAAATAAGTAATATTTTTATAATTCAACTAATATTCAACTGTCAAACTCTCATGAATAGAAATAACTTACTTTTCTTTTTAAATGGGGAGATGCATACTTTTGAGAGATGAAAAATAAGTGGTGTGTTCTATTTAGTGAAACAAGAGCTATGAAGATTAAATGCTGTGTTTTTATTGTTGCTGCTGTTGATAAGAAACAGTATTTGGTCAAGTCCTCTACCTTTTAGGTCCCTTTCTTTAAACTGGGTAATGGGAAACATCATTGCATCTGCAAGCTGAGTTGAAAGTACTGCGTGGCAAGAGCTGAGCTGAAAAAGAGAAAAGAAGAAAATCTTAGGAAAGCAGTACTGAGACCAAACTAAATCACAATAGGTGGACATCAGTATCACTCAAAGATGACATGTACAACTCAAACACATTTTTGCATGTTCCTTTTTTTGCAGCTACTTTTTTCTAGGTTCCAGATCTCATTATCAGCTTTTTACAGAAAATCTTTAGTTTTTGTCTGAACTTTTCCAAGTAACTGGATCATGTCCAAAAATGGCCTCATTCATCCTGACTAGACAGTTTATTTCTCCAGTTTCCCTCCAGCTACGACACAGCCCATCTTCCACAGCTCACAGAAGCAGAGCAAAAGGTGATCCTCCTCCTTAAAATGCTGTTTACGTGAGGAGAGGGATCACAGCAAAAATCCTGATTCAGCTCTTAATGATGCTCAGTTTTGTGTCCTGTGAGTCAGTGTCTACGAGAGACAGCAGGAAGGTTCTCTGTCAGTCAGGTACTGAAATCAGGCAATACAAATACCCTCATGTACATAGTTGCTAACTGCCACTGTGTAATGGTTTTGACTCTATCTCTAGTAGTTAAATTATATTTTTTCTCAGCAATGTATCCTCATTTTGCTGAATTTGGTTTTTTATCTTAAGGTTACATAACTTTAAATAGATGCTGCAATATACAATTAATTGTTACCTTGTTGACAAATGAATGCTATATCTGTACCTCCTGGCTTAAAAAAGGAGTAATTAGGCAGTTAAAGTCAGTCCCTGACAGCATTAGCAAAGCACATGCAAGCACTTACCTCATCAATCACTTTTGCAAATTGCTGCAGAGTAGAAGTCATGACTTCATCATCTCCCCCGAGTGGAAAACGCTGAAAAAGCAGAAAGAGTAATGTTGTTTGCAGTGTTTTCTGCCATTCACAAAACTGGATTAATCATCTCTATGAGTATATCAGGTATTCCGTTATTTTAAAATATTACACAGTTAAGATACACTGAAGCAGTTTACCTCATTAGGTGGAAAAGGAGGATAGGGAGCAGCAGCCTCTTAAAAGAAGCAAATTTTTGTTTTTAATACTTTTAACCTCAGAAAAGGGGACCCAGCAGGAAAGCTACAAACACAGAACCCTTCGTAGTACAGGTTATGAGGGAAGAAAGTTATGGATTTCACAGCCTATGCTTTCAGAGATGGAATTATACTCACAGAGTAAATTATGGTTGTAATTTGGAGACTGCAATGCAATCTGTTCTCTTTGTGACTATTGATATTTAAGCACTTAAGGGTAAACAGTTATATAAAGTAAAAACAGAAGTACCCTAATTCTCAAAAAAAAAACTAATCCAAAAGTAAAACATTTCAGAAGTTATTAATATTCTTCATGGTAAGAGGAACTTCATTCTGGTTTAGCTGGAAGAACTAAAATAAAGGCAGTAGATTCTTTTGGCAACAATGTGAGCCACCAACCACAGCAGTTCAGTTTTTTTCTGGACCAGCTCTAAATACATTCTACACTCTGTTCTGGGAGATAAAAACTACAAAAACACACAGCCCTGACCACACACAGACAACACGATTTATGCAGTACCTGTTTCTCATATTCCTTCAGAAGCTTTGAAGTCAGATGAGTTGCTGCACTTAATTCATTCTTATTTAAAAAAAAAAAAAAGGAAGTGTGAAAATCAATAAAGTATAATAAAGTATATAAAAAATAAATATACAGCCATAAACTCAAATTTTTAGTAAAACATGCAAAATAGATTCTGTTTCTGGCATAAAAGCAGACTTAGATTGAAACATGAATATATTGTGGGCAAAAAAATTAACTTCCTCCTTGATACATACTATTATATACACTGAGATCATTATAGTGCGTGCAACATTTTAGAAACACTTGGGAAATAAATTAGAATTGGTTGGAGAACAGAGAACATCCTTACACTTGTCATAAGAAATTCTGTTGCAAAAAGAATCACAAGAGTTTAGTCTTTACTACTCCCTAACATATAGAAAAAGAATCATTAGTTCTTACTTTATTTCACTTCTACTTTTAAAATATATGGGAGTTAAAGGAAAGCATATTGCTCATCATAATTTCAAAAAGCAAGAAACATGAAATATGATTCCAAAGCTTTATAATGCATTTAAGAATTTCATTAACACTACCTGAGCATCATATATTCTGTGCATAGCTTGAAATAACTGATTGATGTAATTGGATATTGCAGCAGCATCTTCTTCAAATACTCCCAGCAAAGAGCGGGTCTGTAACAATGAAACAGCCAAAACATGAACATGACAAGTTAGAGGAGAAGAAATTAAATATAATGGAATTTCAGACTTAGCATTATTTCAGGTTTCATTACTGAAAATTTTATAAACCCTCCAACACTGTTTAAAGGAATGATACTTGTTGCACACTAAAGAATCTTACCAATATCAAACAGCCTTCCTCCTACTGTCAGCCTCTCTCCAGGTCAATACATTTTCAGAAAGGAAAGGGCCAAGGGAGATGAACAACTGTTAAAAGTTGAAACTGTGGGCAACTACTGGGCTCACTATGGTACATCCCGAAGGAGAAGGGGAAAGATTACTGGTATTAAACAGCTTGCCAGGTATACACATTTCCTTTGCAGTGAGATCCAAATAAAGGCTGTGATTGTCCCATACTGTCCAACCTGAACATAGAGAGTTGCTAGTTGTGCTTGGACCTATAATTTACCTGTGGAATAACCATAAATTCTGTGATCAAAAGGTTGAGGAACTACACAAAACCAAAACAAATAATACAACCTGTATCTGATCCATCTGTAAGCCCAACTATCCAGCCAGTCTTTCCACTCAGGTCACAGTCCACACCTCTCCCTTTTGGCCAGAAGAATGTTGCCAGGCTGTGTCAGAGTCCTTGCGTGAGTCAGGGTGACTGACATCCCCTGCTCTCCTTTCTGCCCAAATGACTGACTCCATAGCAAGGCAATCAGGTTGGTCAGGTGTAATTTGCCTGTAAGCTTAAATGAGATGCTGACTGCATGTTCTTGCATCCTTTTTGCACTTGGAAGCAAGGCTATTCCTCACCATGAGGATTTTGAATGGCTTCCTTCCACCAAAATCCCAAAGGGGGCAAAGCAGAGGACACACCAGTAGCTCTGCACAGGCTACACTGGCTTTTCTTAAAACATTGGTTGGGATGCTTGGCTGGAGAAGCAGGAGCAGCACTTGCAAGAGTCACAAAGGAAATACTTTACCAATGTTTTAGCAAAGGGAACGTGCTTTGTTTCTAGGTTTATACTAAAATTAATGTCCAGACGGAAAATCGAAAGAATCATAAGCACATAATAGTTTTTTTCCCCCGAAGTATCATTGTTAGACACTTGAAATGGGAAATTCTATTTTTTAATCTTCCCTAGGCTGTAATTATTGAAATTATTGAAGTTTTTAGTCCATCTCTCCTTGAAGCATGAAGGTATTTTTCAGCTATTTCTGATTTTTGGCTTTTAATGATAATCAAAGAGTACACATTAAACCCATATAAAGTATATTATTTAATAATTCTTTTATCTAAGTTGCATTAGAGGCCTGGCTGTATCACAATTACGGTTATGCTACATAATGACTGAAAGATATTTAAATATCAAAAAATATAACCAAACAACATAATCATCACAATAAATAGCTTTAATGATGGCTCTAATTTATAAAACCAGTGGAAAGAGGTGGAGAACTTAAATCTTTGCCAGGTGTGGCAACATGTGTCATCCTAACAGCCTTGACTCTCCCATTAAAACAGACATACACGAAAGAATGCAAAAGGCCAAATTACATAGTACCATAACCACTGAATTATATACTCATGATCTTTAAACCTGACCATAAATAAATCTCAGCTTGTAATTTTAAAGGAGTATTATGTAAGGTTTCTGGATTATACTTACTCTTTAAAATTGAACATGAAAAAAAAAATATTTCTATGTTTTATTTTAAAAATGTCAGTTATTGATGTTCAGCTGTCAAAATAATATCATACGATTCTGATGGAAAGAAATTAACCTGAAACTGTAACCAAGTTATAGCAGTCTTCTGCTTAGCAGAAAATTAGAGGAATTGTTTACTTCTGTTTCTAGGAAAACTCTGCATCATTTTGCACGTTCCTTAGGATTCTTTTCAACCCTTGTTTGTGAGCAACCAAACAGGAAAGGACCAGGGAGAAGCTGCACAAAGAAACCCCTCGTTAGAAGTCAGTGTAAAGCTGCCCGTGCCATCAGATGGAGGGAGAGGAGACAGAGCCTGTGCTACCAGTGTCCCGGCTTTTCTGGGCAATGCTTCGGGAATGCAAATCAGGGTGAGCAGAAACTCTCTCTGAATACACGCTGAGTGTGTGTGTAATATACGGCCTAAGTTAATATGGAAATTGAGCTGTTTTGCATAGCAAAAGACTGCCTAAACTTGGTGTTTGGTTTAGGCCTGACAAGCACAGTGGTTAGATTTTTATCCTGTGACAACAGGAAATGAATGGGTTTGGACGTTTTTGAAAAGCCTTTCCTTCCCTCAGACACAGAATAAGTTTGATATGACGTTTATGTATCTACAGTCAGTGTCTCAAACACCAACTCCAGACCAGAGCACTAAACAAAGTCTCAGGCTGAGGATCTTTACAATATTTCAGTGTGAATGTATAGAAGTCATGGCAACTCCACCAGAGAGAGGGTTCTGCTTTCTTCAAGCAACATTTGTTGCCATTTCTACTACACTGATTTCAAAGTAACAGAAATTAACTAATGTAACAAATGGACTAACCTAACAGAAAACCACTGAATCCTTGCTAGAGGACCTGGCTCCCAGAATTCACCTGAAATATTAAACTGAAAGATGTAAATTTTCTACCTAAACCAGAGGACAATATTGGCAAATCCAATTATTTAAGCATCTCAAACACATCGGGCTGAATTAGGCTTTGGTTATCTGTAACACAAATAACCTCACACGGTAGACTGTAGTATTACAATTACATTCCAATAAGTATCAGTTTTTCAAGTGCTTCCCAAATGTCCTCAGATTAGGACATTTGACATGTAACATGCTACATTTACATTTCATGTTACATTTGACATTTCTTATAAATACATAGTTATGACTTCCTTATACTAAGGGTAAACCTTTATGAGATTTTTGGGTTGTTTTTTTTTTTTTTTTTAATCAATATTATTATAAGACTTTCAAAATTATTTCATCTTCATGAGATGACACCAGGTTTGGCCCCTGGACCACATTAGAGGTCACATCTCATCTCACATCCAGCATCTGAGCTATTTCTGGCAATGTCGTTAAGAAAGCAATGACTCCTTTTGCTGCATGGCCTTCCCTTGCTTTTTAAAGTCGTCATTCCACTTGATATAGAATTGTTAAAATTACTGTCATTTTAGGGGGTAAATTTCCCTTTTTAACAAGTCAAAGTTTCTCTTCCTCTGCCCAAGGAATTAAACTACCAATGCACATGCTATTGTAATACAGGACATCCTGCTCACTACATAAACCATGCATCAAGGATATTAATTCAAACGGCTGCCATAAACACATCGCAAACTTTCTCCTCACATCTAAGAAGCACAGGATAAAGACTTGCTGTTGCTAGCAAGAGAAACCAGAGCAATTTAATAAAGCATTTCCTACTGTCAGATCGGGCAGCAGCAATGCAAGAGAATGGAGCAGGGAGAGGAGAGGCCTCCGGGCACCACGTGCTTCCCACCTGCTCTCCGCACTAACCATGGCTGCGATAACCTCACCCAGCACCTGCCTTCCATACGGCCGATTAAACCACAAGGCACCCGTGAGAAACAAAAACAAAAAATCGTGTTGAGAAGGCAGCCCGGGTTTAGTGGTCAAGAGGTGTCCAAAACCGAGCCTGGGTGTGGATCAGGGAGGCGGTGCTGCCCTGACGGAGGTGCCGCAGTACCCGGGCCCGGAGCTGCGGCCCCGCAGCGCTGCCGGCAGCAGCGGGGAGGGCAGCGGGGCCGCCGAGCTCCGGGCGGGCGTTCACAGGGCACGGCCGGGACGGAAAGCCCGGGCCGAGACTGTCGGAGCCCCGCGGGGCCATGCAAGCAGCGTCCCCGCCGCGCTGCTGGGGCGTCCTGCTCCCTCAGCGCGACCGCCGCGGCTCTCCCGGGCAGCAGCGCAGGGCCCGGCGAGCAGGGGCTGGGCCCGATGCGGCCTCTACCGGGCCTGTCTCACCTGCGGGCTGTCCTCCAGCGTCTCCTCGATGGGCAGCTTGTCGATGCCGGGCATGGCGGCGGCCGCGCTGAGCCCCCGTGGCTCCGCTCCCCCCGCGCCGGCCCGGCCGGACCCGACCCGCACCGACCCCCGCCCGCCGGACGTCCCGCCCCCGCCGCGCGCCCCGCTTCCCCATTGGTCCGACCGCTCCCGTTCCCGGCTGCCCATTGGCTGGTGTGCCTGCCCGTTGGCGCGCAGACGCGGGGGCTGAGGGCGGGGTCGGCCCCTCAGGGCGGAGGCGCTGGCGGCGGCCCGGGCGCTGCTCGCTGTGGGCATGGCAGCGGAGGCGCTGGCGGCGGCCCGGGCGCTGCTCGCTGTGGGGATGGCAGCGGAGGCTGCCGCGGCCCGGGCGCTGCTCGCTGCGGGGATGGCAGCGGAGGCTGCCGCGGCCCGGGCGCTGCTCGCTGCGG
>CM031868.1:8130589-8328284 GCA_018697195.1 Certhia americana | reverse complement strand
TTGGGCGGGCGTTCGCAGGGCCAGGCGGGACGGGAAAGCCCGGGGCCGAGGACTGTCGGGGCGTCCCCGCCGCGCTGATGGGGCTCCGCGGCCCCAGCTGCGACGCCGCGGCTCTCCGGGAAGGCAAGTCGCAGGGTCCGGCGAGCAGGGGCTGGGCCCGATGCGGCATCTACCGGGGCCGTCTCACCTGCGGGCTGTCCTCCAGCTATCCTCGATGGGCAGCTGGTCGATGCGGCATGGCGGCGGCCGCGCTGAGCCCCCGGGGCTCCGCTCCCCCCGCGCAGGCCCGGCCGGCAGAACCCGCACCGACCCCCGCCGCAGGCAGTCCCGCACCACCGCCGCGGCTCAGCCCAAGCCCGCTTCCCCATTGGTCCGACCGATACGTTACCGGATACATTTGGATGGTCGTGCCTGCCCGTGGGCGCGGCAGACGCGGGCCGCTGAGGGCGGGGGTCGGCCCCTCAGGGCGGAGGCGCCTGGCGGCGGCCCGGGCGCTGCTCGCTGTGGGGAGGCAGCGGAGGCGCGGGCGGCGGCCCCCGGGCGCTGCAATCGCTGTGGGGATGGCAGCGGAGGCTGCCGCGGGCCCCGGGCGATGCGTCGCTGCGGGCATGGCAGCGGAGGCTGCCGCGGCCCGCTGAGGTGATCGTGGCCCGGCAGGGATCGGGACGATGGCTGTTAAGCAAAGTTCTTCCAGCCCCTGTCTGTCTGTGTTCTGGGGGTTGCGGTGGTCATCCGCACAGACCTTGGGCGCCACTCTCAGCGGGGGAGACCTCTTGGGTCCGCTGCCGCTTCTGGAGCACTTGGCACTCTCTTCTGCAGTATCTGAGCATTCATTTGGTTAGTATCCCCTTTCCTCTGCCGGGTGGAGTAGCCCAGGGGGAGGCCAGTCACTCTACTGTGCTTGCAGTGAGGAGGACAAGAGGCCTTAACTAGACAGGAAAGATCTGATTAGATATTAGGAAAAATTGTCTTGCTATTTTAGCTGAATAGTTGGGGTGATACATGTTGGTGGCAAATTTAAAAATGCGTTAAGCTACTGGGGAGGGCTCACTGGAGTCAAAACAGACCATTGGTGGGACTTGCAAACTCCTTCAGCTCTGAAATTAGAATTGTAGAATCCCTGGGGTTAGAAAAGACTTCTAAGATCATTGTTATTTATCCAGCAGCCTGTGTTGTGTTCAGCACTAAACCAAGTGCACAATAGCCATATCCTCACATCTGAACACTTCCAGGGATGGTGGTTGTCAGTGCCTCAGCACCCTACTCATGAAACTTTTCCCAATATTCAGTTTAACCTTTTCTGGCACAACCTGGGGCTGTTTCCTCTGGTCCTGTCACTTGTTACCCAGAAGAAAAGACTGACCCCTGCCTGCCTACAAACTCCTTTCAGGTAGTTTTAGAGAGCAATACTTGGTAGACTTGATGGTAGTTTTCAGCTGGGAAAAAAAAAAAAAAAAAAAAAAAAAAAAAGCTGTTCTTTATTGGTTTTGCCTTTTCGGGACCAGGTGAACTTAATTTAAGATCAGATTAGAAAGTGCAGGAAGTCATTCAGCAGAGCAAATGATTAATGATTGTGTGGTCTTTCTGTGGAGACCATTCTATATGTTGTATCAGGTTATGATTTACCTTTAAAAGCAGATAAACGACAAGGCTGGTGTGTTAAATTGTAAACAATTAAAGATTTTTGAGGTGACTTTTGTTTGTTGGTTCGAGTTTTTTGGTGGGTGGTGGGGGTTTTTTTTGGTTTGTTTTTGTTTTGCTGTTGTGTTGTTTTGTTTTTCCCTGTAGGGAGTGGTGAAGAAATTTCCAAGTTAATACTGTTCAGTCAGTTAATTTACCAGCTCAGCTGGTGACTCACCCGACTGAAGCAATTTACAGCACCTGTCCCTTCCCCTATCAATAAGGGGAATAATTCAGGGTTCTCTTACAAGGTGTTTTAAAGACGAAGTGTTGTATCTGCAACCATGTGACAGGACATTAACTCTGGTTCATGACCTATAAATATATGTGCTTTCTGGTTTGGAGACAGTTAACTTGTGACCAAGCTTTGGTCTCCTGTAAGAAATTACTCTGTTTTGTACTGTAAGATCATTTTCCCAGTAAAATTCAGGAAGGTAGTAATTTTAAGTGAATTGGGTCTTAGTTAGCTTTGTGCATTTACAGTTGCAAGTGGCATCCAAAAGTTTAATTTGAGCTACAAATTTTACTGCAACAAATGTGATAATAATGAAGAATCCCTCTGCACCCTCTAAGTGTGGTTTTAGTGTTACACTGCTTTCAGCATTGTAGACCTTTTGTTAGTGTGTGAGGGATTTTTTATTGTTTGGGCTTTTTGATTTGTGAGGTTGGTTTTTTGTTTGGTGTGGGGTTTTCTTGGGGGGGGTTGTTGGGTTTTGTTTGTTTTGGTTTTGTTGCTGATGCTTTTTCTGCAAAATATCTACTAAAGAGGCCTTAAAAATGTGGGGAACTAGCACTTGGCACTTTGTCAACAGGGAGAAGAGCAGCAAACAGATCTTTTGAGGATTCCAGATGTGTGCCTTTAGGGAGAGAGTATTTTGCCTCTGCTGGAGGGTGAAAGTAGCTGTGTGGATAAGGTAGGCTTTATTTGCAGTGCTCCCTACTTTTTAACACGCTGATCCTCATATTTTTGCTAGTGGCAAAACTTTGGATTAAGCTTGAATTTACCTGCATTCACCCAATCTCCCTGTGTCAAAAGAGCTTTTAGTTCAACAAAGAAATAGCTGACAGCTTTTGTTTTGTGAAAATTGGTGTTACCATTTTGAGGTATTCATGCTTTATAAAAACTTGGGAATTTTGAAGTTGGCTTTGAATATAGCACTTGTCATTCATGTTAAAAACATATTTGAAAGAGAGTTTTATGCAGCCTGACTTTTGAGGTGGTGAAATACTGCTGGGTAAAGAGGCTGTGGGAAAGATGAGGTGAAAGGCAATTTTTTAGAGTGCGATAAGTAATCGAGAAAGATAATAAATACCATTTATACCTTTGCAAAAAGATGAAAATATCGCCCAGGCTCTAGTGAAGTTGACCCAGCAGTGGAGTAGCAGTGGGTAAGAAGAGCAAAAGGCAGCAAGAGTAAGAGCTGTGACTTCGGAGCAAAGCTCTCCAGAGCTCAAGGTGTGGTCTGCTCAGCTGGTGTAAGCAGCCTTTGGAGGCTTCCCATCTCTGAAGAACGAGAGCTGCATCTACTAAAGAGATGAACTCCACTGTCCCTGGGCAAAAAACAGTGGTGCAACGTCTGAAAGGGAGATTAGCTTGCTGCCTCATCAAGTGTGTGATGCTGTAAGAGGATTGGATTTGCATATCCAAGGAGCAGTAAGTTTTCCTATTATTGATTACTTAGGGTTCCCAACTTAATGTTTGCTGTGTTGCTCTAATTGCCCCTCCCAAGGTATTTAGTTAAAAGTCTATAGGTAATTTCAAATGGGTTTCAAGGTCCATACTAATGGGCCAAAACAACGAAATACAGTTTTCAAAAGAAGGCTTAAGGTCTATGAATGGTGACTGGAACTCATCTTGCAAGTGAACATTGCAGGTGGATGCTGCTTCAAGATCACTTCTGGAATTGTCACTCTTTTAATAGTTTGGTTTGGCAACAATGTTACTGCACAGCACAAAGTCAGGCCAGTAGGACAGGTAACTTTTCCTCCTGAAATAATACTTTTTTTTCATTTTTGCCTGTTATTTTTGGACAAATCTTGATTTTATAGTGTCTGAAAAAACACCTCATTTTCTTGTCCTGGAAAAACTGGTTTGAGCATGTGATCTAAACTGCTGTGTGACTGACAGATGAGTTTGAATGTAAAAATGCTATAGTCAGTGTTTTCTTTATAATGGATGAGATCAGAATTCTGTCAGATTTTGAGCCCCATTAAAAAGCCTTTATCTCCTTTCTTCCCATTACTCATAATTTTTGTGTGATTTTAAATGTTGGCTCTGTGGGATTTAAATATACTATAAACCTGCAAGGAGGGAAAGATATCTATGGGAAAAACAATGCTTTCAAACCTGTAAATTTGAGCGTGCTGCTTCTATTACTTGAAGTTTTGCTTTTACATAGTGAGGAATTATCAGGAAATTTCACATCTGGTATGTTTCAAAAAGGCTGCAACAAAGTTATTTTAATAAGAAAAATGAATGCATGAATTATTTAAAATAGTTGGTGCAACTGTTCCTATTAACTAATCCAGGCACTTGGAAGGCAATTACACTGAGCTTTGACAACACTGCCAACCCACTGCACAGTGCCTTATGCCAAAAGCTATTGTTGTTTTATTGACCACGTTCACCATTACATATGCATATGAAAAAACAGGCATTTTCATCGGGATTACCCTAATAGCATTAAGAGATTATTTTTTAAATTTCCTTGGAAGGAAATTCACTTAAATGAGATTACTTATTACTTGACTGGTTTCCTATCATGCTTCTATGTTTAGGTAAGTGGAGTCCATTAGAGTATAAAGTTTTTTTAAAAACTGATTTTATACATTAATGATTTCAAATAAAAGAGAAGTACTATATTTGTGCACAGCTTCTTTTGAGAAAGTTAAGTCGATGCTCTGGTTAGGAGAGATAACACTTTTTGTCCCCCTTGGTGGCCCCCCTAGTGTCACCATTAGTTGCTAATTACTTGCAAACAAATAAACAATTAACTCCTCGTGCCTCTTGGTGGGAGAGTTTTCATTGACATGCTAAAACTTTCTAATAAAAGATTTTAATTAATGACGTGGCAAATCCAACCCCCTTGCCAACATAGCTATAAGGAGGACTTGTGGAGAAATGCAAGTACAGTTCTCCTGCTATGCTGGCTGAGGGCGAAGGCATGGCTGGTCCCTCGCTGTGTGCTGCCACCACAGCGGCCTCTCCGGATCTGCACAAGGTGCCCGGCTTTGGAGAGAGTAAAACCACACAGTGCTCCTTTTCAATTGAGAGTATATTGGGACTGGAGCAGAAAAAAGATGGCATTCCAGCTGGGAAACCTCACAGACCCTGGATGGATGCATGCACCAGCTTGGGTAAGTCAGTCTGTTTTGTAACCTCTTAAGCTTTTACCCTTTAAAAATCCTGGCATGTTTCTACTGCAGACCAGTTAATTGAAGCTTTTCTTTTCTCGCTCTTTCTAGTTTTAGGTGATGACAGTAATCCCCATCTACAAATCCCCGTTGTTTGCTATGAAAATCCATTCTTTCATGCTAGAAGTGATCCAGTTCAAGAGGAAAAAGTTTTGAAATGTGAAAAATATTTTTCAGTCACTGAAAGGCTGTCTTTCAAACGAGAATTGAGCTGGTACAGGGGTAGAAGACCAAGAACTGCATTCACAAGAAACCAGGTAGGGTTCTCCTTAGCATTTAGCAGATGAGTAACAATGTAGTTTAGTAAAATGTTGGAAGAAACTTCTAACAGCTGATAAGTTCAGTGTGATGTACCTCTGCAGAGAGAAATGTTATCAGGAACAGTGTAATCAGTGTAAATTAGAAGGAATGTTGCTAAATTTCAGCAGATCTGTGTTTATGCATGGATCAGAATTGTGCAAACTGCATTACTGATCAGAAGTCTTCTGTTGAATAAACTAAGCTGTTATTTTATTTATTTTATGTATTACTGCTATGAACATAGTGTTAACTGCTCAACAAGTGTATTTGAATCTCCTCAGATTGAAGTCTTGGAAAATGTTTTTAAAATGAACTCCTACCCTGGCATTGATATTAGAGAAGAATTAGCTCGCAAATTAGATTTAGATGAAGACAGGATCCAGGTAATTAAAAATTTGTTTGAACTTTTCTGTAATTCCAGCTATATATAATCTATGGTTATATATGTAAGTAGTTTGACAGCAGTAATGATAATGTTCTCAATTTAAATCAATGTATATACATGAAACATGCCTTCAATGATTTGTGAAATGGAAATCATTGAATTCTTTCTGAAATCTAAAGCCTTCCATAACATTGATGAAGTATTCATCATTATAATATTTCCACAATATCTGCTTTGTTAATCTCTAGTAATTATGTACAGAACTTGGTCATTTCCTTAAAACAAATTTTATATTTTACTTGTCACCATGATTGAAAAATAAATTTGAAACAGGTATGGATATAATTTCTCTGTCTGCCTGCATGTTTTGTGAGATGGCCAGCAGATCTAACCATAGATGTGTTAAACCAGTGTTTGAACCTGTCTTTATCTGGCCAAAAGCAAAATCTATTCAGGGATGTTAATTATTGATTTTGAGATAGTTCAATGTGATAAGAAGCATACTGTAAACACGAGAATTTGGACTTACTTTGTTGTTTATCAGGCTTTTGTTTGCAAGTATTATTTTGGGCTTGATGGGAAACTTGATGCTGCAAATAGTTAAGCAGCTGAAGAAATTGCACCATAAGATGTGTGAATTCAGGATCTTCCAGGATCTGATTCTGTCATTGAATTTTAATAGCAGTTTTTTGTATTCATTACAGTGAAACTGGTCTCACTTTTCACTTAACCTGGGGATATTATTTTCTTTGTATGTGGTATTAAAATTATAGGTAGCCAGTAGCTACATGCTGTCATCTGCAGATTTTACATTTATATTGAACTTGCAAACTGCTGTCATCATACAAGATATTGTCATGGTGTGTGAATACCTTTAAGTTTCAAATACTATTCTGCTCTCACTGCCGTATTTCTGAAAAGCATCTCTTCTCTTTGCATTTTAGATCTGGTTCCAGAACCGTCGTGCAAAGCTGAAAAGATCACACAGAGAATCTCAGTTTCTAATGGTGAAAAATACTTTCACCTCCAGCCTCCTAGAGTAGAAGGAAGGTTGGATTGCTGTTACAGCACTACTACAGAAAATGAAGAATTATTCATAACCTGTATTAAGTAATGTTATAGCAATTATGATTTTATGCCCAGATTTGAAAGTTTATTATAATTTTCATTCAAATAAACTGTAAATACTTGAAGTATTATTATAATCTACTTTTTGTGGAAAAAGTGAACATTTCCTATATATTTGAGTAAGTATTTTCAGAGATTTTGAGATATTTTTGCAGTTTAAAACAGTGAAAACCCGAGGTTGCACAAGAGTTTCAGCTACTATGAATTACTGCAGATGTCTTGACAAAGCTTTCTGGTCTTAGAAGTCTGTTTCAAGTTTGAAATAAACCATATAAAATAGACTTGCTACTGGAAACAGTTTGTCACATTGGAGTTTAAATAGCTTATTTATAAATAATATGATAGTTTTCATAAAGAACATAATTTTTAGAAAAAGATGTCTCCAATGGAAGGACTGATACTCAACAGACTTCAGTTTTAACAATTGCTCAGTTAAAAGAAGCTGACAATTATAATATTATTATGTAATTTTAATTAATTTAGGTTATTTGCCTATTTAATTCTTCAACTTGGTTATCTCCTCTCTTGTCAGTATAAGTGTTCCAGTTATGGAATTTGCCCTATTATCTTTTAATGACAGAATGTAGCATTTTATGGGGTCTGATCAGTGGGGACCAGACCAGATAGCCAGATCATTGCCATTAATTTTAGGGTGTTGAATTCATTTTTATCAAACAGTACATGAAAGTTAATTATCCTCGTATTTGATATTCAGCCTGAAGTCAAGGAGAGCCATACACATAAAACCCTCCACACAACTCTTCATGGCCACAGCGTAGGGAAACATTGTAAGTACAGGTTTATGCTACTTTTTGTTCAGCAGAGCTCTAAGCATCTCCCTCAAGTGCTGGTGACCTTCAGTGAGACTCCAGCCTGTGTTTCTTGCTAGGCATAAATTCTACATTATCTCATGAACAGACACAGCAGTGCTCTTCTTTCTTTATGCTTGTATCCATATCTGTTGTCCAACAGGATGAAAGGTAAATTGAAAAAATAGGGTGATAGAAAAAAAACCCCAACATTTTATGTCATCTCATACTAGAAAAAGCTAAAGGGAGGGATGATCTGATAGTCCTTATGTAGTATTTTGAATTACAGTTTGAGCTATGAGAGTTTAAAGAGAAAATATTTCTATATTTTCTGAAAAGTATCATTGAAAAACTGCATTACTTTAGAACTGGGTGACATATATTGGCCCTTTTGTGTTTTCAACTTCATTGGCTCATTGCCTTCACTTTTATGGAGAACTCTAAAAATCTTGAATTGTTTGGCTTTGCTCCTGGAAATCTTATTTTAATATGGAAATAACAAACTTTCTTCTGATATTAAAACATTATTTTTTGTGCTTTATTAGATTTAGGAAATAATATTGCTAACTGAATTCTGTTGTATCCTGCATACCAAAATACTTAAGAGAACCACAAGTAAAGCAAATTAAATTGAGCTAGATCCATTAGGAATAGTTTTTAAAGAAATTGAAATCTCAATTCCGATACCTGCCTGATCTGGTAAAGGCAAAGACAATAATTGGGAATGCATTCTTCTATTTTGTTTTTCTTCACACCTCAAAACATGTATTACCCATAGTTTGACCTTATTGCAGGTAATCTGAAACTATTGTCTACTTTGCTTCTGGAAACAAAGTTTCCAGCAGCAACAGATTAGACTAATCTGTACAGATTGACTGCTTTAAGAACCTTACTCTATTATCTGTCGAATACCTAAATGCACCTAATGTCTGCTATAATGGAACTTGTCTCAAGTGACAGAAGTCTGACAAAGCAATTTAAGAAAAGCAGTAGAATAGTAGCAGAATAATAATAGCATCCAGTCCTGCTCTCCATTAGCAAATGCTGCTAGCAGGATCTTTAGTATGAGGTACTAGGAGTGTCCCACACAGTGCTAAGGGGAAAAAAATTTAAAAGTGGAGTTGCATTATTTGCTTAATTTGACTTAGTTTG
Organism: Certhia americana; assembly: GCA_018697195.1. Lineage (NCBI taxonomy): Eukaryota > Metazoa > Chordata > Aves > Passeriformes > Certhiidae > Certhia > Certhia americana. The sequence goes on along the minus strand of CM031868.1, from coordinate 8,319,416 downwards.
TTCTTCCCAGAGTAAAGGAATCAGGAAGTCAAAAAAGAGCCTCTCACTTTACATTTATACCTATTTTGACCAGCATAGGTTTAAATTGTGCCCATCGCTTTCCCAAATACAGCTGGATTTTTTTCCACCTTGAAAAGTATTAGTCTGGACTCGGACTTCCCAGGGTCTTTGTTTTGTGGTTGCTGGCAATATGCAGGGCTCCCTTGGCAATGTATGTGACAGTTCTGTTCCATGTGCAGGCGCTGCCAGCCCCAGGAACAGCAGTGAGGGAAGCTGTCGGCAGAGGCCACCCCTGGATGCTGGAATCCAGCCCTGCTCCAGTTTTACATGCTTTGCCTTGCAGTGTTTCTGTTTGTCTCTCTGCCCTTCAGAATGTAGAAAAATCTGTCTTTTCTGTTCTAGTTCTGGCTAAAGCTCATGAAGCTGCAACCTTGCTTCCTGCTCTGTTGCCTTGCTTTGGCTCCAGTGATCACTTGACTCCTGTGATAAGCTGATACATTGACTAAGATGGTGAAAAACTATTCTAGCAAAGATCCCTCTCACTCTTAATATGGTCAACCTGTCATCAATAGATACAATTTAGGCTCTGTCAGGTTGACACTGGGCTTGTCTCTGATTGTAATGGGGCCTAAGTATTCTAATGGTGTTTTCCTGAGATAGGTCCAGTACCTGTGACCCTAACTGGGATGCTGGGTTGCATAATAATTAGTTTTAAATTGATGCTCTTTTCTCAATTTCTGTCTCCATATTAAGTTTTTTCTAACTGCAAATTTCAGCAATGCCCAGTGTTGTCCAAAAAAGCTGAGCTATGCCTATGGTCTAAAAGCAGATTCACAGTAATTTATGCCAAAGAGACAATGCTCCCAAACTTCTATTGTGATATTACTTGAAGTATACATAAAAGTGTAGTTTAAAGCTTCAATGTTAGTATCAAAAGCCCAGATTGAAACAGTATTCATTAAACTGTCATTTAACACTTTCAATTTGCAATTACTTAGTTTGTCAAGTCTGTGCTTACAAATAGCAAGCCAGCACACCAGCAAACTACATGCTCTGATTTTTCTTGTGTGTGTGGCTGTATCTGCATTTTTCTACTTGTTGAAAGTTTTGTATTGGAAATACTGCTGAAGAGATAAAACCTGTGAGTTTTATAGTTGTATGTAAGAAGATTAACACAGTGCTCAAAGTGTTACTAGAAGGAAAAGTGACTTCAAAAAAAAATCCAGCATTTTTTATGTGACTGGGTTTTAAGGGAAGCCCTTTATAAAAGCAGTGTAAAATAATTTGCCAATGCCTTGAGTTCATCTAACACAAAAATAAGTTAATCTTAAACAATTGTGATCAACTCTCAGGTTTATCTAACAATCATAAAATCAAAGCTTTGTAGGAATTGGTTGTAAAACAACTTTTTTATTCCTTGGATTGATTTAGTTTCCCTATTAATTGTTAGATTGATGATCTTTGTCACTTTATTTTAAAGGACTTAATATTACATAATTGGATGGGAAATATAAAGTATTTTATTTTCAAAAATACTTTGGAGCAATAGTGATTGACCTGAATTATTATTTCATGTCCTGTTATGTGTGTAATGGATTAATCTTGAATCAAAATCACATTTCTATTTTATATGAGCTATTCAGAATATCTTATGTATATATTTGATAATGAAAGAGTAAAAAGATAAAGTAATAACAATCATTATATAAGGGGGAGCTAGGGCTGTTCAGCCTCTTGAGAGCCATAAGGATCCCACCTGATTGATTCAAAAAGGGAGCAAGCACAGTGGGCAAACAGGATTGTTGGTGAGGGAGACAAATCCAGGGCTGCTGTAAAGCCTTCGGTTTTAGATTCCTTTTGGGGAGAATTAGTGCCTGGACTTGTGTGACATGAGGGGAAAGGGCTACACGGAAAATATGGGAACCAGTCTGTCTGTTTTGGGCACACAAAGTTGATATTGGTGGGGCAAATAGTATTTTCAGGAGAATCCCAGGAAGAGTGAAGTATTGTTTTGCATGGCACACTGAAGTTTTGCTTTCTTAGGTTGACTAGCAAATTGGAAAATTAACCATGTACTTGTTGAGTTTAGAAACAGCAATAATTTTGATTCCTAGTACCTGTTTTTTTGCAGGACACTGTTTATTAAGCAAGGAGGTAAGAACATGATCAAAAATGCTTAAGGGTATATGGGCTTTGGGGTAGCTGGGTGTGATTGTCAATTACTTTCATGCCCCTGGGTATGTTTTATATTTGATCACATGCATGTGTTGTAGGGCTGGAATTAGAGTGACAAAGTACTGCATTGCTTGTGTCTTAAAAAAAAAAAAAAAAAAAAAAAAAGCAGTAAAAGGATAGATGTTGCAAGTGTGTTTTGATCCATGTTGTGAATCAGTGGGTGTAAAGTCCAGCATCTTAAGCAAACAATATGTTGTGGAATCACACAGGTGCAAGTAGTGCTTTAAATATTAAGAGTTAAGTAGGGTCATCTGGCTTGGGATGTTTTAAGGATGTGTATGTGTGTCCAGTAAAATTGACACAACACCTAGACTGAAAGAGATGTGAGTATTCCTTCTTTCTGTATTTATGCTCCAGGATTTTTTTCTCCTAGCTCCTAAACTGGGTTTTCCTCTGCCACTAGGATGGCTTGAGAACACCATGAGTATAGTCACTCTTTTCCTTAATCTTGTGCAATTGGGAGCTAAAAGGACAGAATTAGGCAGGTGGTATAAGATAGTCCCCTTCATTAAATATTATCTATGTCATTAATCTTGTTATTAGTCACTACAAAATTTTGGCACTTTGCAGTTTTTAAATTGCATATGTTTCAAACTTGTTATCTTATTGTGACCTTTAAAAAAAATCCCCCATAACCTTGCATCAGCTCAGTTATTGTACCTTCTTTTTCTCTGATTCTTTCTTGCTTAGAACCGAGTTTTTATTTTACCAGCCCATGGCATTTTACTGCTTCTAAGGTTTTAGGTGCCTGACCACAATTTCTAGATTCTGGGGCATACTCTTGACTGTATAACCAAATTATGTTTTATATATTAAATTAAAATGAAAAAATATATTTAAATTACAGATTTCATACTTTTAATCTTTAGGATTAATGTATGGATCATAGTAATACTCCAAAATATCTTGGAATTCAGTTTCTATGAGTGATGCCATATTAAGGAAATTAAGAACATAACAGATAAAGTATTCGGCACTAAAAATTGTTGGCTATTTGTTTGTCTCTACCATATAAAGACAGGCTTTAAAGGGATAATTTTTGAAACAGTTTTAGTCTGTATTTGAACTGCCTAGAAAAGTGCTGGGCTGCTTGTACCCTCCAGTGGCTGCATTTGGTAATGACAGCCCCTCGTGTTCTGGGCATTTCATTCCGCGCTCTGCAGCGGCGCCCTGGGCACAGGATGCCCGCCGGGGATTGATGCTCTTTCCAACTACACAGTATTTGTGACCGAATTTATGTTCTACACGCATACAAATGCTCGATGTCAGGTCTGATTTTCCAAAGCTCTGAGTGCTCAGTATTGGGTGGTGCTTAATATTTTTATACTCTGAACAGCCAAACTTTTAAGATCCTGCCTCTAAATTAATTTAGGCTGCTGTTATGACTATGTGTCTGTAAGATTGCCCAGCATTGTCACTTTATGGTGGGAAAATATTTTCACATTCCCGAAAGGAATTTTCAGGAAGAATTTCTTTACAGAAAGGGCTGTTTAACATTGGAACAGGCTGCCCAGGGAGATGCTGGTATTGCCATCCCTGGACATGCTCAAGAAACCACTGGATCTGGCATTTAGTGCAAGAGTCTGCTTCATAGTGTCTTGATTGGTCAAAGGTTGGACTCGGTCTTAGAGGTCTTTTCTAAGCTAAATGATCCTGTGAAAGATTTTGACAAATTATCCTACAGTTCTAAGATAACCCAACTCATTGTGGTGCAAAACTTAGAATGACTTCTAGTACAATATCTACTAATATAATTTTTCTGTGATAATAGATTCAGTGTTGTTAAGGCAAATATTTGCAAGGCAGAAGCACTTATTGACTCCCGATTTTCATTTTGCATTGTTTCATCACATGAGAAGGATAAGAAATTACTTTGTGCTGTTTAAATACTGTGCACTTCTTAACCATTCTTATTGCTTTTCAAAGCATTCAGTCAGAGCAAAATATTTAAAAATATAATAGTATCCATCTGCCATGATTCAAATATTTGTAGGATTCTCTAACTTCAGAGTTGCATCTCATTGTGTGCTATGGGATGTATCTCTGTCTGACAGTATTCCTGCAATTTGCTCTAATTCATTTTGGCAGAGAAAGGATGTCAAGAGGGAAGCATTCTTGGGAGGCATCAGCACTGCCCTTAGAATGCTGAGACTTTTGTAAAATATAAGTTAGTTACATGGAAAATCTTTTCTTGAGAATGTTTTTGTTTAAATTAAAAAAAAACCTGATCCAGTGTTTTCCTTCTTTCCTCTGTAAATTTATGACCCTGGGCAGTTAGTTTTATCACAATTTAAGGTTTATGAGGATTGGTATTTTCAATGGTTGTTACTATTACAATCCAATTAGAAAGAAATAATCTATTGTAACTTACCATATTAAAAGGCTTTAGCTTTCTATGGAGTCTTAACAAATCTTGTTCACTGCATTTCAGTCTGTTATTATCTGCATATTTATCTTACTCTTTCCAAAAATAAGCAGCTAACTCAATCCTGATATCCAGCTGCTTCAAATCTGTGTTTTAAAATAATATGCCAGACTGTAGAGAATAAGAACCATGAGTTTGTTTGTTGGAGAGGCAGAGCTGCCAGCAACAATTGTCATTCCTAACAGGGCTCTTCCTATGTTTTTTTAGCCCAGTCATGTAGAATTGCTGTGCATTCTTTTGTAAATCTGTTATAAACTGTTTTAAAACTACACTGGAATATTTTGGGGAATATCTATCATATAAACAAAAAAAAACCAAAAAACAAACAAAAAAACCCTACCAAAAACCAAAACAAAACAATCTCCATATGCCTCCAGCCTTTGTATTTTCTTTTGTTTGTGTATTTCCCTTTGTGGGAGTAGAATGAGGTGCTATTGACAAAGGGCTTTCCAATCTTCTTCCACACTGGTTGCACAATAATCAGACTTCTTTTAATTCTTCCAGTCATGTTTCCATTGTTATACATTGGTATCTGTTACAAGTGTCTCTATGCATTTTAATTACAAAAAATTTCAGAACATTTTCTTTAGCCTTAATTACCCTCAGGTTTTGGCCTCAAATAATAAATGATGTCATCCCAAAGTGCTTGAGCAAATAGCTTTCCCTCAGTTAAATGGGAAAGGGTTTAAGGCAGGTTATGCTCAGTGAGGGGTCCCTTAGAGTGCTAGGATTAATTTTGCAGACATTGCACAGGATGCTGTTGAATTGCACAATAGACTGTTAAATCAGGTTAGGGTTGTTCTCCCACCCCACCTCCCTCCCCCGTATTTCTCTGCAGAAGGAAAATGACAGGCTGTCTGCATGAGAAGCATTGTGCTGCAATAAGAAAGGGTTGAGAGTAGAATTAAAACTGGAAACGTTTGTAAAGATGTTACTTTATTATCATTTCTGGCATTTATTCAAACTGCATTGTGAAGATCTTGGTTTGCATTTTTAATAGCTGTTTGAGATAAAAATTCTATATTGCAGAAATACGATATTTTAAAATTGAACATTACAAATTATTCACTTGTTGCTAAAGAATAAAACAGATAACTTTGGGGATACAGTTGTTTGTTCAGAATAATTTTAACAGAATTTTTATTGCAAAATGACTCATCCATGCAGTTTTTAATTTTCTTTGCATCATAAATCTACTCTTCTTTAAAAGTACAGTTTCATATTACACCTAATCCAGTGTAACAGAAGACTGCTGCTGAAAGATGCAGTCCTGCCCTACTCCCTCAGAAACATGTGGCCACAGGATGAGTCACTTTGGTGTGCTTTTGGAGCAGGGAGCAGTGTGCTTGGTGGTACATCACTAAGTTGAATAATCTTAGAGAACTTCCTTTATTATATTCATATGAATAAACAGATACAAAATGAAACAAATACAGAAAGTTGACATTTGGCTGCAAACATTTTCTGACAGTAGAGGAAGGAGGCCTCTAAACAAAAAAGGGAACTGTGAGACCTGGGGAGGGGTAACGTTATATGAAGATTTGCATCCATGGATCACTGACAAATTGTTAATTTGATGGTGATCAGAAGTAATTTTCATATAATAGCTGTTTGGTTTAGTTCAGTCATTTCCTTTTCACCATAACATACTCCTACATCTGATGCTGACTTGAGCCTCTAGGAATACAGGACTTAAACTTTTCTGGTCATTAAGTGCAATTTCCTGTAGAAGAGATTAAGTCATCCAGAAAGGTCACAAGACCATCCACTCTCTTCTCTCTGAACTCTACAAGCCTCAAAAACATCCCCAAATATACGGAGACAGGCTTGAGATTTTTGAGAAAAATCTCAAACATGACACTGACGCAAAAAAAGCAAGCAGGAGATAAACATCCCTGCTGGTTCACTCTGTGGGATTCTGGAAGGTCTGGCTTAGTCAGCAGCAAGGACTGGATGCTCAGTTCCAGGACCTGTTGCAATGCATCTGGATATAGAAATGGTGGTTGCCAGCGTCAAAGTAGAATTCATGCATCTAATTCCACTTTCCCATCTGGACACAGCAGCATCTACTCCAGAAGTGCCAATAAATGAGTGGCCTCAGTGGGAGGCAGCTGGCTGCCAGGACAGCCTGCTGGGTGCTCTTTGCCACTCCTGAGAGAGAAGCAGCCACTGGAGTGGAATTGTTCTGGAGGCTTGTACCCACTGGTACCATCTGGATGACCTTAGCAAGCAGAGTATGTCTCTACAGAAAGCAGCAAATTAAAACCAAAGAATGCTACACACAGGGGTCTTTTCCTGTCTTACTGAGACACAGAGTCTTTCCTGACTCCAAATCTAATTATTGGTTTAGCCCTGAGCATGTGTGCAAGACATAAAAGCAGGCATCTTTTTGACTTGGTGCTTAAGGTTCCCCTCTATAAAATGAGACTGGTAATACAGATTTTTCTTTGAGAACTCTGTTTCATAAATTTTTGTCACATTTCTCAAGGCATAATGATTTAACAGTTGCCTTGAACAAGATGGGTTCAAGGGTATTCATAACAATTGATAGATTAGATTCAAATTTCAATTTTATAGCTTGAGGTTGCTTTCTTATCAGTTGATAACCTTTCACTTGAGCCTGGCCAGATCATTTGAAATCATGGCATGTTATAATACAGAAAATTCAATGGAAACAGAATTTTTGTGACCCTTGACACAGGTGGGAATTTTCATGCCGTTGCTGGGAGTGTCCACATCCATTTCACATTTGTTAGTTTAGTTCAAAAGGTTTGATCCTGGAAGATGGTTCTTCCTCTATTTTATGCTTGGTGCTCATCCAATAGATAAACTATCCCCATGGAAGTGGGACAATTTCTTGTAAATGTGTACTTTCAAAAGATCTGATATTTTGTCTTCAGTTATCTGCCAGATGAAGTTCCAGACGACTCTCATATTGAGGGATTTCTGTTCTGGGGTCTCTTAGCACATTGTGTGCTTGGTTCAGTGCATCTCATCCTCATTTCCTTACAGTGGACAGTGTCTGTCTGTAAGAGAAGTTATTGACTTATTGCAATATTGTGATATTTCAATAGTCATGATTGTCTGACTTAGCTGAATACATTGCAAGCCTGATGTATGCTTTCTGCCCCAAAGTGAGCTTTTTGAATTATTTATTTTGCAGTCAAAGTCAGTCTCTCTTGGGAGAAAATTCAGTGCTAGAAATGTGTACCGTGGATGGAGTATACAGCTTTCAAGTACAATAACAAATTTTTGCTGAGCAATAGAAAGATTTTGTTGGGACTTTTTAAGCATATTATTGGAAATTTTTGGGACAAGAGTTTTCATGTTTTTATAGGAATTGCTGAGTTCTCACTGTCTCTTCCATCTGGGAACAGCTGCTCAGAAAGGGGAAGGAAAAAAAAAGGGTTTTAGCTTCAAGCAAGAAGGGAGAGTGGCAACAAAAACCAGCTGTAGAGTGCAAGATATTGATACCCATGACTTTTGGATATTATGCATTCTATACTACTCAGAAACAAGAGACTGTTGTAAAAAGGACAAAAGAACCTACAGACAAGCACAGTCCCCACAGCCACTTTTGCTCTTCCATGAGCATGAGTTAGAAACATTAACTGCAGTTATTTGATTCCTGCCTCTCCACTACTGTTTTCCACCAAAGATTTCAGTAGAAATTATTCTGAATGGATCTGAAGGAATGCAGTACTTCTGTATTCAGCCAGTGCACTCGCTGGATAAGTTGGACATGATGGCAATATGAAGGAATTGTTTTTCAGATGTGTCATTTTGTTATTAGCTTATGCTGAACTGTTGGGAAGGAAGTCTCAATGCTGGTTTTATCAGATGACATCTTTGCTTTATGCTGCTAGGTTTGAGGTCTCAATAAATATGATCAATCATTTTGCTGTTCTCTGGATACTGCCAGTATAACCAGTGGCAGCTGTGAGTTCTTTATTTTGCTACCAAGGCATTGGCACTCTTTGTTGTGTGTCTGTTTTTGTTAAAAACATCATAGGCTGTTACATCAGTAGCTCAGATAATGCTAATTTTGTTTTCACTTAAAAAATTACAGCTTCTCTAGCAGTCTAAATCTAAGTTAACAGAAAAAGCCAAACAGTTTTCCCCATGGTTTAGAAGATTTAATTGCAGATGAATGGCATTATATTCAACAGGGAATCCTTGCTTGTCATAGGTGGTTATGGGAAGCACAGGTATTTACTGACCTGTAAATGAACTCCACAGATGTCTTCCTTTCTTTAGCCATGATGCTGGGATATTTTATGTTCTTTGTAATTCATTCAAACATAAAAGGACTAGTTATTTACAGGTTTTATGCAGCCTGACTTGATTAAAAATAAAAATGCTCATATAGTTTTCAAGCATGTTAATTCAATTCTGAGTAATGCAAGGAGAAAGTAAAGCAGGAATACTCAGATAGAAGTGTGTGGTGTACAGTGAGAAAATGTGCTAAATTTCCATTCTGGCCTGGATGTACTTGACCATCAAAAACATCTCATCATAAAATCAGTGGAATTCCACCTAGAGACTTAATATTACCTTTTTCAGAATTCCAGCCTGCGGGGGCAATGGAGATGAAAAGTAAGAACCTTTCAATCCCAGAGCTGCAAAGAACTATAGCCTAATCTCCAATTTTTGCTAACAAAAAATGTTTAATGTAAAAAATGTAATTTCTGTGCATGGCACAATGAAGGGCTATAGCCATCCTAAAGTCAAAAACCTGTTTTCAAAGGTAGCTGTGAGTGTCAGGGCTGTGATCCACCAACTTAAACAAGCAGTTTAAGAAAGCTTTATTGTATTATTTTTGCCACTAGTCACAAAAGATGGAAAACCTAGGACAGGTGTAAAACCAATAGCAGTTAAAAATTACCAGCTGGTCATGGTTCCTTTCAACTGATTTCCTTAGTACTGGTTTTACATACTATTTTAATCCAAACTGTAAAGTCTTTTATAAAATACTGATGGGTTTGTCTGTTCCATTAGGGTGATGTTTTTGTCCAAAATCCATCATAGCAAACAGAGTGTACTAAAATCAAGGTTTTCAAAATAACTGGAGTTAAGTGATACGTAAAAATGATGCATGACAAGATCCTGGGCTGTCTCATCTAAAGCTGAAGTTAGGGCGACTTTGAGCAGAGGGTTAGGCCTAGTGACCCCTGAGATCTCTTCCAAGCTGAATCATCCTGTGTCTTTTATATGACTTTGAGGCAAAGGGATGGAAATTGATGTAATTTACTGATATATTAGACCCCCTTGCATTTGATATTTATCAGTAATATTTATAAATGTGATTTTTTTTTTTATTTAAAAGGAACGTGTTTTCATCAAAGCATGTAATATCAGAATTAACTCCAGCTGTAAAAGTTGATGTATTTATTGCCCCGTATGATTTCCTTTGCATTTTCTGCAACTGAAAATTTTATGCTAGTATATTCTTCCATCTTGTCTTCCTTAATTAAAGAGTAATTAAAGAGTAGCTGTGGGAGATGATGTTGTTTAACCAGAAGAGGAGGCTTAGAGGTGACCTTACCACCCTCTACAGCTACCTGAAAGGAGCTTGTAGTCTGTGAGGTCTCTTCTCCCAGGGAGTAACAAGACAAGAAGACACAGTCTTAAAGTGTGCCAGAGGAGGTTGAGGTGGGACATTGGGAGGAATTTCTTCACAGTAAGGGTGATTAGATCTCCCTGGACTGCCCAGGGAGATGGAGGAGTTACTGTCCCTTGAAAGTGTTTAAGGAAAGACTGGATATGGCACTTGATGATTTCAGAGATGTTTTTCAACCTAATTGATTCTGTGATTCTGTAACGCATGAAATCATGTCTAAGATCTGTGACTGATCTTCCTTTATACCTCTCTTCCTTGCAATGTAGCGACTGGATCCGGAATACGGTGCCGCACCACGGAACAAAGATGGGATTTCAGCCAGGTACTGACTTGACTCCCTTACTTGCAAGCAGGCAGCAGCAGCAGCCCGCCGCCGTCCCGGGAAGGCCCCGCACACTGAGGGCTGGAAGAGAAGGGTGTAAAGTTAAGCAGCCGGAGGGGATTCTGCTCCCTCCCATTGTTGCCGTTTGCCAAGACAAGAACGGGGCGGGGGCGGCGGGGCTCGGGCGAACCCTCCGCCCCCGTGCCGGGCGCGCATGCACACACATCAGACAGACCCACAGACCCGGACAGACCGACACAGCGGCGGTCAGATGGGACATTTCTGCAACAAATAACGCTGCCCCGGGGCTTCGCATCTGGAAGTTAATTGCGGCCGGGAGAGAGGGTGGCATTTCCCGGCAAGGGTTATTTATTAGTTTCTCGCCGAGGGGGAGGCAGCTCGTAGCCGGCGAGTGTGAAGAAGTCACTCAACAGGTCCTTTACCACCAGCGCTCTCCACTTCCCCGAGCCGACCTGGATAAAAGCGATCGCTGGCGCTTTGTTATTTTAATGATTCGAGGCCGGCTTGGGGTTTTAGCTCCGGGCCTGTTCATTATACAGAGGATGTAGGAAATTTGCGGGAGGGGGAAGAGGGGAGGAAGGTGATAAACGTTTTGTTACTGGTCTTTGCCTTTTGTTCCCGTTTCTGGTGTGTTTTGCTGTCAGACTTTTCTCGATTGATTCTCATATTCTTTTTTATTTTTAAAAATATACCTTCAATAACTTTTGAGTTGTGTGTTTTGGTTTGTTCCTTTCCTTTCTCCTGATGTCTGGTTACAGGTTTAGTTGAAGCGTGGTGATCCGGGAACACTGGAGGGAACACAACTGACTTTCATTGATTTTCCTTTTTGTTAGACTGTCACTAAAGATTTTCTTGGTTTCAGATCAGATCCTTTGAGAGCGTTGCTGCAACACAAAGTTCAGAAGTTTTTAGGGCATTTTTAGAAAGGCGAAACCATCGGGAAATATGTAAAAGAATGTGAAAAACAAACTTCAAACCCTGATAAAGCTTAAGATCTAAACCTTTGTGTTGGATGGAACAGTTACAGGTTTAGACTCCCCTATGAAGTCTTTCTAACAGAATTAGCAATAAAAGTTTTGGCTTAGTACGTCTATTGTGTGTTTCACTAGCCATGGGCATGGTACTCTACAGGCTCATTACACCACTGTATATTTGTGTCAAGTTTTGCATCTTCTGATAAGTAAATTGCGACTATTACAAGTGATAGTATTTGACTTGTAATACACTTGAATTAATGTATATTGACGTTTATAGAAATATGCAGATGCAATTTGTTCTGGATTTTTTTTTTTTTTTTTTTTTTTTTTTTTTTTTTTTGCTTACGTAGTTAATGTCATTGTGTGTGTTAGACAGGATTCTGCCACAATAAAATTCTTTTAATACAATGATTTTGACTGACATTTAGAACAGCAAAACTTACACTCTTTCCAGTTAGCATAAATCCCCCTTTATTGCTTACAAATAATGCACCAATTTAGCTTAAAAAATATTTGTACTAGTTTCTGGTTTATTATATTTTCAGCTTCAAGTTCAGACTTCCCTAGCCAATTTATTAGATACCTTGCCTGATTGTGTAGTTATAATTTTGAGGTCTGATTTTGTAATACCACCCTTGCACGTGATTGCCTCAGTAATGCAGGCAGGGCAGCATTTATTAGAGTAATGACTGCAGGATGGTACCCATTGTCTCAGTTATGTGGTATTTATCTTGGGCTGCATGTAAGTTTTGAGTAGACTTGACATACTATTAAATGACTGATGGCCCCTCTAACACATTGTCTGCTCTGGAGCAGGGCTGCCTTTGAAGTAGTACCCTGTAGGAAGTAAAGAGACTATTTGCTCTATTAAAATTCCTTGGTATTTCCTCTGTTTAACCACAGGCCACTTCCCCTCTGCCACTCTAAACACTGCAGGGACACTGACTGATTGAAAAGACACAAGCCCTAAGTAATTGTATCCTATTCAAATAGTTATTTTAATTGCAGGTTATTTATAAGTAGTGTCTAATTAATGTATGTTAAGGGCATGAATAAATCTTAACATTTTATACAGAGAAAGTAAAAACATCTAGTTTGCATTAAATGAAGTGGTTGAATTGAGGTGATTCTCAAGGGCATAAATAATCTAAAAATATATAATTTAACTTTTAAGGGTTGTTCAAGGAGAAATAAAATGTGGTTAGCTGGGTTTGTATGTGCATTTAGATACATGCACATTGGGTATTTTCCTCTTCTAAAATTGTAAATGTGGGTTGCAGTTCCCTATGGTGCATCTTTTTTTCATCATTTGAGTGGTTTTTTTTTTACAATATGTTTTCCATTTTTCTCTATACACACAGAGGTAATATACATGCACAAGTAATGCACGAGTTGCTCTCACTGTGCAAAATACAATTTTAATTATTCTCAATATTCTGAAGCAGTAAAAAACTGACCTAATGAGAGCATTTTACTGGACTATGGTTAAAAGAATTTGATGAGGAAGTATTTGTTGGCTTTATTCATAGCTCCTGAAATTATTAATATCTAATGTTTTCAAAACTAAAAACTAAATCACATTCTAGATGTGATTTTTTTGTTTGTTTTACAACTTCCATCACAAAATATATTTAAAACCTGTATTATTCATCATCTCTGGTAATATACTGGCATTTGTCTTGCAAACTCTACATGTGTCTAGCAAGAAGGCAGTTAATACCAGGACAAGTAACTTAACGTTACTGTGGCTAAGAATTATCAGATTTCAGTGGGTTCAGGACTGTAGAATTTGGATTGATTTTGCTTGGTGTAGGATACCTTTCATTGATGTTTAATAGAAATTTTGATGTATTCCAACACTTAATATTATTTCACGTTAGGCTAGACGTTTGCTTAAAGTAGAATAGTATTGCAAAGTAGTTTTCCATATGGATGATTGTAGGACCTCATATGCATACCTTTATCCAGAAAAAAGAACAGTTCAGAGAAGGGCCTGTTCTAATCTAGAATAAGCATGTCCACATGGGGAGCTATTCTGGAAAAGTAGTCCCTGAATTTTTCTTCTGTCATGAGGTGCACAGAGAAGACAGGCGTGTAAACTGAGGATGATTTGAATAGATTTCAGTTTCATTTATTTGGTGTTAAACACATGAGCAACTTTACTCTCAAGTTGTTTTGTAGATCCTAGTGGAACTACACATACAAGTAAATTTTATTTTTTTTTTTTCATCTGTTTAATTCCTCTGAAGTTCCTGGCACTAAACCGTGTTCAGTATAAAACTTAAATTTAATGTGACCATATGATGAGGAAGAATAAACAATCCATCATTTTACCAACCCTCCCCTCCTTGTTAACAGAGAGTTGGACCTTCCTTTGCTCTGCTAAACAAAGCTTCTCAGACAGACTGGAGGGCTCTGTTCCTGTGCACTCTCCCTGAAACTCCCTGTGTCCCCTTCTATACTCTTTATGTAAGGAACTTTCTATTTCCTTTCTACTTCAGAGCAAGGACACTGGAGATTTCCTACTGTTCCACTATTGGGAGCTCTGCCTGCCTCATTATTCTTTAGTCTCATGCTGCTGTGTCCCTACATTTATCTTCTCAAGCATACCAAAGTAGACTTCTCTACAGTTAGAAATCTACCAGGCACAGAGCTAGGTCATACAGAAATACTTTTCCCAGCTAAGGTTGTCTTTCGGGAACTTTATTTTGGAGGAAAAACACCCCATAAAATGGTAAGAAATTACCAAAGTTTGAATTTCTCCCTTTCATTTCATGCTGTTTTCCAACAGTTAAAACCCCCAGATTTTCTTTTGCAGAGTATTTAAAAATTTTAAAAGGTATTAGGCAGAAGAAAGACCTAAGATGGAGCACCGTGGAAGGTGTTAATGTTTGCCATCAGGGTGTTCTTTAATCTATAGACAGTTCCAAAGCTGCTTTAAAGGTCTGCAGACCAGATGACAGCAGTTCCCTATCTGCCATTTTTTTGGAATTTACAGAATCAATAGATTTCTCTCCCTGGCATTCAGAACAATGTGATAACGTTTCAGAATTGATGAGATGGGTCACTTAAAGCTTTCTGTGTTCTGTGATTAGATACATGCAACATGTTGTCTGCAAGGCTTTGCAAGCATGGTCAGTCATGCAGTAGGCATCTCTATCACTTCTGTTTAGCTTAGAGTTTGGCTCCAGGTTCTCTCCAGGGTTTGTTTTGGGATTTTCTTTTTAATTTCATTTATTGAGTAATGTAGCAGAGAATGAGACCCCATTCCTGCTCTAGTGTCAAAAAGTGTGGATGACAATCTGCCTTTTTAAATGAACTTAAAAATGCACAAAGGAGCATAAATGTGTTCACGTTTAAAGTAGCAGATGACTGTTTCCTCAGGAATTGTGAGGCTCTACAGTTTAATGCTGTGTTTTCAGAATGAGCATTCATATACATGACCTAGAGAAAAACATATGGAAACATACGTTTATGTAATTGAAACTAACTCTCAGTATTAAAAACGAAATTGTGTATTTCCAACAAAATCGTCTATTTCCTTAGGTGTTTGCATGAAACTGGGCAACCTGAATATGATGATAATAATTCATCAGCTGTTAACAGCGTTTCTGCAGTTGAAGTCGCTTGGGACTGTTACAGATTTGATTGATTTCTCCTCTAGAATGTGTCTCTTATTTTAGATGCTGAACTCCATTCCCTGTCTTACTTCCCCATAAAATCTGCTTTTGAGTAAGTACAAGTGTAGAAACTGCTGTATCAGACTTGTTAAAGTCTTGAGACATTTATTTAAGAACAAGTTCTGCTTTAACACATTAATACTTTATAGTCCACTGGTGAAATGATGTTAAGCTGTCATGATTAGAAGATACTAGCTTTTCTTTAGATAATTATTTGTTAATGTTAATATAACATGGATGTTACTTACTTAAAACTGCAACATTTACAGGGTGTTTAATAAGGACCGGCTGTCTTTTCCAACAGATCAGTCTAAAGATGATGAAACAAAGCTTTGATGTGACCTTGCCTGCTTAATTATGCTCAAAGGCTGGATTTTACCCATAAATTTAGCATGTGTTTTTAGAAGCAAACAAGAGGAGTGTGAAGTATTACTGCAGAACTGTTAAGCTTGAATGCTGTTTTTAGTTTTTAAAAGAAAAAATTTTTTTCAAGTATATTGCTTTGATTTTATATTTACTGCTGCCAGTATAATGAGGTGTATTTGAAAAAAATTTTTTCTAAAACTTTAGTGCTGATGTTCCTATGGCATTGTTGTATTGTAAGACAATATTACATTGTTGTATTTATATTTAAAAATTGATATTATGCATTAATACATCACACCTAGGAAAAACCACATAAAAGTAGTATGAGTTACATGAATGCTTATTTTTTATATCCTTATCCCTATATCAATTATAAAAAAGGATTGAAGGAAAGGGTAAGTTACAGTAACCTAGAATAATATTAGGTCGGTACATCTGAAGTACTTAATTTTAGGTTATGGTAATGTGAGACTTTATTTAAGGGTCAGAATTTAAGTGCAGATTTGAAAAAGGATTTTATCCTTTCATGCATATAGTATTTTATAATTGTTTCACTGTCCTGTTTGTCCTCCCCAACTCTCCTCAAAAGCAATGGCACATCCTGACGCCCAATATTTCTGTGTGATTTTATCATACAATCTTTGACCAGATATATACTTAGTAAAGTAGTGAATACAGGCATTTGCCAGTAATGGATAGGCTCATTGCAATGTTCATGCAACAGAAGCGTAGGTATTATAACTCTGGTTAGCCAAAATTCTACCAGCCTAGCCAGGGTATAAATGTGTATTTCAACATGCTTCAACTTGTTTCTCTTAGTAAATTGTACTTTCAGCGTCATGTCTAAGACACCATTTATGGAATTTAAAGGTACATTGTTCTGTCACCTCACATCTCTGCATGGTAAATTCCAAGAGCATGAGGAAAGTCAAGTGTGCAGGTTAGGATTTGTTCTCCCACTTTGATTTGATTCTTAAAAATAATTAAAGCTTGGATTGGAGTTTTATCAGGCATCAGCCCATGTTCTGGGAGATACTGTATTCTCTGTATTCTCTGAAATTCTCTCACAATAGTGGCTATTGAAGAATTGTTTCAGACATTCTACTTTTACTATTCCTCCTTGGACTGTTGTTCAGCAAGACAGTAAATCTGCTTTTGGAGCACATCAGTCATACTCCAGTGAGCCCAAATAAATGTGAGAGGTAGCTTTGCTCTAGGAGATTCCATGCTGCATCAGGTGTCATACCTGAAAGCAGGAACTCTGAGATGTGTGTTCTGGTTGATTCAGGGGAACCAGAGTTGTGTGTCTGTGACTGATCTGAATCAAATGTGTCCCTGCTGCCTGTGAAGTGCTGCCCTCTGTGCTGACGGGGGCACCTTTGCTTGGCAGCATGGCATGACCAAGCCAGCAGCCCCCGAGTCCCTCCCAGACCTTCTCCTTCCCTTGCACTGCAGAGCTGCAGCAGTGCCAGAGCAGTGCAGCCTCTTGCAGAGCAGTGCTGCTGAAAACTGTCCTTCCCCAGCCTTTGTATTCAGAAGACTTCACACTGAAGGTCCAGCTCCTCCTGTGCTGAGCCCAGGGCTCACAGGAACAATGAGGGGCAGTTGAGGAGCGTGTGGAGTTCAAAGGGCTCCAAATAAATGTGTGTATCGGGCCATGAGTAGCTGGGAACGGTGCCTGTTACAGCAACCAAACAGCATCAATCAGATCTTGAGGCTGCTGTCTGAAGGACATGGTAGGCCTGCAGATGTGCTTGGAACTGCATATTCTGGCCTTTAGGTTTCCAAATGATTGATTTGTAATGATCTATCCATAAGATCCTTTATCTCACAAAATTGTGTGTAATAACCATTTCTATATCCCTGTTATATGGCCCTGCTGGATTTTCCTCATGGTTGGTGGGCAGACTTGGATTTTAATTTCTGACCTTGCCTGTGTTCTTCACTCTTATATCAGTGGGAGTGACTAGGTATTTCTGATCTTACTTCTGACTACATTCAAATCCAACCAAGCAATCAATGACTTCCCTGACTTTTTTTGTGTACGGCTGTGGGAAAATTCCTGGTTGGCTGGCTATGAATTAATGAAAATCCTTAGAATGCTTCACTAATGATAGCTCCTGTGGCTTTAAAAATGCTATTCCCTTTTTTAATTTGAGAGAGGTCACAGAGGTTTACAGAAACTAAGAAAAGAAAACTTAACATCTGGTTGTGCTCTGTAGATGACTGCTTTTGTGTGAAGAAAAGTTATGGCGTCACCTCAGCATCAAACACATTCAAGGTGATCCTTTCTAAGAACTCTTTGCAAGAGCCCTCTTTGCTCAAATTGTGTTTTCTAATTAACTTTGCTTTGTATTTTCAAATGGGGGATTTTAGTTCTCTGTGGGAATCCCAAACTAATATTGTTGCTTAAAGTTTACCCTACCTTTTCAAAATTTATTTTCCTGAGTTTTGTAATTACAGCATAACAAGATTTCTGTATGTTTTCTAATATTTTCCTATAAAAGTTACAGAACTTCAAGAGGAAAAGGCTGATGGGTTGGATTTTGGTATTCGTGAAAGGAAATTTTTTCTGTGTTTGCACACACACCCCAATCTGTTTTCCTTTCAAACATGGAAAAGTAAGGGATTTCTTTCTGGTTTTATTGGGCTATTTTGTTTAAAGAGCTAAAACCTTACCTATTAAAATCAGTGGCAACACTTTGACTTCTGTTTTGATGGGGTTTTCTTTCATCCTTCGAGTGGCTTGATGCTGTGTGCTTGAGCTGCTGGGACTGACTTCACATGGGAGCTGGGGAGTGCAGGGCTCTCCTCTTGGCTGCTGCCTTGTGTCTGTAGGGATGGAGGTCACCAGTGCTCAGTGCACATCCCCAGTGCATCCCATGTGGGGAGGGTTTGGGTGATGTCCTCAGCAGGGGCAGTGCTGCACAGATCCACCCTCATGTGGAGCGGGTGAGCTGAACAGCAGGAGCAGGGCTGGGGGGCACAGCTGACCCAGCTGGGCAGTGGCTGGCAGGGCAGTATCTGCTGCTTAGGCTTTGTTGGTAATTGCAGTCTTCAGTCTCACTGTTGCATTGGTGTATCCAATGGAACAACCCATGTAGTGTGTTCTTGCATACTGAGGAGTGCCCTGTCAAGTTGTGTCTTTTGTTTATCCCACAGGAGTAACTTCCTTGATTCCAACCTTAATGATTCTCTGATTTTTTTTTCCCTCCCCTCAAATGTACCAGAGTAACTTTGGTTGCAGCTGCTCAGCCAATGAAGAATTCCATCCTTTTCCTCTGTCTGAGCTATTAAGGTGCCAGTCTGTATCTTGTCTCACAGCCCTTGTAAAGCCTGCCTGCACTGCTTCCTATTCCTCCAGTTTCTATGGAAATCAATTTTATCTTCCCGTCTGGGCTTGCCCGCAGTTGTAAGCAGTTGTAACAAACTGAGAATGGAAGTTGAAACTGGCAAATTGTGCAATTTTTGCTGAGTATAAAGGGTGCTCTGTCTGGATGAACTTTAAATACCATGTGGGAAGGGAGCATTGCTGAACTGTAAACCTTTTTGGCAAAGTTTTCAAGCTTGTGCTGGGCTTGGCCTTGAAGTTTGAGAGATATGTGGGGTGGAAATGGGTGATTTAAGCTTCACCCTTTAAGTGTGAGCAGACCCTTAAAAGCTTGGAGTGCCATTCTGAAAAAGAATGGAGTGCCCTAACTCCTGTTAACTTTCAATGGGTTTTGTTTTCTTTTGTGGCTCAGAGGTGTAGGTATGTTTTATATTGACACAGCAGTGAAGCTGGTTAGTGAAATTCTCACTCCCATCTGTTTCCTCCCACTTTGGCGTTGGTGTTTGCCCTTCCCTCTCCACCTGTTTTACTGCACCTATATGTGTGCTGCAATGTAAACTGCATTCTTAAAGCAGTTTGAATTGGAAGTATTCCTACATTTTTGGTTTGTTTGTTTTTTCCCCTTTTCACAACTGGAATGATTTCAATGGCATGGATAAAATGAGGTCCCCATGCATTTATGTTAAATATGTGTTCAGAATTGGTGAACTACAGCATGGAGGCAGAGGAACTGGACAGGGGAGTCAGGAAATCCCCAGGCTAATTTTGTGATTAGGCCCAGTGTTCCATGTAGCTATTCAGATGCTTTTAACATTCCCACCCTTAAGCTGTGTTAATTTAGATACTCTTAAAGGTATCTCATTAAAAGGGCTTGTTTGAGGTTAGTGTAATGAGCATATAAATTATTCAACATTTTTCATATGAGTGTTTTTTAACAGTGAGTTTTTCACAAGCAAGAAGATGATAATGTTTCAGAAATCACTTCAGCATCTGTTGAAATGCAGCCATCTCTGTGGTGGAATACAGAGCTCATGGTAACATTATACAACCCTTCCTGCCAGGAAATGAAGAGTAGTGTATTCATTTGTAACCCAAGGGGGGCACTTCACTATCCAGCCTACAGTTTGTGAATGGAATTTGGTCATTTACCACTAAAATTAGAGAACGACCCAGTGGGTCTTACTAACTCTCTTTCTTATATTGCTCTGAAGACAGCATCTCTCATTAATACATAGTCTATGAGCAAATTTCTGTAGTTAGGGGGTACAGTTAAGGATTATTCCCCATTTTAAGGAGCTTTCATTTTGTTTACTCTGTCAGAATTTTATCTGAGGCCTCCTGGTACTGCTTCACAAAGCAAGTGTTAGCAGCCCCAAATGGAGAAAAGGCCAGATGTATATAGCCTGATGCATCTAGGGTTTTGCTTTTTCTGTTGTTTACTACAAAAAAATTAGCTGAAATACTTTTCAAAGAACCCGTAAAATGATCTATTGTATAATAGCAACTTTGCTTTATTGTTGAATTCTCTGTTTTGAGCAAATTATTTTGGTGTTTAATAATTACCTTAGTGTAGCTTCTGACAGGAAGAATACGTTAAGTACGAAAAGAGTTAAAATAAGAAACAAAAAGAAAAAACACCTAACTCAGTAAGACCCTTAACAGGTGAAAAGTTATTATTCCATGCTTCTTCAGAACATCAAAGGAAACAAAGCCTTTATCTTTTATTCATTAGCTAGGAATAATGCAAGTTGGTATAGCTTAGGTTTCTCCTTAAAGTTGCATTTGTAAGAGTAATTCACTAATCATGCCATTCACTTTTGGGGTTCTTTTTCATTAAGGACCACTGGCCGTGAAATGTCATGCAGAGGTTTGAAAATGGGACATTCACCTCACTAAAGAATGAGCTGCAACGACAGACGTTTCTTTTTATTACCTTCTGGCAGTAAAAATAGGAGTCAAAGCCCCAAATAAGTGATAGAATAACATCCAATATTGTCTAACAGTGCTGGTAGCTGTGGATGATGATTGCTCAGTGTAACCAACTGCAACTGATTTACATCTTTTAGTTATTGTTTATTATATTCCATTCAACCATTGAAGCTTCAGTGTGCAAACTCCAGTTGTTTCTCTATGTGCTTGTCTGTGGCAATCTGACTTGGATTTCTAGGTGTGATTTCTGCCTCTCCTCCCACTGTGGTTAGGTTAGGTTTTTATTTATTTACAAAAAAAAATTTGTTTCAATGTTTATATTTTACAATTACATCCAAGTAGTATTCCTGCTAAAAGCTGTCATTTTTACCAGCAGTGAAACTTGATGATCTTTGGATCTACTTCTCAATTTACTACAATAATGTGATTGTATTTTATATCTTCCTGTTCAGTGTTTTAGGATATAGGTGTTTAGTTCAGTGTTTAGCTGTACAGGTGATCAGTTTAGTGCTGATAGAAAGAAGTCAAGTGAAAGTTTGTGAGACACACGGGCTCAATTTAACTTTTTAATCTGTGTATTAAATGCTATCTTGAAACTTACATTGCAATCTGGCTTCTTAAATAAGATGAATGCCAGAAGACAACTTGTTCATTGTCATTCCGTAAAGAGACTTCATTTCTTAAAGTGACTACTTCCTGCAGAAAAAGGTCAGTTAGTGTGTCTGTATCTTTAAAAATAAAAGGTTAAACAATTAGTGTAAATGCTTTTCCAAGCATTTTTAAATTCAGATGAAATTTTGTCATAACTTGATCAAAGTCACACAACCTGTGGCTCTGTTTTTGTTACACATGCTGATGGTCTGTGGATAACATTACATTTTTTCAGCATGAAACTGAACACTTCAAATCCCTAAAGCAGGCTCAAATTTATGGTTAATAAAAGAATATATTGTACTGGATGTCATCTGTTATATCACTCTGGGAACAGAAACTGGCAGTGAATGGACAGGAAATATTTCCATTTCAAATCACTTCAGTCTATGGTTTAGGGTGAGTGTCTGATTTCAGGAAAATCACTGTGAATATCCATGTAATAAAAAAACCTAAGAAGAGTATAAGCTTTTTCAAATATGTGTTTTTGCTTTATAGTATTTTATGGGCAGATACTGCTTACTAATGTCACGTATTTTTTTTATTTCAGTCTTGATCCCTTAACCTTTTCAAGGCAGAAGGAATAGTGATGTGCTGGGTTGATGCTGAATTGTGTCCCCATTTGAAATGTGTGTTCAGGTACCTTTGCCTGCCAAGTAAGCAGCAATTTGATGAGTTGCTGTGCAGTGGCCAAACTGTTTCGAAGTCTCAGAGCTTTTGTGTTTTTAATTGGTTGGGTTTTTAAGAGTGTGAATTCCTATGTGTTGGTTGGGTTCTTCAGCTCAATGCATTTCTTCAGATTGTCTGCTCTTCAAATGTCTTATAAGGTGTGAGATCCATGGACTGGGACTTTATTAATGGAAACTTCAAGCAGTCAGGTTGAAATTTTGGTATGTTTTTCATGTGTGAAGTAGTACTTAAACAGCTCTATGTTTTAAAGTATTTAAAGCATTTCGAATAACTACATTTTAAATGGATGTGTTTGTCCAGGGAACATGAAAAACAGCAGAAAAAACCATTTAAATTTTTATCTTAATCATGTATTAACATCCTGAAATACTCAACCCTACATCAAGTTATATAGGTGTGTGGAATTTTTTTCAGCTTTGCAGGAACACAAAATACAAAACAAGCCTTAATAGGGTGAAGATTTATTACTTACTTTGGGTGGTTTGGAAAAGTTTTATTATCTGAAGTGTAGGCTAAAAAAGTAATTAAATCTTTATGTAAAAACAAAGCACTTCTTCCTTCTGAAGACAAGAAAAGTTTAATCTAAAGATTCATGGTGAAACCTGTTAGTTACTGTATCATTGAAGGACATGAAATGAAACCTACCTCTAGAGTGCTGTGCTGGGATTACTTGAGCAGTTCATGTGCTTGATGTAGGATTCTAAAAGGACTTTTGTTTTTATTTCTATGTTTTTATAATTTTAGTGAGATGGGTGAAATGAATTAGGATACCCTCCTTCCAGGTTCCTCTGGCTTGTCAGGACAGTGTGGAATGAGTCTGATTCTTAATGCTGCTGCTTGAGTGGAAACCAGAGGTATTTCTTTAGTGCAGCACAGCCGGGGTATTTTTCCTGAGGGTAAATTGACTTTGTACCTTTCCTGCATCTTGTCAGAGTCAGCCAGAGCAGAACAGACCCATATGCCAAGCCTGCACTTGTACCCCAGACATTTGATTTTAGGGTTTGTGTAATTTTTTCCCACAGTATGATTTACTATTATTATTATTTATTAGTGAGTATTGGAATTTATAATTTCCAAAAATTTAATTTGACTGAAAAATTAAATGTTCTCAAGATATAGATGTTCTTTGCCATGGGTTTGTAGGTTTTTGGGGTTTTTTTTTGTTTGGTTTGGTTTTTTAGTCAGATGATTGAATTTTAACCAATAATACAAGAAGGAAAAGTGTTCCAAGGTTCTAGAAAAAGATTTAGAATGAAAATCTTACAAGAGCTTAAACAGTAGTTAAGCAAATGGCACCAATGAAGTAATTTAAAGCCCAAGCAGGTTGTGGTTCAGGTTGTGTCAGTGTTTTAGTAGATATCACATTTCACGTCAACTACTGTATTAATTAGTATGAAAAGGGCAGTCATGAACTGGCCGTGTACCATACAGATAGGATGTGTAATCTTTGCTTTGGCTAACTTTCAAAAGCACTTAACATGAAATACTTAGGAAAAATGGATCTCCTCAAGTGTTTAAGTTGATCAATTCTATTATAAAGTAAGTTATCCATAGGGTGTGATTTTCAATAGTGGAAACTTAATGCAGTCAGACTGGAGTTTCAGTACCATTTAAAACCTTAAAACTCTCTTTTAAATATTGTAGCTAAATTATCTTTTGTAGTAGTTAAACACTGCATGGGACTTGATAGCACAGAATGCCTAAAGAGTTTACCAGTACAGATGTGCTAAAAGCACACATATTTCCCTGATTTTTTTTTCCAACAGTAAAATTTAGCAATACTTAATGCTTTTTGAATTCAAGTACTGAAGATAGATGAGCACACAGGGAAATTGGAATGTATTCTGTCTTCTCCTCATCTTTTTCTTCATTGTGAAAAGCCCCAACAATCCTGATGGCAGAAACTATTCAGTGTGAAGGAGTGAATCACGAGGTGAAGTTCATTCAAGGTTGGCAGTTCTCAGAAAACTGTGTTTTGGATGGTTTTCTTTTATTGTGTTCAAATTCCTGGTGTTGATTATTTGCTGGAGCTTTTCCTACTTGTCTGTAAGTGGGGGAGCTCCAGTTTGCAGGCAGAGACAGGCTGGTATAGTTGCAATATTTTGCTACTAGTTCTTCTAAGTATCCTTCAGGTGAGCAAGAAGTGTGTTTGTGCAGCTTTGTGTATGTTTCTGACACTTCCAAATGGAGTTTTTTTGGCTGCAGATATGATGGCTGTACTCCGTAGAGGGCAACCAGGGGTGTAAAAATGGCCTGGCAGCCAAAGCTTTAAATTTGCAGCCACCAAATGTATGTGCCTGTGTCTCTGAAGTTCAGCCATGTACATCAGTACACAGCAAGCACTGGACCTTCTAATCCTCTCTGTTGAATGTATTACTGCTTAAGCTGTGGAGTAATTTTCATCTTCTCTGTGGACCTTGACTAGACAGAGGCTTTGAGAAGGAATTATTTCCTAAAAGTGTCTAGTTCAGCAGTAAGAATCTCTCTTGGCAAAGATTTTGGGGAGGTGGGAGTAACAAAGAGTAGCAGCAGAAGAGCCAGAGCCCGTCTGTGTAACACAGCTGAAGGAAAGGCAGCGTGACTGAGGCTTGAGTCTGCTTACAGGAAGCAGCTTCTGCAGCTTGTCCATTAATTGAGGGGAGGGAAGAAAAGGAGGAGTACTTGTTTTTTTTCTAGGATTTGTGGGGAAAGGTAATTGGTTTTATTAGCACAGTTGATGTACAAGAACGTTTACTTCTAACCCCAAAGTATTTTCAGTCATTGTGTTTGACACAAGAGTCCCTCAATTTTTCTGTCTTGTTTTTTTCCTGCTCATCCACAGTAAAAAAGTCTGGAAAAGTCATCATACTGCTGTGTTCTGAAACTGCAGCAATCTGCCCTTCGCTCCTGATGAGCAGATTGTATAACATAGCTGTGTATGGAATAAATACAGCACTTCTTGTGTCCCTCCTGGTAGTGAACTTAGGCACCATTTCATTGCTACTGAGTAGATGCCTATCACATTTCTAGTCCTGGCTTCTCATTACCCAATGCTTTTTAACTTCTGTAGCTCAGGGATGGGAACTTCAGGAGGAGATGATTGTGTTATTTTAAGGAAAGTTGGTTTTTTGCTTCATCTCCTGTAAAAACAATTTTTATGTGAAGTATTAAAAATACTATTGGTGGAATGGTAAATGATTCTATAAAGCTAGAACATGGGGGTTTGACAAGTAAATAATTGTTTATTCCTGGACTAGAACCATACTGCTTATGAATTCAGTTTTAAAATCTCATGGATGAGTGTCTGTTTCTAAACAATTGCGTGTTTCTAAATCCCTAAGAATAGGTTTTGATGTCCAAAATAATTGTGTTATTTCAAAGGGTGGGATTAAGATGGAAGAATCCCAAATCCTATCTCCTTTAAAAGTTTTGTGAGTTCTGTGGCCCTTCAGTCAGTGCAGTTATTGCTAAATTACCTAGCCACCATATCCTCCTGAGACAAGGCTTTGGTCTATTTATATGTTGGTCCTACAAAACCAGTGTGCATTAATATTCTTTACAGTCATGGTCTCTTGTGAATATGTAATTCTTTCTGTACTTGTGCCTTGTATGTTTCATTCATGTAAGTAAGAACTGAAGTGAACTTTCTAAGAACGTGCGTTTCATGTTTTCTGATGGCCAACTCTCAAAGAATTTCAGTGACTTTCAAATAGTGCAGGAGAAGTATCTGGGAGGAAACATTGTCTGAATACACCAAAACAAAATAGATGTTCTATGTCAATTTTTTTCACATTCCAGCCTTTATGTGATCTTTTGCTTTAAAGATTTTCTTGCAAGCAGCTGTTCTTACCATTTTCAGAAGTTTCAAATTGGATAAACTCACCTTGTACTGCAAATAGAGTATTTGTAGTCTTCCTGCTCTGAAGTTGTTTTCAATGAAAATGTTCAACATCGCAGTAAATTTCAGATTAGAATTTTCTGTAGGTCAAGCAGTTAGGAATAAAGCAATTAATCCACATTTGATGGCAGTTTCCTGAGGGGTTTTTTTGTGAGTGTGTGTGCACTTTGGCATTATATTGAGAAATGAAGAGTCAAAAACTCACCTGAATTAGTCATAATTGAGAATTGAGTTCTGGCTGAAGCTTCAAACTGAACCTATGAAGTCAGTGCTAGTTACTTTTACAGATTTTCTGTTCCTTTGGATGAAACCTGAAATCAAACAAAGAGCTTGTGCTAGGAGTTTCCAGATTGAAAGGTAGAAATCTGGCAGCAAAACATTGTTACGGAGCCATTTATGATTTTGGACATAAGCTCCTTTAGTTGTTTTCCAGGTGCCATTGCATTTGCTCAGCTTTAAAGGCAAAGACTTTCTTTTTGGAACCTACTCCCTTGGAAGTACTTATTTAGGAAAAGCAGCAAACTTTTATGTGCCTAAAATCTTGAAAGATACAATTTGTAACTCTGATGTATTTTTCTTTGCTTTCTTTTTTTCCCTGATGCTCTGTCCTCTGAAAGCTACATAATTTCTTAATGTGGTAAGCAAAATCAATGAATGAATGTATTCATATATATGATACACATGTTAATATGGATAACACATCCATTGATCTATCATGCTTCAGTCACTTCTTGAAAGTTTTTATTTTCTTGTTTGTCTTCTAACTGTGTTTGAGCATCTTTATGAGACAAAGACTCTGCCTTTCAGCTTGTGGCTCTGTGTGCACAGTAAGTGCATGGTCAATTAAATGAATGAAAATAGATTGTTTAATTTTTTCATGGACAGGTTAGTTTAGAAGTGCTTGGGCATAAGCTAAAATTCAGTGCTCATGCAATCATTCCAATAAGTGTGAGGAACCCTGTGGGCTTACTGAGGTTGTGGGTAACTTCTTACCAGAAGAAATATACTCTCTGAGTGGAATAGTCAGCTTGCTGATTTGACAGTGTGCTGTGCAGTGTGTTAAGCAGTAAACGTCCACTACAGGTTTCATTAATTTCTTCTCCATTACTTCAGATATGTGTTATTCTGTTTGTTGTTTAGAGCACAAATCAGTGTTTCTCAAACTAAGCAGTGTTTCTTTGGGCCCCCCTAAAAGCAACTCTACCATTTGTAGCCCCCTTCCTCCCCAGTCATAATCACCACTCCTGCACCTGTCTTGGCATTGCTTTTTCTCCCCCTTCTCCTTCCCATACACCTCATCTTTTCTCAGAATTCTCCTACTAAGGGTCATGTCCCACAGTTAAGAGAACACTGCTATAGCTACAGACTTTTGGCTTTTGTCCAAATATCTTTAGACCAGCATATTTCAATATTGTTTGTGCGAGATGGGCTGTGTTTGAAAATATTTATTCTGTTAACTTCTGGAGGCTTTTTGTTTGTTTTTAGAAGACTTTTAATTTACCAAATATAATTTACACAAGAATGTTGGAAAAAATAAGCTGTGTCCGTGCAAACAATAGAAAACTTCTTAGGCAGACTTTCAAATTGCATGAGAGAAATTAGAGCTGATACTGCCCATTCTGTGCCATGCTTTGCTGCAATAAATCCCTGAGTTTGACTCAGAGATTTAAGATTTTCATGGTAGGTGGTGAACAGTATAGATTAAACTTCTTCCTTTGTTGTTAAGTTGTGCCCCTAATAACTGCTGTTCCTTAAAGAAACCAGTTCACATAATTTCAGTCAGCAGCTGCATGGAGCTGTGTTGCATCTTAAGAGTCATGCTGTAAATATTTCTTGTAGTGTTTATCCTTACAATGGTTTCTCATGTCTCTGTCAGACAGACTTGTGTAAGATAACCTTCCATGCTGCCTTTTTAAAATAGAATCTAAACTGGGCAGGAATGGGGCATAATGAAAAGGCATTTTTGGTTTGGTAGGTTTTCTTTTCTTCAAATGGGATATACTGTGGCTCATGCTCTTCAGCCAGCATGTTTCACCTCAAAAATCCCCCAAAACCCCATGAAATGAGTATCCATTAATACCTTTCAGGATCACCTCCTTCCCTGGAGGGATTTAAGCCAGCAGCTGTTCAATTCAATATTTTTTCTTGGTAGGAGGACATTGAGAAAACCATATCTAGTTTAAATGGCAGAAGGATGTTCAGACAAAATGTAATTACAAAATGTAGGAAGTCAACCATAAAACCATGGATAATGTCATGGAGATTTAATAATCACAAAAGGTCAGGACAATTCAAGGGAAGTATGAATTCCTTGTGTTTGGTTTAGGAAAATAAGTATTACATGTTCTTCCAAGCAAGTTTTATCTCATGGATTCTTACTTAAAAAGGCTTTTTTTTTTTGTTATACCTGGATTGTAGCTCACTTTGCAATATGATATTATATGATTTAATGTCTTACTCTGGGGCTTCTATACAGTCCTGCTTTTGAATTTCTTACTTCTTACAAGGTTTTGACTGTTGGTTAAATCAGTTAGCACATTTTTAAAAAAAGGTTAGTATGGATGCTTCATAGGGCTCAAATTGTGGTAAAAAACTGTGTTCTGGGAGGTGGAGAAGGAATATGCTAAATGTGAACATGCCTGACAGTTTTAAAACAAAGGCATGTGTATTGTGCCTTCCTCCAGTCACCAGGCATCTACTCCCTGGAAGGTTGAGCTGTGCTGAGAAAATCAAAACATAAAGAAATGAGGGTTCTTCCAGATCAGAGGAAGGGCCTGATTGATCTACTAGACAGCCTAAGGGACAGTTGTGTACATGTGATGTGCTAGCACCAGGAAATCAACCACTGAATTTTCACAAGCAACATGGATGAAAAACTGGGATCTTTGTACATAACAGGCTGTTATTGACAAGGATGTGTTAGGGAAGGACCAGCTAAGCAGCTCCTGTAACAGGATAATCAGGGATTTTGGGGCACTCTCTACAAGATAAGGTGCTGGAGTGTATCCAGAGATGGGCAAGGAAGCTGGTGGAAGGGCTGGAGCACAAGTCTGATGAGAAGAAGCTGAGGGAGTTGGGGGTGTTCATCCTTCAAAAAAGGAGGCTCAGGGGAGACCTTACCACTCTACAACACCTGAAATGAGATAGATGTAGCCAGGTGGGGATCAGTCTCTTCTCCCAGATAACAAGTGATAGGACAAAAGGAGACAGCCTCAAGTTACACCAGGGAAGGTTTTGTTTGGGTATTAGGGAAATCTTCTAAACCAAAAGAGTTGTCAAGCATTGGCCCAGGTCGGTGGTGGAGTCACCATCCCTGGGGGCATTTGAAAGATGTGTAGCTGTGGCACTGAGCCACACAGGTCAACGGTAGCTTGGCAGGGCTGGGTTGGTGGTTGGACTCAATGATCTAAAAGTATTTTCCGGCTGAAATGATTCTATTATTCTAAGATGTTCCTTCATGCTCAAAAGTGATGCTTTTCTTTCCCAGCCAATACATAATTTACAATGAAGTAAAAGCAGTGATTTGCCTTTCATGTCTCGGGTCGAATTTGAGGTGCTCTGAAGACACATTCAGCTCCTCTGCAGCCGAACTTGTGTGCAGTGGCTCTAGAGATGAAGCAGTGAAACACTAAATAGCCACCAACGAAGAACCAACCAAAATCTGTGAGCTTCTTCTAAATTATATTGCTTACATAAGAATAAACACAAAAGATGGCAACTTAGAAAAAGAAGTTAAAACCAACCTATTTAGAAGAGTCCAGGTTCCTCTTCAAAATACAAAATAGGCACCAGAAGTCAGTTGGTCCAATAATTCACTTTAATTCACTTAAAACTTATTTCTTCAGTGTCACTGAAATGTTTTTGAAATGCTATTCCCATAGTTTGTGCATGCAAACTGTGCACAGGAATATATATGTAAAAAGAGGTAAATCTGAAAATTCATGGTTGCAGTTGCAGTCACACCAGGTTTGAGTAATAACAGTACAAACCCATCCACCCAGGGCTTCATTCTGCAGTCAGTGGAATACACACAACTTATATAGCAAACATCAGCATGGGTTATGAATTCTTTTATATTTTCTTGAAAGAAATTCAAAATGCAGGCGTCTAAATACTACAGATAATTCATCATTTTACTGAGGACTCTAGAAATAGAAAATAGTTTTACTTGGGTTGAAAGCATCAAGAAAGCTTTAAACAAGAAGAGCAGATGTCAAATATAAAGCCCTTGTTTTACTGTGCAATGAGTATGACAAACACTGATTATTCTTCTTGATGCTAAAGTTCAAAAACAATTGTCCCTTCAGTTTGCCTCATGGGAGTGTGAAATTAGGACCATGTGTGCGTTGATGAACAGCATATGAAAGATGAATCATGATTACTGTTTTGGTCTGCTGCACAAGGCTGTGCTTGAGGGGTAGTGATTTCCTACCTCCTTTACCAGATTGCTGTAATTAGTGCTAGCATCTCTCTCTATTTCCTAGTATTTATGTTCAAGTGGCCGTCTGACAGTACCTTGTCACACACATAAATTGGCTTTCTTGAATTTCTTGAATGAATGAGTGTTTGCTCAACAGAATAATGTTGGAGTGGGGTTTTTTTTGTTGTTTTTGTTTGTTTGTTTGTTTGTTTTTGTAATAAAGATTAATTATAAAACAGTTCTGAAGTCAACCATCCATTTCTATCACCAGTGCTATCTCTGGCAGGAATTGCCAGGTATAAAAAATAGATGTTTCTTTCAAATATGAAACGCTATATGTTCTAAGTTAAAAAGAAGAGGGAAAAGTTCAATAAAATCAAAAAGAGTTTTCATTTCATTCAATAGTAATTAATTTATGCCTCTGGCGGCAAACATTAGTTAAATTTAACTACTCTTGGAGGCACAATTAGTTCCTGTGGTTACAAATTTCATTTTAGCTTTATTTCTGAATATGTAATCCTAACTTTGTTCCTCTCTGGCCTAGTAATGGGTGAAAGAATTGTCATAAGTGCATTTCATTACTGAACTGTTACTATAAATGTGGGTTGGGTATTAGAAAGACATAAACAGGATAGAAGTTAACTTCATATAACAGTCTTTGTCTTTTATTAACACTTGTGCTCTTTCATGTTGAAAGATGAATGTTAAATAAAATGAAATGCCTGTACATGCCTTGTACATCCAGATGAGCTATTCATTCTTCAGGAGATGATGTGTGGTGGTCTTATTTAGATCTGTGCTGACTTAGGCTATCTGGGGATCTTAACCTTAATTATTTGGGCTGTTTATATGGATTGAGCAACAGATTCAACATTGACCTCTGTGATTTGAGATGTGTGATGTGTGATGGAAATTCCTCCTGGCTTGCTTGCCCAATATAGAAACAGGATTTGGATTTTAGCTTATCATGTTTTCTGTGGAATTCTGTGCTTTGAGCTCACATAATGTGAGATTTAATGTAGTTAATGCCTCCTCTGCTTCCCCAGCTTTTTGACAAATAAGGTTATTTGTAATTTAATATGTGTGCATTTCAACTTTGATTATCTGTTCAAAGATCAGTGAGTTGTGTAGAGTTCTTCAGAAAAGATCTTTTGGCTATTTTCTTTTTTATGTATTTCTTCTCAGTCCACATTTATAGAAGTATGTCGACCACAGGGATTCTGTAGGCAAAGCTCCAGGACACAAAGCCTTGCTTTCTAGTAAAGTTCAGGATAAATTAAATTAAACAAATGGAAATTTGACAAATGTTCGTGGTTAATTAATGATAGAATTACAGAATGGTTTGGGTAGGAAGGAACCTTCAGGATCATCTACTTCCAACCCCCTGCCATGGCAGAGACAATTAGCTAAGAATTCAGAGCCCTGAGGCCATAACATTGGTATTTATAGTTTTGAAGTAAGATGCTCTAGACAAGTTCTCTAAGCTATAAGCTGCCTAAATAGCACAATTACTTTAATTCAAAACCAAGGGAATGCTTCCTGGAAGAATATAGCTTTAAACTCACAGCAGTAAGTGCTTGAGGGATGAATACTACAGTGAAGCACGATGAATTTATCTGAGTAGCTTACAAGTTTTAACTTATAACTAATATAACAATTATTTAGTTCAATACTTTGGGGTGACCCTAATTCTTTCACTAATTACTGCAGCCATTTTGTACCTTTTCTACACTTGGGAGCAAATTTTTGCCACTAGTAAGTCTTATGTGCTGCATAAGTTCAGTGGAGTTTGGCTTATGTTACATCTGTCTTTGCATCTTAATTATCAATGCTTGTGGTATATTTATTTATGCTTATATTGTTACATATTTTGTTATGTCTCCATAATCCCAGTAGAAATGCAATTAAAGGAGAATTATTTTAATAGAACATATAAAAATCCTATCTAATGAAGTAAAATACATGTGCTAATTTTCTGTGGAGTTTGGTAAAATTTTTATCTCCTAAAACTTCAGCTCTAGGATGGAAGGAAGGCAAGTATCAATTGATTTGATTGTTAATCTCCCTTTATAAAAAGTCAGTAGTTACTTTTTTGTAAATTTAAAATAATTAAATAAATCACATCTTTGTTTTGCTGTAAGTTAAATGATATTTAATAAAGATTTGACAAACAGAAAGTGAGTCAGACTAGAACAGGTATTAATAGAAAAGTTTCAACTCAAAAGAAAGACTCCTTCCTGTTTCAGGAAGCTTTTTTGTATAACAACTGGTTCAATGCCAAACTAAGTCAAACTTAAGCAATTAAAAGCCACCTAAGAAGAAAGTGAGATTACAAATTTAACTTGTAACAATACTATCAATGTCTGAATTGCTTTCATCCTTTAGGAAGTGTTTCAGTTTTTCATTTTAACTTGACAACTCCTATCTTGTTTTCCTTTGCACATACTTGGGTCTGACTGTGGAGAGACACACAGTGAGTGCTTGGGCATGATCCTGACAACATCTAATTTCTTCTGCAAGCCTTTTATACTGATAATTTTTGCTGTTTGCATTGTAGCAGTGAATCCAGATACAACTCTATGTAAATGAGTGATATTTTTTTAAAGCTGATGGTAAATATGATGTATTTTGCCTTTCAGGGAATGATATTCTATCATAAGAATGAGTATACCAGTTTTCAGCTTTGTGTCTTGTGAGGGTGATGCTATATTTTGTGTTTCAAAACCATTTCAGTGCTTTCTAAAGGGGAAGGTATTGCATGTCTGAGGGCCAAAGTTCTTTTCTATCAGTAGAGAACAGACAGTGGACTCATTAACCTGGATTTCTCCCTGACAGAACAGTTCTCTGTTTGGTCTTCAGTTTGCAGTATCTGCCTTAATACTATTTGATAAAAGAACAGTGTGCCTGAGGTAGCATAATGGGTTTCTGCCATTTGCTCTTTTGGAACTTCTAGTATTTTTTTTCACAGCTGTGGAGTGGAAAACAGCTCTTTGGCTGACTTCCCTTTCCTTCTCTCCTCTCTCCCCAAGAACTCAGTTTGTCTCCTTCTTTCCTCAAGAACCCAGTTTGATTTGTCATTAAACCTTGATTAAAGGTATGGTTTTTGTACATACACAATTTGCCTAGATGGTGGAAGTTCAGAGTATCGCATAATTTTCTTCCCAAAATAAACTTCTGTGATTCCCATCTACTGGGCAGATCATACTACTTCACAATTTCATGTTTCATACAAATACTACATTCAGACTTTCCTTTCTCTTTTTCTCTACAGGGGCTGTCATCAATCACAAAGATCAATGGACTACTCAACATCACCTTTAAATATGACAGTAAGTTGAAAATCTGCACTATACTCACAGAAATCAAGGACTCCATCACAGCTGTCTATATATAGCAACATGTCTCTTAAAATGGCTCTAAGAATGGCATAAGCTCTTCAATATTGACATAATTTTAAAATCTAGAAAATTTGTCTGCTGAGTCTGGTAGATGTTCTCCTTCTGTGTCTCACTGATATTAAAACTATCTAACAATCCATAGTAGTTTCTCTTTCCGGTTGGTCTACGTAATTTGCCTGGGATGTGACTGGAACATTATAGAAAACTATTTTATTCTGTGAAAAATACAGTCACTGAGAGGTTCAGTATACATGAAGACATAAGAAAGGATTATTTCGAGCTTTATGCAGGTTTTCTCTGATGTGTAATTTTGGATGAAAATGGTATAATGTGTGTCCTGAGGTAGAAAATGTGAATTTGTAATTTTATAGAGGTAATATATTAAAAATTTGTCTTTGCAAGGATTATATTGAATATGATTATTGAATATTGAGTAGCATCTCTTCATTAAGTTGAATCACTTGGAACTTTTCATTAGCAGCAGTCTTCAAGGCCAATGGAAAGCTGCTGTCTACATTTGCAGTGCAGACGGATGGTTTCAGAGCTGTAGCAGATGTGTGTTTTGCAGCTAAATTGAGAACAAAGTAATCTCTGGCATAGTAACAGTGATAAACAGGTTTCACCAGTAATACTTCAGAACTCTTCAAACGTCTGCTAAATGGCTGTATCTTATTGTTGGGGATTATTTTAGATGTTTTATCATCTTTCCCATCTAGTTGTCAAAGCAGGACTGCTAACTGCATTAAGAATTTCTCCTTATGTGGGCAGCTAGTGGCCATCACTCAATGTACAGTCAAGACAAGGTCCTAATTTACATTAAAACAATGTTTGTTTTAATGCCAATGCAAGTCATAGTTGCTTTTTTTCTGCCTACTCAAGGTAATTACCTCAGATGCAGAATATAGGTAAAGTTTCATCATTGAGAGCGTGCATCAGGAAACCTGACAGTAGTGATTTGTTTCATTCTGATCATCCTTTTGTTCCACTATTTTTATTTAAGTTTTGAATTTTCAATCCTTCACTGTGATTTTTTTTAATCTAATTTGATCTTAATACTTAAAATCAGCAAAATTTAAGTGTGTCAGATTGTACAAGATGTAAGTGGTCACTACAAAAGAAGTATGATTTTTCTTTTAATCTACATACAACTAGGAAATGGTACCAGCCAGAACAGAGATCTCCACATTTAGTTAATACAATGAGTCTGTTTAAATTCCAGTATGTGTCATGTTTTTTCCATTAATTCTGGCACTATAAACTGTTTAACCAATAAGTATTAATTCCCAATTCTGCTGGCACTGTGTGCTTCATGGACAAAGGAGTTATTTGAGTTCTGCAGGACTAGGAAAAGAGTTTGCTGATACGAAGACTAAAGAGCTCACATGGTATGGAAATATGTATTTACCTTTAATAAGCTAGCACAAAAGATAATTTGGCTTGCTGGCTGTGGTTTAAAGACTCTTATTTTGCAACAGAGCAAATCTAGGAAACTGTTTTATGATGCTAAATTAGTTGGTTAGATTATTTATTCAGGTGAAAAAGAAAGGTCTGTATTTTTTAGTATGTCACTTGTATTCAAGTAAAAGAAGCGGTTTCCTCAAAGTGTGATTTTTCCATGCTGTTTTCTTCCTAAAACTGTTGTTCTTTATAACTGTAAATCACTGAGTTGCAGTCAAACTTCAGGCATTTGGGCTATATTCCATTTTGGCAAATGGTCATTTGACCATAAAATTCTAGTAACTAGGATCCAAAATCTTGTGCTTGCTATTAATTAGGTCCAGACCTAGCAAAACCCAGTTACTTCAAACTTTCCATTGAAAGAGATCTGCTGTCCTCCTAAGAGGAAGTTCATGTTGTCACTGAGTTCACTCATAGCAACTGAATTCTACAAACAGTGGAGTCAATACCAACTGCCCAGCTTTTTAAAAGGTGGTGTTATACAGATTGTTCTATTCCTATGTCTGTGACAGTTACCGAACAGACCCCTTGCCATGGTTATTCATAGTAAAGAGCCATTTTCTAAATCTCCTTTACAGTTAATTTATCTTTCCTTGCCTTTAAGATCACACCTCTGAATTCAAATTTCCTGTGCTGATGTATCATAGCACTTGATTTTTCATGTTTCTTTTCTACAAGCTCTATATAGATGAATATATAGCATATGAATGATCTCAGGTTTTTTTAATTAACCATCAGTCAGTAATGTACAATCTACGGATCAATTTCTTCTGGATTTCGTTGGTTTCACTAGTTCAAAAACAGAATGTTTTTTTTTGACACCCATCTTCATGTATGCTGTGCTCCAGAACTAGTGAATTCCCTGCTACTTCTCTTCCTGCCACAAAATATGAGCCTAAGTATTGTAAAGCTTTAAAAGTAATAAAATTTGGGATTGTTTTCTTCTTTTGGAAACAAAAAGACATGGTAAAGTTCAACAACAAACTCTGGAATTTTTTGTTTATATTTTGTTTTCTTAATTAAAGCTAAAGCTGTGGCGCTGTAATTTTAGGGAATGTACTGTATTTTGTGAGGATAGCAAGATAAAACCAGTCCTGAGTGAATCCAGTGGCAGTTAAGTGGTCTGTAGGGATGTGGCTGCAGAATGGAAGGCAGAGAGGAGCTGGATTTAAGCAGGAGGTTCTTTGTGGTCAGGATCAAGCAGTATCGTGGTTAAAAGCACTCCGTGAGCTTCACATGGTTTATTATTCTCATGTGTGCCTGATCATTGACCAGCATTCTCTTGCTGTGAGCACTATACATGAACAAAATTAATGTCAATCTTCATATTACTTTAAACAACTACAAGATAAAAATGGATTTTGGGAGTCCAAATACATGTGATGTGGTACAGGTTACACTAGTCATATAAACTGGTAATAATGTCCTTGGAAGCCC
The DNA here is from genome assembly GCA_018697195.1 of Certhia americana. Taxonomy (NCBI): domain Eukaryota; kingdom Metazoa; phylum Chordata; class Aves; order Passeriformes; family Certhiidae; genus Certhia; species Certhia americana. The sequence continues at coordinate 8,282,579 of CM031868.1, read as the reverse complement.
TGTGAACTATGGGTTAGTAACCAGTGCAAGTGGTTGTGCTCAATGATTTGTGAAGTTTTGTGGGTTTTTGGGTCTTGAGACAAAAACTTATCTAGATTTGCTGCATTGAACTTAAAGAAAACAATGCACTGGTACTTTTACATTGCTCAGTCTTGAAGACATATTAGGGAATTTATGTCAGCTAGAGTGTTTTTCTTAAAGTGTTCATTTGTCCATATTTTTAGACTGCACTCCTTATTTGAGTTCAGTGGGAAGACACCTGATTGGAGATGTGCAGAACATCACTATCAGTCAGTTTGCATGTCAGGAACAGGTGGCTGTGGTGATCCTTTGGACAGCAAATGCCATTGGTAAGTTCTAGAGGGAAATGGACTCATTGATGATCATGAGTTTGGTTATAACTTCCTGCTTATAAGTGTTAAGGCCAATAATTAAATTAGGCTCGGAATCATTGATGCAAACTGCCTAAGAAGAAAGGAAGCACCTTTGCAAAGCTCCTATTTTTTCTGGTTTGCTTCAAAAACACCCTTAAAGCTAGGATGTTCTCTGCAGCCATACACTGCTTTTTACTATCCCAGTTTACTGAATTCCTGCTCTTCAGAACTGTGCAACTGTCCCTGGTTTCATTTTCTCCCCATAGGCTTTGGTGCATTTCAGAGGCATTCATTGAGTTTAGTTCCTGATACACTTAAAGGTTCTTTAAGATGCAGATTGTGTTACAGGTGGAAAACATTATCTAATCACAGCTATACAAACTTTAATGTGTTTCCTTGCCAGGTCTGGTGATTAAGAGTATTTCTCAATTACTTCAATGTCACTGGAAGTACCTTGTTACCCACTAGAGCAGTGTGTCCAAAACTGAGGATGTGCAGAAATCCATTTCCACTGAGAAACTTATTTCTGGGCTTTAAAAGAATGCATGAAAATTCCAGTGAATTCTGCAGAACTGTGCAGTTGAAGGCATTTTGGTAATCTTCAGCTGCAGATTGGATGAATCAAACATCCTTGGGAAGCAAGGCTGGTGTTCTTCCTTGTAATCACCAGAGGTTAATCCTTTGGGCAGTTTGAGGACAGAACTGCTGTTCTGATATCTCGGGTAACATGGGAACTGGACACTTTCTCTTTCAGTGTCTTTGTGTAAGAACAAATAGTGCTTTTGTTCCATAGAATGCTAAGAACACGTTTGGCAACACGGTCTTCTACAAAATTATAAAACATTAATCAAAACACACCCGTGGAAACCGGTGAACCAGAGGAGGTGGTGGGAAATGTGGAAGTGATACATTTGGGATTTTATTTTTTGGGTTGACAAGCATAGCATAAACTGAAATGAGACAATTTTGTTTTATCTAGCATTTAGCTTACAAAAGCTGTGTCTGTGTCATTGATAAATATGTGTAATGCTGTTGAAGAGATGCAATTACATGGAGTAGTGAGACTTAAAGAGCTGTGCAGTGCCTTTGATACCTGAGCCACAAAACTGTCACAGGGTAACACTGGCATTTTCCTGGGATATTCACATCACTGTAGCTCAGTTTAGTCATATCATGAAATAATTCTGTGATGACAGCATAGTAAAGACACTGCTGAGATAAGTTGTAGTAGAGTAATTTGAACAAAATGGGTGTAGTTCTGGCAGCAGTTATGAATAACTGGAAGTATACATGCACTAGAATAAATTCCATTCCATTTAAGTCAAGTTTTCTGTTAGCCCTTACTGTATTAGAACTAAAGATGTTCTAACAATTGTTATCATTTTTATCTGGTAGTCTCAGAGATGATAGTAAAATTTATAAAAGAATATTTCTATAATTTGCCAGAAAAAAAAATGTAATAGTTGATTGTTAAAATGGAAATGTGAAGTTACTGTAAAGTATTTCTGAAGGTGAAGAAGGTACATTGCAGTGATAATTTGGAAGCCCCAGATGAGACATGGGCCCCTCTCTTCCAAACATTACACAAGTATGCAGTGATTGCAACCTTTGCCAAAGACTGAATTCTAGATAGGCAAGATAGAATATGCAGAACTGACATACAGCAACAGGTATTAAATACAAACGTATTTCATATGACTGATAAGTTTTATTTTTAAAGACAAATGAAATATATTCAAATTACCACATCATGCATTTTGAAAATACCACATTATGCATTTTGAAATATTAATCTTCTGTTTAAATGCCCTGCTGTTTGTAGGGATTGAATACCTGAAGGGATTTCGAGTAATACTTGAGGAGTTAAAATCAGAGGGAAGACAATGCCAGCAGATGGTTTTAAAAGATCCAAAGCAGCTCAGCCCCAGTTTTAAACAAACAGTAAGTGCTTTGTTTCAAGAAACGCTACAGTGTTGTTTGACTGTGTGAGTTGTCTTCACAGTGTTTATTGTCCTAGAATGGTTTGGGTCATTAAAGGTCATCCAGTTCCAACCCATCTGCAGAGGCAAGGACACCTCTGGCTATCCCAGGTTATCTGGCTATCCAAGCCCCATCCAGCCTGGCCTGGAGCAATTGGAGGGATGGGGCATTCACAGCTTCTCTGGGCAACCTGTGCCAGGCCTCACTTCCTTCACACTGATGAATTTCTTCCCAATATCTAATCTGACCTAACCCTATCCTCTTTCAGTTTGAAGCCATATCCCCGTGTCCTATTGCTCCATGCCCTTGTGGAAAAGTTGGTTGGTTGCCAAAAGTATTATTGGTGAAATTAGTGATAGTTGTTGCTTTAGAGACAGATCTTGTTCCTTTTGATAGAAACTTTCCTGAAGTTGGGAACTGTCATTTTGGTGACTGGAGTATAGATGCACATCTCTAATAGTCCACATCCAACTGTGTATTGAGATTCCTCATGCCAGTTTGGAATAGAGGGGTAGAGAAAGGATTCTTAATGTATTCATTTCAGCCTTTGATTGAAAAATTGTGGGCTTGTTTTGAAAAATACTTTCAGCTATGATCATTGATTTTAAAATATCTTTTTTGTAGGGGATGGAGTCCCAGCCCTTTGTAAACTTGAAGTTTGAAACAGATTACTTTGTAAAGATTGTTCCTTTTCCTTCCATTAAAAATGAAAGTAATTATCACCCATTTTTCTTCCGAACTAGATGTAAGTATTGCATGTAATATAGTGTTGCATATAATATAATATAATATTGCATTTTCTATAGTATTGCATATCATCTCTTTAGTGGGCCTCCCCTCAATGTTTTGGTTTTCCCAACAGAGGAATGTAGTGGATGATGATGTTGGATGAGTCTGGGTTAAATAGTTACTGGCATTGTGTTGGAAAGGAAGAAACAAGAAAGTTCTATAAATCTGACTACTTAGCCAAAGATTCTAACAATGCAGAAACTAGAAGAGATATTGTAATGAAAGCAGTGTTTGTCTGAATGTTTATAGAACAGCTTTGGCTGACCAAAGATCTTTCTCTCTTTGTTAGGAATGTAATTTACAAGCAAACATACCAAAACCAGAACAGACCCTTCTTCCCTGGCTTGACAGGAAGGGTCCCCTGATAAGATGTAGAGATCAGAACGTAGTAAAACATGGCAATGGAGTGATTCCTATAGGATATATGTAAATGTAGAAATTTGTATTTGATACTAGATGGGTTAATAAGGAAGTAGAATATTCAACGTAGAAAGAGATATAAGTCATTGTAAAAGGAGAGCTCGCTCTCTCTTGCTCTTGTACTCTCTTGTCTTCTTGCTCTCTTGCTCTTATGCTCTTGCCTTCTTGTTCTCTCTAGCCCTTGCTCTCTTGTCCCCTTGTCCTCTTACTCTAACTCTTGCTCTTGCTCTCTTCTCCTCTCTTCTCTCTCTCTTGCTCTTTTGTTCTCTAGCCTGCTCTGAGCTAACTCTGAGCTGAGCTCTTTCACCCACACCCTGTGTAATAAACTTCAAAACTCAACCATAGAGATCTCACCTGAGTACTGTCCACGACCGTTCTAGCACATAACTGCTCCCACAGCATTGTTATGGAAGGAAGCTCTGGGTGTTGAGCAGAAAGAATTTATATCCCATAGGTAAATCTGCGGTTTGTGATTGTAAGTGTTAGACAGCAATCAGAAGAAAAGTCTCAGGTAGGCCTGAGATTATCTCAGGTTTGCCTAGAGCAGGATCATTCCTGTGGTTCTCGGTTAACTCTTGAAGATGGTTCATTCCTCTTTGGACATTGTGAAGAAAGGCAGGTTGTTTTTTGCTTTTGAGATTACAATGTAAAAACAACTATCTAAAGATGTAGCTGAAGACACCTAAAATTAGTAAGCAGCAGATCAAGTTGAATTTCGTGCAATTACTTAGCAATTCTCATTGGAGGTAGAGAGAAGAAATTTGAATAAACTCCTCAGTGCTCACACAGTATGGTAAGAAAGTGCAAGTCCCCTTTGAGGTGAACTGTTGGTATTTGTCCTGCTAAAGGTTTTTTTCCCTTTAAAACTTGCTTAAGGTGTTTTCAAGCCTGTCTATTAATGCAGACCACTGTACCACTGGTAGTAGTGCTCAGCATACTTACTTATTCTGTGTAAATATATTTAAGACTAGTTTTAACTTCCTCTCTTGATGTGCTGTGCCTGGTGTTATCCCTTTTGTTTCACTAAGAAATGTGGAATTAATGGATCTCTGTTTCTCATATAAAGATGGAAAGGGACTTGAAATCATAGCAAAGGATGATTAAATTAATGATTAAAAAAAATTTATTAAATTTGCAAAATAATGCATTTAGTCCAGGCATATTAGAGTCTGGGAAAGAAGTGGGGGTATTCAAAATGATGACTTCCCTACTTTTGCCCTTGTTCTTTTTCTGTTTAAATAGCCTAGAAGTTTGATGCTGTGTAATTAATAATTTTTCTGTATATTTGTAGCATGTGAATTGTTGCTACAGCCAGAAAACCTCGTCTGCAAACCTTGTAAGTAAACTGTAATATTTCTATGTATTAATCTTAAAAAAATTACTGTACTTGAAGAGTCACTTTGCGATTGATTCATGAATATCTCCTCTGACAGACTGGAAGCCAAGGAATGTGAATGTTACCCAGCAAGGTTTTAACATGCAAGTGTCCTTTGATCATGCACCTCACAACTTTGGGTTTAGGTACTACTTTCTTCACTACAAACTGAAGCATGAAGGGCCGTTTAAGCAAAAGACCTGCAAACAGGTACGTGGCTGAGTTTTGCAGCTCTTAAAAGCACAAAACCTATTAATGTGAGGTGTTCTGAGGTCTTACAGAAACTTTAAAAACCTAATATAAAATAGTATCAGTTTTAAAATTGTAAAGCTATTTGGAACTATTTATGTAAGTAACAATTGTACTGTGATAGCACTTATCAGTCAAAGCCAGGCTTGAGGACTCCTTTGGACCTGGATAACACAAGTTAGTTCTGCAGGCAGGAGATTGTATAAGTGAATGGGCAGACTAGTTTTGCTGGTTTAAGGTGTGTTAATACAAGAGTGCACTGCCTATTTCTAAATCAACGTGAATTCTTTGTTAGGTTTTAAAACTATGTGAATTGCTTGCAAAGTATTCTTTCTTTGATGTAGGAGCAGAACACAGACACTACAAGTTGTGTTCTTCAGAATGTATCTCCGGGGGATTATATCATTGAGGTAAGATTTCTAAACAGTCTTTTGTACAACACCTAAGTGAATATGTTAATGGAAAAATGGAGTAAAATTAAAATATTTCAAATCACATTGGTAGAATTGAACTTCAGGTATCCCTACTGAAGTAACTTGGGCAAGTGAATTTTCTAGAATGATGCCTTTTTTGGGCTTACCTAGAAACAGAGGGCAGACAAACTTAGAAGAATAAAAGTGAATATATGTAATGAAGCGCTTTCTGGTATATTAAGGGCAGATGAAGCCTCCCCAAGGGGCTACAACCAAAATGAACTATGGTCATGAGCTTTTTCAGATAAATATAAGTTTGGTCCATTTACATATCAGAGGTTAAGCATCCAGTTACTGCTTCAGCTAACAAAGTCAGATTCCCCCAGTTTGCTCCCCCCACAATTCACTTTTGTTTATACTTTTGGGGCTTGAGGCTGTAGGGTGTCCTTGAATGAGAAGCACAGAGGGAATGTTTCATGAAACAAAATGTGAAGACAGTTAACTAGCACTTTATATGGAGTTTAGAGTTATGCACTAATGCAGTACAGGATTTGAAAATTACAAAGGCTAAAATCCTAATGTTCTTGACCTTTCCATAGCTTTGCTTCCCTGAGTGCACAGCACTTTGATCTGGGCCTTAAACTGAAGTTGCAGGCCTGCATAATTCCTGGACTTGGATTTTAATTTTTTTTAATTGGAATTCTATTTCTTGGTTAATTTTTATTATGCTAGTTTGTGCTGCTCTTTAGTTTTAACTATTTGAACAGTAACTTTCTTCATATTTGGTCATAAAAGCTGTTAGAGTTGTTTTCATATTGCAGAAGATAAAATTAATCTTTTACTTTTCCAAGCTGGTTGATGACACTAATACAACAAGGAAGACAATGCACTATGCACTCAAACCAGGTATGAATTCTGTATTTCAAGCAATATACTATATTTACTCTTTTAATTTAGATTCAGTTTTAATTATATTGAAAATAAGTCTCTATTTGACCTTTGTCTGTTTGTCATAATCTAGACTATTGACATAATTGTGCTGTGTTTTTTTGACCAAATGCAAAAAGTGCACACTTGAGCATACACATGTGCATCTCTGTACATTTGTATTTAGTGGGGTTTAGATCAATCCATCATTGTAAGTCTTTGTAGAAAGTGGCTTTTGTTATATATGTGGGTATGAGGAAAAAAACCTTATTTGTATACAACTGAGAGTGCAGTAGTGTGGAAATACTGTAATGAGACTGTGGGAGCAGCCTAAACACATCACCTGTGTCCTTCAGCCCCAGTACGAAAACAAGTGGTCTGGAGAACCTGTCAAGTGAATGCTTCACCTGCCTGTGGATCAGACCTGGTTTTGAGAAGCTGAGCAGGGATATCAGAGTGTAACTGCAGCCTCAAAACAGATGGAGGCAGTGGGTAAAATGCACTGAATCCTAATGCACATTGCTAAGGGTGATCTCTGCAGGAAGGCAGTACTTTCTAAGTGGCAAGTTCAGCACTCTGGAACCAAAATATGTCAGGTCCAAATGACCACTGCATATCTCATCAAAATTATTTGCTACAGGGTTGTTCTCCTGGGGCTGGTGTGAGTTGCAGCTCTTGTTACTTGTGAGAGTCTCTCTGATGCTGTGGCAGTGGGGCAACCACCAAAAAACCTAATTTGAAATGGAGCAGAACATGATATTTGAACCTACTGTATCTTTGACAATTACCTGATAGCAGAGTACTGCAGCAGTTTTGCATTCCCAGTGTGAAGATTTCTTTAGATAATTGTAATGCAGTTTATTTGCATGTGGCTAATTCTGCTTTTTTTTTCCAAGTGCACTCCCCTTGGGCTGGCCCGATCAGAGCCATTGCCATTACAGTCCCTTTGGTGGTCATCTCTGCATTTGCCACGCTTTTCACAGTGATGTGCCGCAAGAAACAGCAAGGTAAGAGGGTTTACTCAGTACCAAGTTCTATTTAAAGATATGCTTTCGCAACCAAAACAGTCTAATTGATAGGTTAAGTCCAGAAATACCTTTATCTGAAAAGCTTTCTTCTCTATTTCTCTGTCATTCTTCCCCTCAGCTTTTTGTGTGTTGAAACTTGTAGCAAATTCTTAATCAGTGATTGATGGTAATTGGTTGCCTAGACATTATTGTATCACAGATCAAGACTTCACTGTAGAAAGGAGAGAACAATATTGGAAAGAAATACTGGAAAGAAAGCAATATTAGAAAATACTTTTTATTTCATGTTTCTTTTTCTTTCCTTTTTTCAGAAAGTACTATGTGACCATGTAGATTACAAACAGATTTGTAAATGGATATGTTTTAAACTTTCTCTTATTTTACTCAGAAATATTTCATTCGTATTTATTTCAAATCAGAAGGAAAGTAAAGCCATGTGATGCCAATACAATTCGCAATGCTGTCTGGAATACCATCTACAGCTGCTATTCCAGATTTGCTCACTTTCTTGGAAGTTGCCTTACCTTTCATTCTAAGCCATCTTCTTAAATTAACTCTAAGCCCTGCTTGCAGATGTTTTTAGATTCCATCCCTCCTTGCTGACTTCTCTGTATCCAGGAGCTGGCAAGCAACACTCGAGACTCGATTTAAATGTTAAAAATACATTGGCTTTTTATATCGAATTTAGAGAATCATGTGGTTTCATGAATAATGGAAAAAGAGATTGCTTTTCCAAACCTTGCATATCTGTGTTATCCGCCTGAATTTTAGCACTGAGATATACTGCAAGTGCTATATGCCAGCTGGGTTAAATCCTTTTACCTTCTGGTCTTCTGGAGTTATCCCTTTGCTCACAGCTAGCACAGTTCCAACAAAAAGCCCTGACAAATCACTGAGCATTTATCTACAGAGAGAGTTGTTCCAGAACAGTTATTCTTGATGAATTGTTCTGAATTGAATCCCTAGATGGATATTTGTATTTTGAAATACTCATACTTTATTCCAAATTAGCTTAATCAGCTGTAGAATTAGATTGAATTAGTCTGGTGTAAGGCCAGACTTCTGTGTTCCAGCATAAAAGCATCTATGCAAGGAAAGAAACACTAATAGCTATTTTGATTTAAATTAATCATATCTTAATTGAAATTAATGTCCAAATGCGGGTGTGTATATATACACTAGAGAAATCTTATATGATATCCTGAAAGGGTCTGTGGACCTGGAGTTGAATATTCTTACCTGGCTTACATTGTGGTTTGGGTTATTTTAACAAGAGAGACTTATAGTATTTGAACAGAGATTTCAAGACTGTTGAAGCTGAATAAAGGTAGAACAACTTCATCGTATCTATAAAATAAACCTTCCTTGTGTTTTCTGAGTTGGACAGAAATAACTGCACGTTTAACTTTGAAACTGATCCCCCATGCAGCAACTCTTAAGCTGGATAAATAGAGTGTGTACAACTTCTCTTTTTCAGGATGGAGAGAAAAATCTTTAGAAAAAAGCCCACAAACATTACTGTATGCATTAGTGAAAAGCCTACAAAATAAAAACCCAAGCCAACATCAAGCTTTACAGTGTGAACTCTCTTTTCTTTTGCACTTTAGAAAATATATATTCCCATCTAGATGAAGAGAGCTCAGAATCTTCAGCATATGCTGCAGGTCTCCATGTGGAAAGACTTCGTCCCCGGCCAAAGGTGTTCATCTGCTATTCCAGTAAAGATTGCCAGAAGCACATTAATGTCATCCAGTGCTTTGCTTATTTTCTTCAGGACTTTTGTGGCTGTGAGGTAAACTCAACATTTCATATGTAAACAACTTTTCCTTAATTGAAACAGCACTCCCAAAAGTCTGTGCTCCAGAAGTAGGTATTTCAGTCACTCCTTTCCACAGAGATAACGTTTGTTATTTTTCTAAATATTGGCTGTATAAATTTTCTTTACTTGAGGAAATCAAGAGATCGTATCCAGTGTAAAAAATTCCAAAACAACCCAAACCAACAGAATAGCGGGAGATCATGGTTTCAGGAATTTTATTCAGCCATGTTTAGCTTGCTTTGAATTAAGTGCTTTTTATGTTCAGTAGGTCATACATCCTTATAGTCAGCAGCCACAAAGTGGTATTGTTGTCTACCTGTTATACTTTAGTATTCCTAAAGCATGTTTTTATTGTAATTTAAAAGAAGTTGAATCTATCAAGACTTCTACTCATAGAGCAAAAACTGCATTATTAGGATTACTTGTTGACAGCATGTAGTGCTTACTAATTTGATTTTTAATTTTTGGCTTCCCTTCTGTTTCATTAATACTGTAAAATCAGCAACACTTTTCTTGCTTGTGTTTGAAAGATATGAGAGACACATTTGAGTTGTGTCATGGGTTGCAGTGGAAAATGTGTATTCTATCACAATCTGATGAGACTGGGGTGGGGGGGGTGGTGTATTTGTCTGTTGATGGCCAACTGTCAAGAAACCCTCTGGGGCAGTTTTCTGATCTCTCCACAACCCAGCCTCCCTCCAGGGAGAGATCTTCTGCTAATGGGCCAGTGAATCTCACTGATAGAATTACATCATCCCACTGGGATATGCTCCAGCCAGGGGGAGGAGACAAGTATTCCTACCTGGATAAAAATCTGAGGTTTGGGACACCAAGCAGCCTTTTCCACTGGATTCCCAGAGGAAGACCAGGATCATCTATCACCACTGGACCCTCAGTGAAAGAACTCCACTTTTTCTACAGGAGCATCACTTCAACAGAGCCACATCTGCTACTGGGACTGCAGCCACCATTTAATGGGACTGCCACCAGCACCCTGACCCACAGGGAGGCAGGTTGTATCCTGACTCTGCCAGTGGGTTTTGTTTGTTTCTTTTTCTCCATTGTAATACTGCCTGTGGGGTTTTTTTATTGTTTATTTTAGTTCCAATAATAAAGAACTGTTATTCCTATTCCCATATCTTTGCCTGAGAGCCCCTTAAATTCAAAGTTACAATAATTTGAAGGGAGAGGTTTTAAATTCCCCATTCCAAGGGAGGCTCCTGCCTTCCTTAGCAGACACCTGTTGTTCAAATCACAACAGTTGCTACTTTGAATAAGCAGGCTTAGAATCTCACACTGCTGTCTGAAATATAATCAGTATGTGGCCAGTTTTTCCCTTTGCAGCTGGAAAAAGGCAGGACAATTGCTGGTCTCTTTGTGCTGCATTTTTCCTCCCACCCCTGCAATGTAAATGGGGTGAGCTGGAGCTGGGTTTCATTACAGCAACTCTGCTCTCTGGTGCCCAAACACAGAACCACAACCGAGGCCTTGTGTTCGGTGAGGGTGGTCATAGCTTTTTAATCTGTTTAAAGTAGTTCAGAATAAACTATTTTATAAGTAACTTACTTGAAACCTCTTTCGAGATGTACTTCAGCCCTTCTACACTGCTCCTCTTCGGAATAATGTTGAGATGAGCTCTTACTGCTCTGTGTGTGGAATAGAGGTCTTGGCCATCACACAAATAACAAACTAATAACATAAAAAACCCCAAAGTGTTGATAGCAGCTGTGTACAGAAATAATGTATTGTTACTAAAGCTGTGGAGTTTAATATCAGAAGTGATCCTCAATGCATAACAGAAGAGTTGCACAAGTATTTTTCATATGGAATTGGAATATTTTCTCTTAAAAACCAGTGGCATTTAATAGCCATTTTAAAATAATAACTTGTCCATAATAAAAATCCTTTCTCAGAGATAGCTGGTCACACAGAATTTTGAGGAACAGAAACAAAACCAGACACAAAACTACCTGCATCTCCCAAGCAGCAGTTAAAATGACCTCTCTTCCCCATGCATAGGCTAGAGTTGTTCTGTTTGGAAGGAACTGACAATGATCATCCAGTCCGACTGACCCAGCACTTCAGGCAGGATCACTTTCTTCCTGTAGCCTTCTGATGGGCAAACTTTTCCACTCTGCTATGGGTGACACAGCAGAGCAAAAGCTGTTGTTTTCTGGAAGAATGCTTTAAAGATTTTATACGTGGTTTTGATGTGTGTCTGTTATGCAAGATTTTTACATTTGTTTATTTTTTTCTTATCCTCCTACTCATTCCTCCTGTGAGATAAAGCATTGTGTCCCTCATCTTGGTTTACACGAGCATTTCAGATCATGTAGAATGGTCAGAAAGCTTGACCAAGTACAAAATAAAATAACTCCTAGGATAAAATTTTCAGAGCTTTCTCATCAGATAAAACTGCTGTTGTTTTGCATCCTAACTGGAAGGTCTTGATATTATAGGCACTAATTATATTTCTATCTAGATATTAAAATTCTTGGCATCACACTTCATTAATATGCAAGAATGATAAGTGAACATGGCACTTAGGGGCACAGTTTAGTGATAGACTTGGCAGGGCTGGGTGAATGGTTGGACTTCACCTTAAAGGTCTTTTTCAATCTAAGTAATCCTGTGATTCTGTTACTTCTGCTACATTGAGCACATTGTGGACCCAGACATAGAATGCCAAATTGTTTGAGGCAAGCACAATTGTTTATTGTGGATTGATACCAGATTTGATTACATAAGTTAATTGTAATTTACTTAATCCAGCCACATTTTCTATGTTCTTTTTATTCCCCAAGAAATATTGCTATGTATTAAATCCATAGTGCTTTTTTTAAAAGGAACTACTTGGGTTTATATACATAAAACTTAATATCAACCAGAATTTTTTTTTCTTTTTTAGGTGGCTTTAGATTTGTGGGAAGATCTGAAAAACTGTAAAGAAGATCAGAAGGAATGGCTTATTAAAAAAATTAATGAATCCCAATTTATCATCATTGTGTGTTCCAAAGGAATGAAATACTTTGTTGAAAAAAAAACCTGGAAGCACAGAGGAGTAACCAAAGATGTAGTAAAAGGAGAACCCTTTCTCTTTGCTGTGTTAACTGTTGCAGAGAAGCTTCGTCAGGCAAAGCAGAATTCAGCTGACCTCTGCAAGTTCATTGCAGTCTACTTTGATTACTCCTGTGAGGGAGACATCCCTGCTATTCTGGATCTAAGCACAAAATACAAACTCATGGACAATCTTCCCCAGCTCTATTCACACTTACACTCCAGAGACCTTAATGTACAGGATTCAGATGTGTTTCCTGTTAACATTAGTAAAAGGAATTATTTCAGGAGCAAATCTGGGAGGTCCCTTTATGTTGCTATTTGCAATATGCATCAGTTTATTGATCAGGAACCAGATTGGTTTGAGAAACAATTTATTCCCTTCTCTCCACCTTCTTTACACTACTCAGAGCCTGTCATGGAAAAATTTGATTCAGGCTTGGTTTTAAATGACTTGGTGAATAAACAGGCGATGGATGGTGATTTTTACCTGAAAACAGATCTAAACATTTCAGTGGGGAATTCAGACTCTCACTATATAATTCAGCACTTAAACCTTGGAGAAGATATAGAAACTGAGGACATTCAAAGTGGTGGCAGCTCTGTCCTTCAGCCATTGTTACATGTTGTTAAAGCTTCAAATCTGAAAGACATGCCTCGAGATTCTGGAATCTATGATTCCTCTGTTCCTTCATCTGAATTATCTTTACCTTTAATGGAAGGACTATTGACAGACCAAATGGAAACGTCTTCCATTACAGGAAGTGTTTCTTCATCATCAGGTTTAGGTAAGATACAGCAGTGTTTCAAAACTTATATTCAGTTACTGTGCATATTTCTACCCTCTCCAGATAGGTAAGATAATACATGAGGAGCCATATAGAAGGCTGCAGAGAAAGGTAAACATTGTATAAAGATGGTAAAACAGGTAGAGTAACTTCATAAAAATGAATCTTGGTGTAAACTCACAGTGTGTGGAGGAAATCTTAGCGAGGTAAGACTTCACCAAAATTCTATTAATAAGTCACTGCTTATTAATTGACCTATTCTTGGAGAGATAGCTTCTTCCTTCCAGGGACTCCTTGGCAGCTGGGATTTCAGCTGACAGCTGTGTGGTGTAACCAAGAGGATGATATCGTGAAGCATTCTCACAGACAGACATAAATCTAAACCTGTCATCCTATTTTGCTCCAGCACATACTGGATTCTTTAGGGATCTTGTCTGTACTGTGGTTAACTTAAATTCCAGAATTACATCAGGCTTCTCACCAGATACAGGACTGGGGAATGAACAAACAGTTTTCAGTGGAGTAATTTAAATGCTTAGAAGACACTCTCCAGAATAGATACCCAAGTGACATACCTTCAGTTAGAAGGTGTAAATTTTGCCTCAGGTTGTATAAAAAACCTGATCTAACCTTACTAGTTACAGGATATTGAACTGGCGTCACAACTACCTCAGTGTGGAATGTTCCAGCAATTGTACTGATATGATAAAACTGCTCTTTAAGCAGCTACAACAGGTGAATATTGCATTTTGATGGTTGTATGCTGTTCTGCTTTCTGGAACGAGTGTTGACAGTGTGTTAACTAGACTTTTCTCTTGGGTAAATTAATTTTTTTATTCTTGTTAAGATAATTCATAACTAATGTTTTATGCCAGAATTTTCTTGCAGGAAGAGAATACAAATGCTGATTTAGAGAAATAGCCCCTATATTTACCAGCTACATAGTCTATATGACTAAATAGTTAAAATCTGAAAAAAGCTTCAGGTGGAAAAAAATACAGATTTACTGATTTAACTAATTACTTAATCCACAAATACTCTACTGTCAAAATTAAAATTAAATTTTTCTGTTTCCTACCATCTTCTAACTTAGCCTTTTCTCACATTTGTGGGAAAAAATGACAGATGATCTCTGTAAAGGTTCTAGTGAAAGTAGGATGCTAGTTTTAAAATTGTATGGCCTCCCTGTAAGAATGCTTTCCCAGTATCCCCCTCCTGATTCAATTACTGAGCTGTCAGCTGGGTATCCCAGCTGCAAGGAGGCACTGGAAGAAAGAGCCAGTCTTTCCAGTAATTAATTCTCAAGTCACATACCCCCTTGTTAACATCCTTAGCTGTAGAGGTTAAATGTTAGAGCTCTTGCTGATAGAGTTGGGTCTTAACACTGATGTTCCAAAGTCGTAAGAAGCCACAATAATTTCTGCCATTTTCCCATTTACTGTCCTAATCCAAAAGCATCACCCTGACTGCCTCTCGCCCAAACCTCCCTCACCCAAACCACAATCCTGATGAGGTACAACATACAATGGAGACAGTATCTAGAACGGAGCATCATCTGCCTTTTAGAATGCAAGTCATTAAATTTCTCTAGTGTCCCAGACATACAAAACATTTATAGCCCTAATATGCATGCTAATTAGAGGAGTAAATAGAATTTTTAGCTTTTATTCTTGTTCTGAGAGATAGACATCCAAATTATTGCTCTGAATTCACACTGCATTTTAGATTTTTACTTATTTTACCTGTTACTTGGTCAGAACAGATGTGAATAGCTCCGACATTCAGCATCTCAAAAGAAACTCTTTCCTTTCTTCCTTAAAGGACAGTTTGATATAATATTTTGAATAAAAATCCTAAATCACACAATTTATAATCCTTCCTATCTTTCAATGCAGTTCCTGAGCAGAACTACTGGTCTGCAAAGTAAAGATTATCAAAAAGATCACCATATTTGGCATCCTCAACTGGAGTTCAAACCAGTTTAATTTTGAGGAAGTACCAACAACCAAACCCTTACTAGGTCCATTCACTAATAAGGTCTTCCCTAAAAAGTCCTGCCTGGGAAGAAAGTCAGTATTGTATCTCTAGATAACATTTTGCTGAACATGATACTTCAGCCTCAGGAGTGTATGACAGGATGGTGCAAAGGCATTTCATAAGTTTTCTTTGCATTGTTTCTGAAATGCTGACTGAGTACAATGTCACTATTTCAATTAATGAACTTCACTTTCTTTTTTTTTTTTTTTTTTTTTTTTTTTTCTCTTATAGGGGAAGAAGAACCTCCTGTAATGACTGCTACAAAGTTCTTAGTACCTGGAATATGTAAAGCAGAACTTCATTGCCACATCCACACTGATGAACTGCAGGCAATCGCTCCTTTATAATACATTACAACGTTGTATGCATTGCCACTTTATCAACAGCCTCTGTTTGTGCTTTAGCTACCACACTGTCTCAGCACCAAATCTACTTGAAGGAACAAACAGTCCCTGAAGATCTGTTATTCCATACTTTGTGGCCAGTAAACTTGAATGTGTTTTTATAAAAACCCTTTCATGAATTGAAAAATGTAGCATGGGAAAATAGAAGAGCATACATTTAAAACTATTCCTATTATAATTTAAATGTGATAATATTACACTGTTTACAGATGCCATAATCAAAATTTACTTTTTTTTTTGCTAGGAATAACTTTGCAACTGGACATAAAATAGCCTTAGTAAATTTTGTAGTCCAGCCTCTAGTTTTAAGTGCTGATGTATTTGATGGCAGGAGGTTGTAGTGAATTAAAACAGGATTTTTTTCAGAAACAAGATAAAATGCCAAAGGTGAGATCAAGAAATTCTCCATCTGAAGAAATAATTTTCTTCTCAAAATATTTGAGCTGTCTTGCTCAGTCCCCTTTACCCAGATGTTAATGTGTCTCAGTATTTAATTTCAGTGCATGTCTCCCTCTTGTGCATTAATCTCCTGTGTCTCCTCCAGAGTCTGGCTGTGGTGACTCAAACAGCACCATACTAAGGCTGAGGGATCATTCTTATAAGAGACAAAAATACATGTCCTCCATAAGCCAAATGATGCCATGGAAACAAAGTTTCCTATTTTCTTCCTGAAGGGCTAATATAAGGAATGAAGAAATGGGAGAAGGACGACCATGTTTTATATTGAAGATATTCTAGGTTTGTTCAGCCATGAGAGGAGTGTGCTTTATGGGTGGTTCATATTATCATTCGAGGCCATGCTGCTACAAAACCACCTGGGGTAAAACACACCAAGACAGGCAGCTAACAGGCAGGAATACTTTGTCGTGAGCCAAGCAGTAAACAGAAGCCAGTGAGTTTAGACTACTTATTATCACTTACTGATTAGGATTGTGTACTGTCACTAGTGTTATATTAAGGAAAAATGCAAAAACTACCACTGGCCATGTTTATCTGCTGACACAGAGCACACATGTCCTGTTTCCTGCATTGACCACGTGGGTAAATCTGTCCAATGTCCAATCCAAAATGTCCCTCCTTTTTCCAAGGAGCAACTTTCCCGAAGTTAAGCACATCTATGTAGCTGCCATTCCAGGCACTATTACAGTAAGCATGGAAACAGCGAATACTAAAGGACACCTTACCAATGTGCCTTTGTTCATTCTGGTCATGGAGTCAAATTCTGACTCATTTAACCTGTATCCACATTCCACTAGCAGGAGGTTACTTTAAAGAGAATTAAGGGAGAACTCAAATACCTCAAATATTCTTCTAGTTTTAATAGATGAGAATTAGACATTGTTAACTGTTACATTTTATTATCCATTTTAATAGTGTGAGATAGAACTATTAAGTGATGATTTTGGCTAACTGAGTAGCTGTAAAGCTCATGGGTTGTTTTCTTGGGTTGTTTCTGTTTTGCTTTGGGTTTCTTTGTGTCAGTTTATATTTAATCATTGGAATTTCCAAACAAAAGACTCTTGATATTGTTATCACAGATGGAGTAAGAAAGTGCTGTAGCAATTATTTGTGTATAGCTATTAATGGCAGGACTCTGACTTGCTTCACAATTGTAATATGGAATTTTGTGATCATTTGGATCAGCATGTGTTGGATCAGCATGTGTTGGAAATGTTCCTTATTCTCTCTGCTTTCTGAATTTCAAAGAACACTACCTGGAAAACTTCAAAACTTGCAATGTCTAAGTAAGTTAGGTAGTTTTAGACATAGTGCCTTTGATGATTTTTTTTTTTAAGGCTGTACCTTGGGCCTTATTGAAGGCAAAATTCTCCCAAGTTTCCCCATTGCTTCAAGATCAGACCAGGCAGAATCATTTAGAGGTAAATGCTCCTCCCCTAAATCCATATATGGGTGATATTGATTTGGTGCAATTCTTGTTATTTTACTGGAGAAAGGGTTTGGATTGAGTAACACAAGGCAGAAAAGTGACACAGTCTGTGTGCTGAAGATCTCCTGTGCATGGAAATGCCAAAGCTGCACAACATGAGAAGGAGGAGGAGGAGGCAATTTCTTAGCAGTGAGCTGGTGAAGCTAATGCTGCTTTCATCATTGGGAAGTCCCAGCTCACTTACTGTTATTTAATGCTGGGCTGATGATTGGGAAGATTTACTTGTTTCATTAAATTCAGTGGCAGAATTGGTATTGTGAAATGAAATTAAGTTTTCATTTTGAGCTGTGAGAAAGCTGAGTGTAGAAAAGGGATGAAGGCAGTTGCACAAAGAATCGCTTGTCATTAATGTTTTTTTTTTTAACTTGTTCAAAATTTGCTGTACAATCTTGCAAAATGTATTTCTTAATTATGAAAAGTCTATGCAGATGACAGTCAAATCTAGGGGTGGGAGGGAAGAAAAACTCCTTTATTCCTTCTTAGCTTAAGGTGGAAGCAGCATATTGTATGTACTCAGAAGAAAGACAATATAATTAAAGTGAAAATATGGATGAGGATGGCCCACACCTAAAGTTTACAAAAGTAAGAGAAGTAATACTTAATCTAACTTAGTATAGCTTTTTTACAAAGCAACAGTTCTTAAAATAACTAGATACTGTGTATATTGAGATGCTGGAAGGACATAGTACGGAACTGGCAAGAGTTCTTTATGCTGGGAATAGCAGCAAAAATCCTTGTAAAAATTATTTTTTTAAAGATATGTTAACACATACTAGAGGTTTGCTTACTACTGTTTCCAAATGTTAGTAAATTCTAAACGTCATATTAATGGTGAAAGGATCCCTTAAATTTCTGCTACATTCAAGTGTGTGGACATTGTATATTTCATAGTGTATTTTCTGGGAGGGTGAAAAAACATTGGAAAGCTGGAGGCTCAGGATGTGACAGCACGTTCAGCATTTTGAATGAGGAATATAGTTGTTGCCATAATTTGTACCTGTCCATGGACACATCAACTGTTGAAAATAGAATGCGCCTGACATTTGCAGAAATAATGTTTTATCATACTTTAATTTAGAAGTTAAATACCAAAATAAAATATTTTTGTTCCATTTCATTCATTGGGCTTTTCTTATACTATTAAAAAGAAATAGCTTAAGAGTGCAAACCTATAGTTTGAGTGCAGTTCCACATAAGCAGCCAGACCTGCTCACTGCTGTTCATGCCCTGCACCTGGGAGGGAAGCAGCTGTTTTGATGAGTCTTTGAGCAACTCTAAAAAATTTTAAATTCTAAAACTTCTGTACGGGATGGACTGGGCCAGATTTTATTTTATTTTTTAATAAAATTGCATTGATATGATTTTATGTAATTTTTTTCCTATATCCTCCCTGGAGGTCTTATAGCAGTACATGGTTGTTCTGCATGCCAAGTAAAACCTATCCACATCCAGAAAACTGTAATAACCTGGTCTGGATTCATTTTGTCAAAGAGGATGTGATAAATACTTAAGATTTATATGGGGTTTTTTTTCATCTGGCTGATTTCAAAGCTCTGTTCCAGTCAGTGAACCCTGAAAACTGTATTTTTAGGGGTAAGCTTTGAAACCACTCTGCTTCCTTATGTTGCTCAGGTAAATGAAGGGAATCCAGTTATATTACATTAGATATAATAATTTATAATATAATAAACTTAATAGTTACAATAATAAAAATCTGTGCAAGAAGAAATCTAGATCTGGAGAATTTTCTTCAGTCAATTAAAGGGCTTAAAGCTGTAACAGTCAAGGCTGATTTACAAAAATCAAACTTTTTTCCAGGCTCTCCTGGTAGGGTCACAGGCCTTGGCAATAGATGGCAGATTGAAGTAGCATGAGTGAGTGTATGGAATGCTATCCTGTTGGGCTGATTTAGTTGGAATTTTAACTATTGAGTTGCTCCTGGTGTGCAAAAAGATCTGTTTGAAGAGAGGCAGTCTTGTTGATTGTATGAGTCAGGTAAGTTTGTTTCATGGCAGTCCATCAATTTGGCATGTTTTCTCCACAGAGGAAGTGTATGTCTGTGGTTTCACATAATTCTAAACTCTCTAACACATCTTACTCCCTGTGCAAAATCTGTATTAACCCTTTAACTGTAAATCAACATCAAATTGCTCACCAAACTTGCTGTGAATGTTTGTAATTAGCCAGCCAGGTTTATGATGAGATTTTACTCAACCTAAAATACTTTGCTATTGATAATCATAATGCATTTTCCTAAAAACAAAACATTTCTTCCATTTCTTCAATATTACATTTCTTAATGGTCATAGAACCCTGGATTATACCAAGGGCTTGGGAAACTGATAGAGTCTTTTTTCCATTTTAAACTAAATTTAAACTTTAGAGGCTGTCTTTCATTGGAATATTGACTACTTCAAATAACTGCAAACCAGAAGTTTTTCATTACTTTTGACACTGCAGTAAAAATACAGATCAAATCTAAAAACAGGAGTCACCTTCTTCATGGTATAAAAAAATTATTTCTAACCCAATAACAGAGGATTTAATTTCTCAAATTGTATACCTTGCATAGTAGAAGGGAAAATTAAACACTTGGAGAATGGGTTTGTTTATTTATTTTTCATGCTTTTGCCAAACTAAACTGAGTTCTAAGGAAAAAAAGTTCCCAGAAGGATTTTACGTTGATGAAACCAGTGCCAGGAATGTTTTCAGGGCAGCAAGCTACTGCCTGGTGAAAATAATTTCCAGTGCAAGTTGTAGAAGTACAATCACAATAAAGAAGTGTTTTTTGGCAACATTCTTTAGGCCTTTCCAGAAGGCCTGTGGCTACACCCTTTTTAGTAATGCTTTATTTCTCAGGTGATTCAACCAATCTCAGTGGGTCTGGTTATGAAATCAGGTACTAATGATGGGAGTGGGACATAGATCAGACAGATTTTTTTTATAAGTGCACAACTGGTAACATACAGGCAATGAGCAAGTGTTACTGTCCTCAAGTTACATGAGAACTGGGTGGGAACTAGATAAAGTATAGGAAATAGATCACTTGGGAACAGAGGTGGGCTGGTGTTAGCTGAAGGTAGAACACAGTGTTTCATGTTTTGGTCTTGAGCCATAATGGTGATTCTTCGACCAGTCTGTGACCTGTCAGTTTTGTCCTGTCAAATACCTGTCAGTATTTGGCTAGAGAGTGGCACAGGAAGAACTTCATGAGAAGGAAGAGGTAGATTTGGGGCAGACGTTAAGCAGTGTTTTATTTCCTCTACAACAGCCCACAGAGAACTCTGAAGTGTGAGGTACCTCGGGGCAGGCTCTGCAGGGGCCTGTTTCAGCCTCTTAGCACTCCTTGGTACTAGTCCTCTGGAAGTGCATTGCTTGATGAGAACCTGGTTTGCAAGAATGACTCCTTTATAATTTTGATGAAAATCTAGAGTGATTTAATTGCTGTCAGTTACATCATACTTATTTCAAAATAATTAAAAGTGAGAATAGAATTAGACCTGCTTGTCTTTAGCAATGTCTAATAGAGGAGATGTACCCATAAAAGCCCTGAGTCATCAACAGAAAGGAAACTGTCTGCTCTTTATTGTAGCTTTTGCAAACATGCCAAGGTGTGTTTAGGTGTTAGGAAGGAAGTCACCATCTCTTTTTTGAAGAGTTGGATGATGCTCAGCTACTGAGGGTGGAGTGGGAATACCAGTGACAGTGAATCAGGAAAACAGGGCAGGATTTGTACTTCTGAACTTCCCCCTCTTTGCTTAGACTGCCTTCAAACCTGAGAAATACCACTACATTTATTTTGAATATTCAGCTTTTTACTCTTGAATTGTCTTGGTAAACATTTATTTTTAAAAAATATAACAGCCAGATATCACTGTTTTTTTAAAGATGTTTTGGACTGAAGTAATAATAGATTTAACAGTTGAATTTTATATTTTGCATACTAAAGGAAGTTCCATGCTTGCTATAATTTTAAAGTGCTGAGCAAACAACAATTACAAATTACATTATATAATAATTCGTCTTTAAACCCAGGATATACAAATTAATTTCTGAAAAGTGTTCAGTCTCCCTGGACAATGTTTTTAGTTGATGTGTTTGTAGCAAAGTAGTCCACTTTGTTATATAATTATAAATGTTACATCAACTAATTGTTCATTCCCTGTGTGCATAAATAAGTGGAAATTTTGGGGACACATAAAATACTCTAAAGGTCTCTAAACAGAGCATCTCTTTCCATTTCCTGATGATGAATATCAGATTAAGCTTTAACACAGGGGTCTAGAACTGCCACTTTCCATGACAGACATGGTAAGTCCTGGATAAAAAATGAACATGCATTTACAACCTGTGCATCCCTGCTTTTGTAACAGGCTCTGCCCAAGCAGGAGGTGGAATATCTGTTTTCCACTTATCTTGGCTGCAGCTATGACAAAGGCTCAGTTTCAGGAGCACATCAGAAGTTATCAGATTGAGCAACCCCACAGATTTCTTCATTCTGCTAATTATATCAATGCTGCTGGGAGCCCAGATTTTGCCTGTAACCTGGTGTTGCTTAAAACATAAATCCCTGACTTTGCCATAGAGCAAGAGAAGTGCCAAGTCTCCACACACCTGTGTAATTTATGTGAATTGCTACTTTAAGAGCAGAACAAAAACTCCTGCTGCAAACTACTGTATAAAACTACTGTGGCATCTTGATGGTTATTATATGTCCCTAGTTTCAAAATAATTCACCTTAAGAACCAGTTTCTTCTAATATGATTTTTATTCCAGAATGTTTTCATACAGTGTAGAGTTTAGATATTACTTTAGTATTCCAGCCTGAAGAAATTACATGGAATTAGAGACCTTTGCTTAAAGCAAGGTTGAATGTCCATGTTTCTTCCATACCACATTCCTATGCTCAGCAATTAGTAACAAGTTAGAGATGAAATCTCCTTGCAATATGTTGGTGTAGAAAGTAAGGCCAAATCATAGTTAATTATTAGTTATTCTGCTGTAAACTGTTTCTGGTGTTTGGGCTACAAAATGTGATGAGTTTCTTTATTATTGTTTTTTCCCAATGGCTGTTTTATGTTGGCAATGCTACTGCTGTGAAAGACCTACCGCCTACATTTCATTTGAATTTGTATTTGTTTTAAGTGATGTAATTGTTAGTATTTATTATTATTATACTGACTTAGGTCACAGAAAATAAGATGATTTTTACCAGGCACAGTACAAACACAGACTAGAAAGAGTCCCTCTCAAGTGCTCATCATCTACCTCCATTTTCACATCCCTGTTTTTCTCCACGTCAGTAGGACTTTTGAGTGTATTTCCATACTACTATTTTGTCCGAAACACACATGCCTGTTACCATCTGTACATTATTTGTCGCTATTTCCCCCAAGTTTTTAACCTAATGGGATCTACTCCTGGTCGCTTGCCCTTCAACTCGTTTTACTCCTAGCGTGGGGGGGTGTCCTTTGCCTTTCTGTGGTCGGTCTGCCTCCTTAGCTGTTCCATCCCCAGCTTGGCTTTCTTCACCTTCCCCAGGCGGGAGGCGAGGGATGGGGGGAGGCCGGGGCAGCGCAGCCCGGAGCCCTGGCAGAGGCAGCTGCTGTGGGCCAGAGCAGCCGCCCTCACTGGGATGAGCCGTGCAGAAGGGATCCGGAGGGGAAGGAAAGGACAGGACACACAACCGAGGAGCAGATCGGAGCCGGGAAAGGAGCCGGAGCGGGAAGGGCGGAGACCCGGGCGGGGCCGGCGGAGAGGGGCGGGTGGCGGGGCGAGGCGAACACACACACGGAGAGCCATCCCCTCCCTCCGCCTGCCGTGACAGTCGCCCGGAGCCCCGGGACCGCGTCCCGCCCACTGCCGCCGGCTGCCCGTGCCCACCCTCCGCAGCCCTTTCTGGCGGCTGCCGGGCCAGGGCGGCAGCTCCGCACACCCGGAGCAGGAGCAGGACGGCGCCAGGTGAGTGCTGTCCCTTGGGGCTGGACAGGCTCGACTCTTGTGTGGTAGCTGGAGGCGGCAGCGGCGCAGCTGAGCGGACGTCGCTCCGGGGGGACCCGCCGCGCCTTACGGGACTCGGCACGGAGCGGTAGCGGCGATGCCACGGCGGGTCGAGAGGGGACTGACGCCAGCTCCTGCTGGGCGGAACGGGGCTCGTCCTGCTCCAGCTCCCCGTCCCGCCCCGCGGTGCCCGGTGCAGGGGAGGCCGCAGCTCCGCGCTGCCCAGGTCGGTGAGGGACGCGCGGGCTCCGGTCGTGCTCCGTGAGGGGCCCTGAGGGGGTGGCTCCGGGGCTGGCAGGCGCTCGACTCGCTCCCTCTCGGGAGCCTTTATTAGTTTATGCTTTTGAAGAACTTTCAGCGTTTGGTTAGTGGCAAATCTCACACGAGCGTCGGTTTCGAGGGAAGGGCCGCGGTGCCCGGAGCCGGCCGCCTGCTTTGAGCCCCGCGGTGGTTGTCACGGACCGGCTGTGCCCCCGCGGCTGTTTGCCTTGGCGGGGCCCGGAGCCGGCTCTCGGCCCTTCCCTCCGCCCGCACGGCCCTCCGGGGAGGAGGTGAGGGAAGCTCGGGCCGAAAGGAAAGTGTGAAAAAACAAAGAGGGAGTGTAGTTAGTTACACTTGTGGAGTGAGGCTCCGCATCCCGCGGTGGGCTGTGGTGGGAGGCAGCGCTGGGACTCGCAGCCCGGTCTCTGCGGTTCGCAGGTGAACGCACCGCCGGGTCAGTGCGCTACTACTCATCCTTGGGCTGTGCTCGGCAGCGGCCAGGAGATATGATTTACTACAGAACCATTTACTTTCATGCAAGAAATTTAGCTCTGATAATTTTCTTTTCCCGGAATTTTATTTTTTTATTTAGTTTTTATATAGTTCTTAAGTCGTATGTATAATCGTGCTTGTATACCTTTTCTATGTATAGCTACATTTACTAATGCAATTTCTAGTTAAATGTTATCCTTCAGTACTTTTTCGCTGTTGAAGGGCAGAGGAAATTCCCTCATTTTCAAACACTTGCTATGGAATTACTTTGGTTGCATATTTTGTTGAGTATATATATACGGAGGTCTGCCGAGTGCAACAAGTTATGAGATGGATATTTGTGTCTGTACAGAATTTGAGTTCAGACTAGGAGAACCCATGGGATTTGGAAACAAATGGAGCTAAGTATTTATTGCAGAGTAACAATGCTTGCAGAGTGTGGGTAGTAGAGTGTGTGCAACAGAGCTGCCCTGGTGCAGATGATCTAAGGGAATGAGCTGGTATGTATCTGGCTTATCATTTAGTGGATTCAGTCCTTCTATTTAAGTTTTTCATATGTGTGATACGATACCTGTTCTCAGTAGATATTTGTTGGCCAGTTTCAGTAAATCAAATGTCATATTGTTGTGAACAGAGATGCCATTCACTTTGCGGTCGGAGCGGTGTGTGCGGGTTAGCAGTGTGACAAGGCCTTGTGACCCGTGAAGACACTGTAACACTCAGTATCATTCCCAGCACATTCTCGCAGACCTCCGCTCTGTTTTGAATAGCTCACTTCTTCTCGGGACTGTTTTTGTGTAGACAGTTGTTCTGGCGTGATTCCAACTTGTGGGAGTCGTATGTGCACATAATTTGGAGGTGTATTATGTGGCGCTGCTTCCAGCAAGTGGCCAGTGAGGCCACATGGCTTTAAACAAAACTGTTTTGTTTTGCTGCTCCTGAATTGAAGTGGGTGATAACACAAACTCCCGAGCAGAAGCAGGTAATACTTTCGTATTGACTCAGAAGTTTCTTCCTGTGTTAAAAAGCTCCTGAGCGTTTCTTTTTTCCTATCTTAAATCTTTTGCCTTAAGTTTTAAAGAAAATTTACCTGACCTCTTAAATTTTTTTAATCCTGCAGTTTTATTTGTATGTTTTCAGTGGTTTAGGTTTTTGAACAATCGCTTTTCAAGAAGGGATTTTTTTTTTTTTTTTTTTGTGGGAACATCTGCCTGCTGCTACAAATGCTGTAATGAATGCATTTAGAATCCTTTTGGAGTGCTTTGTGTAGGTGCTGTATTTTATTGAAGACAACTTACACTCAGTTTATGAGTGAGAGCTGTGTTTGGAGAAATAATGAGTTGCCGTTTTCTTCCTGTGAAACATGGAGGGAAACTGGCAAATGATATGTTTGTGAAAGACTATTTTGTTTAATTCAACTAGCCTCTTTAAGTGTCTTTGCTTTGTTATCAAAGTGTGCCTCTCAACTTGTTGGGGGTGTGTTATGGATTCCAGTTGTTCGGGTCATATGAAATCTGAAATTAATCAATGGCTGAGGTCTTGCATAAGTCTTTAGGAGGATGTAAAATTACTGTAGGTAGTAGCTAAAAATCATTGGAAAATAAAGGACTTGGTAAATACGCTCCAGTAATGAGTGATTAACAAGCACTTCCTGCTTTCCTTTTGACCATAACAGCTATAAAGTAACTATTCTGAAAGAAATGGTTCTTTAGGATGTGGCTGTGGTGGTCTCCACCCCCAAATGTAACATCGGGGATGTGCAAACGCACGGAGACTGTTCTCCCCTCTAGCTCCAGCTGGGGTGGAACGTGCAGGGATGTGCTGTCAAGTACCCAAATGTGGGCAATGATTAATTCACAGGTGCTCTGCACAGCCCGGGATCAGCTGAAAGGGCTCCTGGCGAAAGGCTCAGGCTGTTAATACCTAAGCACAAGGGTGTGTGTACATTTATTTATTTCCTAATCACGTGCTGATGGGTAGCCCGAGGGGAGGCTGCTGCCGTGGTTCGAGCGGGTCATTTGCACTAACATGTGTTAGCCAGAGCACTGCTGAGGGCAGTGCTTGAAGGTATGCCCAGTAGTAAAATGTAGCAATTCCCTCAAAAAAATTGTTTAAACTGGACCAGAAGCGGAAGCTTTATGTTCTTGACAATGAAAGGGGGTTTTGGCCTTTTGTGTTAAATCATTATATATGCAATCAGAAACGTAACTAGAAAGGTGCCCCATGCTATTGTTTTTGCTTTTTCTCTTTCTGTAGAGTTAATTACCCTCACAGTCCTCTATTGCCCTCCTAGCTCTGTTAATCAATGTGTGGTACAACTTGCCTTCAAAAAATTTTATTGGCTTTTACACCACTGAAGCTGGCATAAACTTGGAAAGTTGGCAAGAATTATCTGGACTTGTGTGGTTTCTGTGGAACAAGAACAGCTGCTCTGCTGGTACCATCTCTCAGACAGTTAAGTTGTTAAAGAGAAGTTCAGCTTTTTTTAGTTCATTTTAAACACTTCACCATTTCTCCTAAATTAATTTACAGTATTATAACTAGGAGCAGAGTATGTCCATTACACTGTGGGTACTGTATCAGAAGTCCTACTGGTTTTATTTTAAATACAACAGTGTGCCCATGTAGTGGTCCTTCAGAATGTGTTGTCTGGACTATCACCTATTTTCTGAAAATG
The DNA here is from genome assembly GCA_018697195.1 of Certhia americana. NCBI lineage: Eukaryota > Metazoa > Chordata > Aves > Passeriformes > Certhiidae > Certhia > Certhia americana. The sequence goes on along the minus strand of CM031868.1, from coordinate 8,255,541 downwards.
ACAGCTAGCTGTTTGGACAGGGTGTACTTTGGGGGTGACTGACTCCTCCTGCCTGTGTATGGCCTTTACTTGGGAGACTAAAAACATGTAGGAATTGCAGCAGTAGTAAGTTTGTATGGAGATGTGCAGTGATGAGGTATCCCAGCCTGGCATCCCCCTGTGGACTGTGACGATCTTAGATGAGGATGAGCTCTAAAATGCTTTGCCAACAGAAGTAGGTGCTGTCAAAATTAACATTTGTTGATACTCCATGGATATGTAATTAATAGCCAAGAAAAAAACTCGCTCAAGTGAGTTGATTTTGTGTGGAGGGGTGGTCTTGCAAACTTTCCCATGTAGGTTTGGATTCTGACTGTGCTTAGCAATTCCAGGTGAAAAGCTGTAGAAGCTCAATTTTAGGGCAATACAACTCTGTCTGCCTTTCAATGTATTAAATAACCTAGAATATAAATGCGAGGCAAACTTGACAAATTTCAATTAAGTGGATTAAACTGTGCAATAATCCTGAATGAAATAATCACGATTATTAAGACAGTAGGCTGAAAGTATCATCATTATGACACCCTTCCAGGCAGCTAAAATTTTAACCTGCTGCCGTCTCCTGGCAGTGATGATTCTGATAAAGGGAAAAATGTGTTGTATTTGTCTTAACTGTGGTGGTATTTCTCTTGGTTTTCATTTGTTCTTAATGTATTTTTGTTGAGGATAAACCTCTGTATTATGAGGGCAGCAGGAATATGCTGAAAGGATGAGAAGAATATGGAGAAGAGGGACAGTGGTTGTATTAATTTTATACTGGGCATGCAGGCTGTATCTTTTTTTTTTTTTTTTTTTTTTTTTCCTGAGTCTGATTTTACCATGAAAAAGGTTTAATTTCACTGCTAGTTTCAGAAAATGCATCTTTTTTGTTTTTTAAGTTGTTCCTTAAATTGACTTAGCTTTTTATAGCCCTTTTAATATTCTTTACAGAAACAGCAAAAAGATATTCTAGAAATAGTTCTCCTCTAGGTAAAATCTAGATTTAAAAAAACATAGAACAAATCTTTATGTTTTATTATTACAACTTTTGAATAAAGACTTAGTGCTTGCTTTCAAATACCAAAGTTTGAGGAGGATAGAGTTAAATAAATCTCAAATTGCTTCTTGTATGAGTCACTAAATTGGGAACATAAATACTCATATTCTTTGGAAAGGACCTCTCCACATTGTTTTCCTGCATAGTGTCAACTACAGAACACAATGCAATATTAAAGTAGTTGTATTTGCATTTGAAATCACAGTTTATGATGTCAGTCAGATAACCTTTTGCATGTTAAACTGACAAAAGGCTAGCATTAAATCTCCAGTGGAAGCTGCATTATTAGTCTGTTGTGTTTTGTTTGCTTGTTTTGCTGGAAAGAAATAAAAACTTGGAGAGGGGTAAAGGGTAGAGAAATGGGCAGTGCTGGAGAAATCTCCTTGCATGCTGATAGAAGGGATAGGTTGTTTTGTTTGCTGTCTGGTGCTAAAGCCAGAAACTTGAAATAGGAACATCTGGATCTCTTAGTTCAGAGAGAAACAGATTTGTCTCAGGATGACATGTGTAGTTTCAACATCAATGAAAAAAGAAAATTCTTGATATCTGTGTGTGTTGAATAGAGTGTAATGCTTAGTGTTCTCTGTATTCTACTTAAGCAATATATTTCATTTTATGTGTGTATCTTCCACAGTTTAAGCCTTCTCTTTAAAATGCTTTGTTGAAGTCTTTGCACATGTTTGATTATATTAAATTTTGCCCTAATCAGATGAGAGGTTTGATTTTATATTTTAAGATCGAAGAGTACTGAAGCCTTAATTTTTTTTTTTTGTAGATATGTCAATCAACTACCATGCCTAAAAGTGGCAACAGAGCTCACAAACATTCCCTATTGTGCCCTGCACTGCTCAAGTTTGACTTGAAATCACTGGCAGCTCCCGATAACTGCAGATTGGAGAGTGTGGATGAGTCCTTGTTCCTATTCATGGCAGTGATGGACAGTATTATAAAATATGCTGATGCGCAAGACAGACTAAACCATTCTCAATTCTTTCTTGTTCTTTCCTGAGCAATAATCTGCTTAGGAAAATCAGTGTTTATGTTTTGGGAGTAGAATATGTGCACGTGCCTGCCTGTGGTGTCTCTGATGTTGCTGTCTTACCATATAAATGTATTTAAATGGATCTGAAAGCTGTCTGAGATGTAACCCTGTCCTCTCTTTAATGCTGGGAAACTTCTTCAGGGGCTTTCATTGATGATAATGTTAGATGGATTACAATGTAATTGGTTGCCTTCCATTTCTTTTGGTATTTTTTAGGGAAAGGAGCTAAGGCTCAGTTGACCAAAAGACTGGTTCTATTGACAGTGTTGTCTCATATTGGGATGTATTTCTCCAGTATGAAGCACTATTTCACTTTTCATATGGAAAGGTCCTCCAATATATCATTCTTTTGAGCATTAGGTGCATTTTTAAAGACTCCAAGAGGGTAAGTAATAATGTGCCACTTGTCTTCATTGAGGTCAAAACTTGAAATAACCATGGTGTGTGAAACAAAACTTTGTGGTATGCTGCATGGATGACTTGAAGTGGTCATACAAAGTGGAATTCTCAGCACTGGCTGCTACTTTGAAATATTCTTGAGCTTCTTGAGTTTTCACCTGGTTTCACTGAAGTATGCTGTAGTGGCATAAAAATGTTCTGCAACTGCCGTATCTGAGTGTCTTAGAAAAACAATTTGAAGAAAAGATTGTTTTTAGAATTTGTTGTTATTCAGTTAAATAGTTATGTTTGGTTTAAAGTTTAAATGTGCCCTTGAACAAACTGTTTGCCTAAGGCGGCAGCTGGTTGGGAGCTGAGTGCTATCGAGATGGGAGATACTTGTGTTTGCAGACTTTGGGTGTGGAAACGTGGCTTTTTCAGAAAGCAGTGCAAGGGTAAATATGCTTATTTACAAGCAATAGCAGATTTCAGGCAGTTAGTAAGGAAATAGGAATGGCCACTTTAGAGATGTTATACTACACCTGCTAACTGGTAATCAGCTCTTCAGGCTTTGTGAGCATAAAGACATTTGCTTCAAGGAATGATGGTGGGTAACACATCTTTTTCCTTGTAGTAGATGCACATTATTGCCCATTTCACAGTGATGCTAATGCCTTCTTTTTCATTAAAAAGAATAATAGTTTCTACATTGAGGGTTCTTAGAGTTCAGGAAAGATTTTTTTTCCTCACAGTTTTTCCTATCAACTAAGTATAACAAGATACTATTTCAACAATGCAAAGCATTTTAGTGAGGGTGAGGAACTGTGGGAACATGTTTCATCAGAAGATATTATTTTTGCTTTAACTGTAGTGAACAGCTGTTGAGTGATATGTTATTTTTTAACTACGGCTACCGTGAATATCTTGTCTAGAGATAGAAATAGGGTGTGGAGGGAAAGGCAAAAAATATTTTTAGCCTGAGGATCAAAGTGTATCTACTCTTAGTATCACAAGGGGAGGTGAAAAAAAAAGGTGTGGGAGAAAATAGGCTTTGTGTAGGGAATCAGTTTTAACAAGATTGGCTAATACTTACCCAATTCTTCCAGATATAAGTCAGGTTTGAGCCTGTGGGGTGTTGTGACTTCAGTACTTCCCTTGAGCATTTTCATGTTTTTCTGTTCAAGAAATCCTGCAGTGCTGTTCATTGAAGATCAGGGGCCTGTGTGCTGTGCTATACTAGAGCCTTTCCTCTGGCTTTGTTTTTGTCCACTTAAGGGCAATTGTAGAACTCCCAAAATTAAATATAAATGAATAAAATATACTTAGGTATAATACACTTGTCAGTATTTGAGCTAGTGGCTTACCACTGCTAGTCTTTTCTCTGCCATTATGTGGTGTAAGAATCTACTCTATGGCAGATGGACTGATAAGGCCTCAGATAAACAGAGTTAATATTTTTAATGGAAAGAGAAGAGAATTTTAGGTTCATGTTTCCCTCTGGGGACTCTAGTGTTAAGCAACCTATACTTGGTCATACAAGACTAAGTATTCTGATTTTCAGATGTCTCATCAAAACCAGCAAGGATGTTTCTTCAAGTTTCCTCAGTAAGACAGAGAAAGTAGTGATAAACTTTGTTGCTAGAAATAAACTCTGGCATTGTTTTCCTCTGTTTTTGTTCTGCAGTTATGTTTTGCCCACTTCCTGCTATTAGAGCACAGCATGATCTCCAGGACAGCACCTAATTGAAGAGCGAGTCCCTTATCTGGAACAGGCAAGGTTCAGTGTGCAGAGGCTGAGGAACAGAATGCATCTGAGCAGTCTCTTAAATTAATATTCATTGACTAGTCTTGGCATCTGGCTTCAGGTTACTAAGAGGGAAGATGATAGGTTTATTTTCCTCCTTCAAGTTTCATCATGAACCTTGCCTATGCCATAAAGTTCAAGTCCAAACAAGAGTTGGATGGTGATACAGAAAGAGGCACCTGTGAACAGCATATTTTTTTTCTGAATATTGTTCTTTTGCTTCTTGAGTTGCATTTCATTCTAAGATGTTGTTGTTACTGCAGGCTGATTTCTGAGGATAGTGGTAATATACTGATTGTGTGCATATGTATATTTTTTTAAACATATGCAAAATTTTCCTTTGCTAGTTTTAGCTTTCATTTTGTGTGGCTCACTTTGAATATGTACAATATTTTTTAGAGAGTATAAACCTTACAATTTTCTTTCCACCAAAAAAAAAAAAATCTAAAAGGTATTTTAGACCTACTGAAGCAGTATTTGTTCACTAGAAATACATCTATAAAATAATCTTAATGCTTGAAAAAATATATTCCCCTTGTACATATTCTAATTTTTTTTTTAACTGAAAAAATATTTATTCTCAAAAAAGGGTCTTAGGGGAACTCTGTGGCACATGAGTAAGGAGTGAATCTACAGGCTGAGGATTTTTCTCTGAAATGACTTTCAAGTAAGAGAAGTAGTGGTAATATATGGTATCCCTGGCTTTGCAAAGTGTTGACAGATACCAATTTTGTATTTGCCATTTAGAAACTAAAAAACTTTTGGTGTTTTGACAAGGCCATAAAACTTGTCAGTATTGTGGGGATCAGCTATTTAATTACCTGTTGCTCCTGGCAGAGAGAGAACAAAGGCCTGTATAGACCTGTTGAGAGGAATAGCGTGTGGCAAAAGTGTGTCCCCAAAGCTTGTGTGACTCACTGCTGTCCAACCTCCAAAGTGTGGCTGTGGAGAGCTGCTGGGTGGCAATTCTGACGTGGCCTCCAAATCCTGACATTGCCCTCCATCTCCACAGGCAGTAACCAAAGAGTGTGATTTGAAAGAAACTGATGTAGACACCTGGTACAGGCTGATACAGACAAAAATCACTCAAGGCACACAGTGTGCTGCTGTTGTTCTCTGATATCAGGCTGGGAATATTAGGGAGTTGAGTTTGACAAGATGTATTCCTCTCTGTATTACTTTATGTGGTTTTCTTCTGCAGAGCATCTCAGAACATAAATGAAATATGGCATTAATCTAATTTATTTTCTGTTATACCTATGTCAACATTTATCATCAGTTCATAGAATAATACAGTAACTTTTGTCACTTCTGGCTTCTGCTTTTGCTGTAGTTTGAGTGTGGAAGTCTCAGCAGAGATGTGATGGAGTGTTGGCTTGGATATTTCCAAGGGTGGGGAGGAGAGTGCTGAAAAGCTTTGTTTATTTTTTAGCCATACATTGAACGGTTGTAGTGCTCTAGTACCAGCTCACAAGAAAGCTGGAAGTTGTACCTTTTTTTGCTGGAATGGCAACCTTGTGGTTTTGTAATCTGTATCTTTGACCTTCCAACTTTGAGAGTTAATGGTCTGCTTCTAACCTTGCCCTGGACCTTTGATCTTACTGGTACAGGTGACTGCAAGAGGAGGTAGAACTCTTGTTGCCATAACTTGTGTGATCATTGAAGAATCTGGGCTTTCCCCAGGTTAGGAAATTGCTTCCTCAAAAAGGGGAACTTTGTGGAAGATATTAAGTATGGACTCTTGCAATATTACTTTAACATGTATTTAAGAAAAACTCTCTTCTTCTTCTCTTCTGCTATTATAGACTAGAGAGGCAAGTAATAATTAAGTTTTCAACATGTGTTGATGCTAAGCCACTTGTAGAATTAGAAGTTTTTTTGTGTAGATTTCTTTGCTGTGGGTTTTGTGTTGATTTGAGTATCTTTTTGGTTTTGTTTTTTATTTTGTGGCATTTTTGTTTGTTTTTTCTTACTTTTCATTTCTTCCAAAATGATCCACTTGAGAATCAGGAGTAAATTTGAGGTAAGGCACTGACCCAAAAAGAGGTCGGATGGCAGAGTCTCTGTTCCTGCTCCCACAGAGGTGAGGCTTTTGTCGTTTTCCCATTCAGAGTAGTTGTTTGGATACTTTAAACAAGGAACAAGTTTGCCCAGAAATAGACTTTTATCCCTGTCTATTATGAGGGATGTTTAAAAAATGGAAGATTAAGGACCTGTTCTTGCAAATCCGCTCTGTTTGCTCTGAAGGGTCAGTGCCACAGGCTCTGTTCACAGCAAGGGACAGGCAAAAAAAAGACATTAATAAATGTCAGTAAGGAACAAACTTTGGTTGCTGGTCCTGGGACTTCTGCCTGATAAACAGGGTTTTGCCAGGACTGTTTATCTGCTCGTGCACGGGAAGACTTTGGAAAGCAAGATGGGCATTTTCTTCAGAGCATTTAGTTTGTGCAGATTTGCCTCATCTACCTGCCAGAGATGGGACATGTGCCCTGTACTCAGCTTTTTATGCTGTCCCTGACATCTGTCAAGTCAGATTTTGACCCAGGTTTCACACAGGTAAAACCAGCTTTTTAATGGTTCTTTGTACCTACTTGAAAAAAGTAAGGGATTATTATCTTGGCAAGCACACAGCCTATTTTCTGGTTATACACTAGTAGGTATTAATTAATATACAGCTGAGCTTGATTTCTGTTAATCAGTTAGGTCTTGTGCTGATCCTAATACAAACCAGGTGTCAAATCAAGTTGAATAAGATGACTGATAGCTGAAAATATCTTCTCCCACTCTTAAAAGAAAGTGGGAGTGGGTACGGAAGCTAAAGGACTTGGAAGTTTCAGGTTAACATTGTGGGTCCTGTTACTAAAAAATTATTACTGTTTCATAACGGAATTAACTTGCAATTTGTAGAGTTTTCATTTGTTCCTGCCAAGCAAGTAATTTACTGGAAACTTATTTGACCATATAGACCTTTTGTAAGTGGTGTAACTTGGGAATTACTATTGCAATTAGAGTATATCTGCTGTTTTAGAGAGGGACTTCAGCCATCAATGAATTGTTATTTTCTGCAAATCCATGAAGTATGATCTTAAGTTATTAAAATATGCTAAAAAGCTTCTGTAAATCTTTACATGTTAGAAATTGAAATTGTCTCCCCCAATTTGTGTGTGTGTGTCCTTCCACAGCAGTGCTGGCCATGGCTGCTGCTCTGAATTAACAGAACTGCCATGATGCACAGCCCTGGATACAGGCTTGCTGACATCAACTCTATTGGCACGTGTTCAGAAAAGTAAACAGAAGACAATCAGTGTTGGGTTTGGCAAAACTTGCAAGTCCATAAAACTGCCAAATCCTTCTCAGTGTATTCATCCAATTAATCACATTTATGTAGGACATTTACTTAAATGAGTAAAACATACTGTATTTGGTTTTTAAGAGTTCTTGTCTTAAAGTCTCCATTTTCTACTTAATTAGTAATCACAATCTTACTTAAATAGCATTTTTCTTGTTTTTTGATATTGTTCTTTTGTAGAAAAAAAAATGAATTCTGAAAGCTCAGCCCTTACCATGAGTAGCCCTGCTGTAATAAACCAGTGTGCCAGAGGAGGAATGGAACAAGAAAAAATTTGGTAAGCTTTTCTTCTGATTTTCTAAGAGGTTAGTAGACAGCAATACTGGGAGATATAGTTAGAAAATAAAGTAAACTAATTATTTGGTATAACTGGTGCATTAAGTCTGCATTATTTAACAACAGAGAAGGAAAAAGGGAATTTTTTTTATTTTGGTTTTGAGATTTTAGCAGATGACATGGTACAGGGTGTCATGGGGGATGGGCTGTGGAAAAACTCCTGTTCACTTCAGCAGTGCAGCAGTTGTGCATAGGGAATCTTTCGCATATAGCAAATGTTTTAATCTCCTAGTGCTGCTGTGATGCTGGGCCAGGCTGGTACCAGGACCTTCAGTGCTGTGGGGCTCCCAAGATTCCTGTCCTGGGAGACATTACAGTCATTAATTTCTACTTTGTGTATAGAAAAAAATTTACTCTGTGCTGGAGGAAAAAAGCAATTGCAATGTTAAATGGTAGATGTGAACAAATGCTTACACTTCACAACAATTTTTTTGTGAAAATTGCTACAGACCATGCAATTTTTAGCAACTGGTTTGTTTTCATGAAGGGAATAGGGTGTTGAAAAGGCTTTGAGACTATACCACCTGGGTTAATGAGAGCTGTTTAATGAGAGCCTGCTGGTTTTTACTTGCTGTTGTTTGCTAGGGGTTTTTTACATTATTTATTTACCCTGTGGCAAACAAGCAGTAAATTCATGACAGGAAGCATGACACCCATATGGGTAAAAACCTACCTTACGTTGTTTTTGTAGTGAGACATACTCTTGAAAATCTAAAGAATTAAAGAAATATTAGCAAATGAATGTTCTGTTTCCTGTTGCATGCTTGTCAGGAAATGAAATAAAATCTTTTTTTGCTTTGGTTTTTATGTAATATTAACAGCTTTATAGTACCTGAAAGTAGTTTCTTTTAAACATTTCTTCTGGAACTTTCTCAACAAAATCTTTGGATGAAAATGCAGGACGAGGAAGAGTTTTGGGCTTCCGTCTGACTCACAAATCTACTGAGGAGTGGGAAACTGACACAAACACTTTTTATGTTTGATGTCTTTTGCTGGTTGTTATATCCTGCTTGTGGTGTAGATCTGGGGACAATTCAGTTTAATATCTTTATCAATGATCTGCATGAGGGGATTGAGGGCACCCTCAGTAAATTTGCAGATTGCACCCCAACTTTGGTGGGAGTGTTGATCTGCTGGAGGGTAGGAGGGCCCTGCAGAGGGATCTGGACAGGCTGGATCAATGGACCAAGACCAGTGGTGTGAGGTTCAACAAGGTAAAGGTGGATCCTGCTTTTGGGTCACAATGCCTTGCATCTCCAGGCTGGGGGCAGAGTGGCTGGAAAGCTGCCTGGCAGGAAAAGATCTGGGGGTGCTGGCTGAGAGCTGATGAACATGAGCCCAGGTGGCCAAGAAGGCCAGTGACATCCTGGCTGTATCAGCACTAGTGTGGCCAGCAGGACCAGGGCAGTGATTGTCCCCTGTACTGGGCACTGTTGAGGCCACAGCTCAAATCCTGGGTTCAGCTCTGGGCCCCTCACTGCACAAAAGACGTTGAGGTGCTGGAGTGTGTCCAGAGAAGGGCAACAGAGCTGGGGAAGGGGCTGGAGCACAAATCTGATGAGGAGCAGCTGAGAGAATTGAGATTGTTTAACCTGGAGAAAAGGAGGCCCAGTTATTTATAAAAAGTTTTGTCAATAGCAGTGTGGTGCATGTCTGGTTAGCTTTCTAAAATACAATTCTTTATTCTGGGGTTCTGTGGATACTACTGCTGGATGAATGTTATTTTTCCCAGCCTAATAAAGTGCAGTGGTGCACTGCCTTATTTCATTGTTCATTTATTGCTGTTTATTAATTGTCTGATTCTGGGAACTTATTTACATTCTGATGGTTCTGGGTTTATTTTCATGCAAATGCCAGTATTGGTAAGAACTGGTGTTAGTCATAGAAAGATTAGAAATGTTTATTGTTAAAAGTATTCAGTGGCAGGGTAATATATTCAATTAAGTCAGAAGCGATCACAGAGAAAAGCCCTAAGCAAGACTTATCTTGCATTTAAACATCACTTATGATGCATGTAAAAGGCTTGATGTTGCATAAGGCCCTCTAGAACAGAGGGGAGAGTAAATAATTGACAGAACCCCACTTACCTTGTACAGCCATTTACCAAGTCTGCCATTCTGGTTCATCAGTGTTTCACATCTGCATAGTTTGGTGCATCTACCAGGTGAAAAAATAATTGAATTCTCAAACTGGCAATGCTTCACTTGGTTCTGTTGCTTTTTTCATTCCCAACGTACATAAACAAGATACAGCAGCAGAAGAATGCTGGTAGTAGCAGAAGTGTGACTACTGTGAATGTCTGATAGCTGCAGGGGATCATGGCAGAGTTCATGTGTGAATCAAATTAAGCTGCTCTTGATAAGCAGGAAGATGGAGAAACTTGGTGGATGGTCATATCATCAACAGTATCAGATGCCTGAGCTGGCGTGGAAGGGTGCTGAACAATCAAGGCTTGAGAGCCTTGAAATTGTAGAAGCTCCTGATTTGGCAGATTCTCACTTTCTTTATGTTGAAAATTGCAACAAAGGAACTGAAGGGAGCAAGTGGGAACTGTGTCAATTCATCCATGCTTTCTGTGAAAGTAGCTGGCTGGCACATCGTTTTTCAAAACAAATGTGCAGGAGAATTGGAAATTTTCCAGGTGTTATTGTGTGTGGATTTTATAACATGCTTCCTCTAGGCTGGATGAAATCTTCCTAGCTACTCCTTCATTGTATTACTTAGGATTAAATCAGGAAGTATTTAATCTTTTTAGAACTATTAATTGAAATTTGGGTTCTATATGTCTCATGACAGAGTTTTTGGTGCCTTGGCTTTGTTTCTGCCTGCAAATACTCTGCCATGTTCCTTATGAAGTATGTAGTGTTCTGCTATTTCTGTGACAAAGTTTTCATCAATTTTAGACCAAATTTCTCTGAAAACTGTCCATGTTATGAAGAAATAAATCTATAAATCTTTAACCAAACAAGCACTGTTATATGTGGACTCCAGTGCATTCTAACTCTGTACTTATGACTTGGCTTAAACTGAGTTTGAGGACAGAAAATTAAAAAAAATCTTTTCTTTTTTCCTTTTTGTCTTATGCTGTAATAGATTGTGTTTGTTTCAGCTTTCCTTTCTTATCTGAGACTGGTGACTTTGTGGGGAAGGGGAGCTATTGAAACTCCAATCCATAGACTTAGAAGAAAGACATGCTTAGACACTGAATTTAGAGATTGCAAAAACTAATTTGAAACCCAGCTCCCCCATTGTATACATTGAAAGAGAGCATCTTATTGTCATATCTTAGTGTGCACATGCCTGGCAACTCTTTGGCATAGAAAAAGAGCTTATTCCAGAGTATTTTACAACCTATATTCCTGTATTTCAAGTGCCTTTTTTTTTTTTTTTTTTTTTTTTTTTCCTAGATAAGTGCATCTGTTTCAGAATGAAGTAGAAATAACAGGGTCAACTGAGATTAAAACAGTATTTGAAATGACATCCCCATCATTGAGTAAAAGCAAGATAGAAAAGCAATGGTGAGCAGCTGAAAAATCCGCTTAATAAGGAACAATGTAGATACTACACAGATCTTACCTTAATACCTGTAGTTTTAATCACACAGCCCTTCCTCAGTGAGGATCAGAAGAGAGTAGCTAAATTGCTGCATTCTGTACCTCAGAGACAGACAAGTGCACAAGCTGACTCGTAGCTTGTGTGGCAAGTAAGATTTCGTGACAATAAATCATCATGGCTCTCTTGCAGCTTTTGCCAGCTGCTAGTTGATGAAGGAAGAATTATGTGTCTGGAATTACAGTAAGAAGAGAAACAAGTTTCACAACTTTCCCTGTTTCTCCTGTATCCTTGTTTAATCAGTAGAAATGAGTCATCCTAAAGAACTGAATTAAACTGGCTCTAGTCAAGGGCAGTTTAACTGCAGATGTTTGATTACAAAAGGCACATACATGTTTAGGGAATACAAGGTTACAATGTGTGCAAAAAGGAAGCCACATGAATGACAGATTAAAATTTCAGATAGCTGAATAAAATTAATCTTATCTGCAAGAGGCCTTGAATTAGTTGTTTTCTAGTAATGTCTTCTTACAAAGAGAGAAAATGCTTTTCTTGGAAAGCTGAAGAATATTCAGGATAGTTAGCATAACATAATTATGACCAACTACTTTTAATAAAACAGGTAAATATTTACTGTATATATATAAAATTACTTCTATCTTACCTAACCTTCCTAGTTTATTTAAAGTACTTCTCTGCCCATAAAAGGAGTAGTAGAATTGAAAATTGTTACAAGGCAGTCACTTGCAATTGGGACTTGCAGCCTGAGACCAGTCCCTTAAAGGAAGTGGATGAAGATCCAGGAGAGTGACGCAGGACGTGGAGAGGGTGACTCATGAGGCTCCCTAGCACACCCACAACCAGGGAGAGATGAGAATGTGCTGAAAGGGTTAAACTAAGTGCACTCACCAACTGCTGACTTTGCCTCATGCACACATGAAATGGGCTTTGTAGCTGAAGAAAATATGGCCCAGAGGCAAGTACAAGTTTAAGCATATGTTCAATCATCACGTCTTACAAAACTAAGTATGGATTGCATTTCCTCATTCTGGATGGGATCAAAAACTTGTTGATTCTGCCTTGAGAAGGAAAAGCGCTGGGGCTGCCCCCGGCCCGAGCCCACGAGGTGGCAGCCTTGCTTCGGATGAGCGGCTGTGCCCGCTCCTCCTCTGGTTGCTCTCCTTCCCCCTTCCCACCCCACTCTTGGCTTTTTTTCTGGGATCACATTAAGACATAGCAGCAGAGGTGAATTACTAATTGTTTGTTTAAAAAAAACACCTTACAAAGCTAAGGCTGCTGCTTGTAGGTAATATTTAGTGGGCTTTTTTTTTGCAGGTTTTTTTTTTGGTTTTTTTTTTGTGAAAGGTCATCACTCACTAGATTCCAGGATAAAGCTGTAATCTGCATCTTGTACATGAGATTACATTTTCTTTAGGTCATACTGCAAATAATTTTTGTTGCTAGTGTGTCTCTTTGAACATTTGCTGCATGCTTGGTTATGACTCTATTGGGCTCTACCTGCTTTTTCAGTGTTACGTGTCTCTTTATTATAGCTGTTAGTTAAAAGAGGGAGTTGCAACAAACATTTCTGAAATACCTGATTGGTTCCAGTTGAATATCAAGAAATTTTTATCCAAGTAAAAGGTAATGACATTTTTAGGCTGCCCTCAATGGTATTTTGTTTATGAACGTATGTTAGTGCACAGGCTGATGACATGGCTTTTGTACTCTGACAAATAAATTGAGTGTTCATAGGGAGTGTATAGAGGGAGTGAAATGCATTTCTTTATTAAAGAGCTGAAGAATGTTTTAAAATTGTAACTGTTTTGATACTTTGATGCAGGAAAGGAATGTAAAAATCTATCAATCCATCTGTTTTTTAAAAGTATCTTCTTGTATTCTTCCGTGTGGGCTGTCCTGGTGAAATCTAAAAACTAAGTTTAAGAAAAAATGTCATTTTGGACTGTATGAGTAACTCTCTTAGCTGGAACACGAATCACTGGTACTGAGAAGCTGAGTCTGTATGGCTTTAAATAAGGAACCAGGCTTTCACCTTTTGGTATGTTAATTTTTTTTAACTTACTTTCATTCCCCCCACCCCCCATGTATTAGAGAAGTGCATGCTATCAGTGCATGAAAAATAACACAGGTGATTATGCTTGGATCACCAATGCTAATAACTAATACACTATGGAAGGAGGCCTCACCATTCCTAACTGAGGGTTTGGTTATTTGTAAGTTGAAATGATGATTATGGAGGATGAAAATATCTCCTTCAATGCTGTCTTGCAAATATCAAGTAAATGAGTTTGCATAGTTTAGACCAAGGAAGAAATTTGTCATCTTAGTTCTTATTCATGCTCTATAGCCTCATTGCCTCATTCAGATACGCAGCATCTTGATGTATTTTCTTTTCCTTCTCTATTACCTAAAAAAAAAAAAAAAAAAAAAAGCCACACAAAAACTGCAGAAATAGTAAAAAATTCTTGTTGAAAAATATGAAACATGTTAACAAGCCAAGTAAAGGAGAACACTGCCTTCCCTCCTTTATAGCTGTCATGGCTTAACCCTAACTAATGGTTAACAATAGATGGTTGTCACCAAATATTGACATTGTCACCAAAAGTTGGGAATAAAACTCTCTAACACTGTAATTTCAGTATAGGAAGAAGCATCACTTTTATTTTAATGCCAGATGTGAGGGGGATATTTCTGCCTAACCCACTAGCTGATACACTAAATCTATGTAGCTTATACATATTCATTACATTTCCCAAGACTCATATATGCATGCTAAACATTCTCACAAATTCTTTAGCGTATTCAAATCACTTCTTGGAGCCTATTTACATTAGAGTAGGCATATTTAGAGGGTCTCTGGTGGTCATTTTGGGGAACATTCCATTCCTCAAATCATCCTTTTTTGGTCCCAGGCCTCCAAAAAAAGAAAATTTCTTTTCTTTGAATGCACCCCAGTGGTCTGGCCAAAGATGCAGCTTCTTATCAGTGTTGTTCAGGCCCATGGTCTTTAAGGCTGCAATAACCACGTGCACACATTTTTACAGGACTAAGCCCTGTCCTGCTTTAGTTAGACCTAAAGGAATTCACAAGACTTAAACACTATTTGTTACAATTCAAGCTTTTCTCAGCAATAGTAGTAATTGTATTGAAGGGATAGAGAAACAAGCTATGCACAGTATAGTTGCTCACTAGACATTGGCTGATGCCCATTGCCATGCAGCCATCAGCCCCCTCCAGCTCCCTCTAATATTGGGCATGACCTTGTGGCTTATAGAATATCCCTGTGGCCAGCTCAGCCCAGCTGCCCTGACCATCTCCATCCCAGCTCCTTGTGCAGCTCCTCACTGGCTGAGCAGGGGACAGTGGGTGGGAGTTTCTGCTAATCACTTTGAAACATCTTGATTCACTGTGTGGGTGCATGGGCATGTGTCCATATCAAGTGTGACTTCTTTTTAATGTAAAAAAACCCCCAAAACTCAGTGGTCTACTACTGGTAACCATCTGTTTCCTGTATATTTACCCTACTTCTCTTTCTAAAGATTTTTGTCCTTGTTCATGATTTCTTTTCAGTAAGACTCCAGAATCTGTTCTTATGTTATTATTTTATACTCTTGTTCAGCATGTATTATAGTTGAATATCTAGTTAGTACTCTAATACTGATAGGAAGACAGTTTCTCTCCTTCTCTCCCTCCCCCCCCCAAAAAAAAAAAAAAAAAAACAAACCCAAACCAAAAAAACCCCCAAACCCTCCTTAGATATGCTTACTTAATTCTCTGGTTGTAGAAGGGAGCTGATGATAAAGTTTTTAAGGAACGCAAATGGTATCTTTTGGGGAATGTTTATGCATTGCAGTATTTGGAAACAAGACTAGACACAGAAGGCTGACCTGTAATTTGATCTTTCCTTTGTGGGAGAGGGAAGGCTGGAGGTTATGTGAACGGGTTAAATTAACTGTATTTTCCTGTGAACCCTGAAAATTTCAATAGGTCAGTGTTGTAAGAGACAATGATTTGGATGTGTATCTTTCAAGCTGAATGTGCTTGGTCACCTGCAAATCTCTGGGACACAAAAAATAGCTTTTCTGTATTATGTTGTCTTTCCATTGCCCTAAAACTACACTAGGAAATTCCTCAGCAGACTGACGTTTCTTTTAATGTGGGAAGAGAAAACTGGTGTGAATAGGAATATTAATGTCATTGTGAACAGAAACTCACTAAAAATGTGACTAAAAACTACCTGCAAATATTTCAGAATATTCTCTTGTGTTAGTTAGTATGAAGAACTCTTGTTTTTTCTTTCCTGACTTTGAACATAATTGTTATAAGAAGTATAAATTAATAATTCACCTAATGTATTGGCTGAAATAGAGGGGGTTTGTTGTCGCCTTCTCTGTCAGGCTTTGTGCTCAGTGGTGAAGGCCAGGAGCCAACTGTATTTTTTTTATGAGCTGTCCAGTTAGTTATGTCTTCATTTCAAAACATGGTTTCTATAGTTGTTTTTTAAAAAGTGAATTCAATTACTATTATACTTCAGAGTGTAAAGAAGATTTGAAGATTTTTTTTTCAAAGACTCATTAATTGTTGTAAATTGCACCAAGAAGGAGGAGTTCAATTTTTCTCTCTTGGGGTCTCCCCAGCCCCACTCTGTACAGAATAGTAAGATATATGTGACTCTATTTTGAAAGCTATATAATGTGTTTGTATTCCTCAGATTAAACACAAGTGGTATGTGACTACACAGATTAAAAAAAGGAGAGAAGTTGCACTCAATTTTTAAAAAATCTGATGTCTCTTTGCAATTTCATTAGATGCATTCACATATGACACTTTATAATCCATTATGTATTACTACCCAGAGCTACATTTGGCAGGTTTTACCTGGGCATGCTTAGGCACGTTTCCCTCCCTCTCATGTCTACTGTTCTTTAACTCAGTGTAGGGAGGGAGTCATGCTAGGTCAACTACAAATCAGTATGGGATTTATATCAAAGTGCAGACAGGGCAAGTCATGATATGCTTTTATTGTATCTGCCCTGGTATATAGCACCTTCATAAGTTTGGAGATTTTTTCTTCCCCCCGATATCCTCCTTTATCTAAACTAGCAACTGACCCAAAGATGTTTCGTCTTCTTCCCCTGTGCTGATATGGGGGCACTGCATAACTAAACAGAAAATTGTGGGAAATATCCACCAATCTCCATACAAATGAAGAAGAAAGGAGCAGATGACAAAATAGAATTTAGAAGGTTAAATGAGTTTATCATTAAGCACTGGAATTTATTTGATAATCTGGTGTTTTATTATTCCTGAAATAACATAATGGTAACAAACTCCTCCAGCTCTTGCCTTCCACGATGCTGGAGTGTGATCTTTCCATTCTCCATGTGCTGGGGCAGGGAGGCAGCTGGGCTTGGCAGGGCGCTGCTGTCCGCGGGAGCTCCGTGCTGTGCCCCGTGGCCGGTGCTCCTCGCCACCATAAGTCATGTTATAATTCCATTTCAGCTGTAGCCAAACTCCTCCTTACTTACTGGTGTTTGTCTTTTGTTTTGAAGGACTTGATATTACAGTACATGGTTTTGTGGTAGTTTTTTTAGTAACTGTATCATGGAATTGAAAAGGTAAATTCTTTAGCACCAGAACCATTTCTTCATTTCCTCTCTGAAGGTTGTATGTGTCTGGTTTTGCTCATTGTGCATGTGTGTGCTGTATGGGTACAGCTGAACTTTTCGGACCAGCAGTCCTTCAGATCTGTAGGTGTGCTTTGTTGAGCTTTCTCTTGTCAGATTGAGCATGTTTCTTTTGCAGCTCCTAAATAGCCTGTTTGCAAGAAGACAACTGTGACATGTCTTGACTCTTTACACTCAATTTGGAAAAATTGCATATGCTAATTTTGTAGTCATAAACAGAATTGTGATTTCTTACTAATGTGTAATTTCATGTAACTGAAGCAGCTGTCCCTGTCTCCCTGAGGAACACAGGCCGTGAATGTTCAGCTGTTTGTTTTTCTCATAAAGGTAGAATGGGATCATGATTTTCTCTTACAATGCTTCTGCCTCAGGCCTTTCAGCAATTGACTTCTATCTACAGAAGCACATAATTGTCACAAAAGGCAGGTAGGAAGATTGACTAAAAACTTTAGAACTGGCAAAAATTTGTTTTGGATTCTGAATCTTGGTGTCTTTATTTATGGGAAATGGTCTTGTGTTAAGCCCCATCAAAGTTCCTGAGTACTATTTCCTTGCCAATTTCATGTCAAACTGTTTTACTTGGTGATTAAAATAATATTTTTTTTCCCAGTAAGGAATCTGTGACTCTCTTGCAAAGATATTAGTAGTCCCCAAAACTGTCTAATCCATCATCAGATCACAGCTGATTTAGGATTTTGCACGGGCTAGGTAAATAGATGAGGATAGTTTGTAGTCTGGTGAAGCACCGAGCTGTGTTTCCCCTGAGGGAATGGTGACCTGTTTTCTTAGCCTAAGCCAGCAGTTTAGAAATTGCTCAGGTAAACAACACTGTGGTACTGCAGAGCAAGATTTGAAATCAGTATGGATTCTGGCTGTCTTGCTTTGTTACACACTTAATCAAGAGGAAATTTTAACAAAGCACACGAATTTCTTTTGTTTACAGTGCAGATTTGTGTAGGAAACAAGCTCAGATATTCAAGTGCCTGTATTTATTTTAAAGTGATATATCTAAAATTTCAGGTTCTTTACACAATACTTTGTACATATTTTGAGATTTCTGTAATAACAGAAAGGTTTTTGTGTGAAGCTGTTGCGAAAACGTAGTCACCCCCACTTTTTGTTATGTGTTAATTGTCTATTAGGCTTTGTAATTGGTGTGCAAAGATTGACACTCCTGATACCACAGCATGCTTACAATTAGTGTCTGCTATGATAATTTAATGCTTAATAGCCTTTTAGCAATCAGTTACATCTCAAATGCACTATAGGGCAATTTTTTTTTGTTAACTGAGGCTTTAGCTCACAGTAGAACTCCATTACAAGTGTACTGCAACTCTGTTTATGGCCCACTAAAGCAAAGATGTAACTGCTTTGATCTGGTATACCACGACGCTTCTTTTCTTCGGTTTTTTTCATAGTGCAATTGCATTTAGTAATCAACTTAAAGCTCTTTGTTTACATATCAGACATAGTGTTAATGTTTGTGGATAAGATTTAATATTTAATATTTTTCACTTGCTAGTAGTTTCAAATATTTTTCTCTAGAGAAGGGCCACCTGATTTTACAAACTTGGACAAAAAATAATTTCATTTTTCCCCAAGTAGGGTGGTTGATTCATTATGACAATCATTATGACGATTTAAAGAACAGGCTTTTCCTCCCCACTCCATAGATTTACTTAAAGAATGAAAAGTTATGACACATTTTGAATTTAAAGATCCAACCAAGTAACCCCCCCAAAAAAATTTCATCTTTCTCAAGGGACATGGCAGTTCAGAGTTTTGAAACAATTTTCTTTGCTTTTGAAGGTACCTCAGCAAGTCAGACTTGCAGAAAGGTGCATGTGTGTGGTTTGAAGAGAGCCTGGTTTCCTCAGGAAATGACACTTGACTGTGCTGTTAGTTTTGCCACCAACTTTTTAACGAATTGCCTAGTTTCGATTTTTAGAAGGTATAAAAAATACCAGAGCAAATGAACTCCAGTTTTAAGAGGACTGTGTGTGGGTTGAGGTGAGAGATCCGGGTTAGTACCGGCACTGCAAGGGAGGCCCCAGAGTGTGTGGGCATTCACGGGGGTGATGAGTGCTGAGGTGTGGGACACAGTGAGGTGGGGTTCTGCTGTCACCCTGTGTGCTCAGTGCTAAACCATCGGATCTGATATCATGAGGTCACATCTCACCGCTGCTTCACCTCATTCTGGTGCCACCTTGGTCTCTTGGAAGTAAGAATCTTCAATCCTTACCCTAACAAAGAGCCCATAGTGGAACATCAGAACTGCAAACCTGTTTTTTGTTACTGTGCTACTTCTCCCAAGTTATTGACTCATCTAATCGATACATATCTCTTCTTTCTCTGTTTGAAGTTGTCAGGGTAGGGAGATCTGCCTGGAGGGCTGTTAGATAACATAGTCAGTGAATTTTGCAGCAGCCTAAAATCCTTGATGTGTGACCCCACTACAGCTGGAGGGGGGGGGGGGAGTATCAGCTGAAGTGAACTCTTTTCACATCAGTTGCTCATAAAACACTGGTTTTGATAAATTTGAAAATGGAAAAATGCTGTCCTGAAAGCACAGATAGTGTTTTATTCATCAAGAGATATAGTGTAAGTGATTAGGAAAAATCTAACAGTTTGGTTCCAGAAACATACTTGACATTTAAAAGGTGTAGGCTCACTCACCTAAGCTACCAGCAATAGTTCTGCTATCCATGACCATAAAGGAAATGTTAAATACTTTTACATCATCATTGATCAAATCAACATCTGTTTGATTTCTTCCCTTGTGGTTTGACTCTTACTTCAGCTGCTGTAGTTGACTGGGGATATTGTCCTTGTGTTCCAGTTTCTGTATAGAGACTGGAAAAGCCTGTTCTTTTGTATTTGGGGAGCTTTTCAGTTTTTATAATGAAAGATTGCAGCGTGTGTCTTTAATGTACCTCGTTGGAACCCAAATACATTAGCTATCTGCAAGAGTAAGAACAAAGGTAAATGTGCTCTAATTTAATGGCATGGCATTAAAAGTTTCAGAGGAAACATAACAACGGAGAGTGTTTGGAAAAGAAACAAAAATGTGATGGAAATAAAGAACAAAACTGTGTGCACAGATATGCAAGTGCTAATTTCCTCCATTGGTGACTGCTCATCACTTTACATCAAAATCCCATTTCCTGCCTCACTTCATGTGTTAATTCCTGGTTTTGCAGGGATTGTAATCAAGAAGGAAAGGAAAAAGCAGAGGACTTTGAGTATGTATCCATAGAAATAACTTTTATTTTTTTATATATACTTATATATATATTTTGGAAAAAAATAGCTCCAGATATCTACTACTGATAAATGCACGTTTTATGAAATGTTCTTTGACCTAGTACAAAACATATTCAAAACAATTCAAGAGCCATCACTGATATAATGTTATTTTAAAATATAGGATTCTGTGCTGTAAGAAAATTATTTTAACAAGATTTCCTGTATGCTCTTGTAAAATATTCTTGGGCTGAAATTAATCTAGTTAGTGTATTTATATTGAAGAGGCTAGAAAACCTAACTTGTTGGCAAAAGTAGATATAAGTGAACATTTTCTCTCCTGAGTGGATATTTGAATGGAGCTTTAATGGTACCAGAGTTTCAACAGGTTTGACTCTGTTGCATTCAGGGTTTCTACAGTAATTACTATGGCAACAGTGATGCAGAAAATGTTCCCATGGGACCCCAGCTTTTGCATCTCAGGTTAAATGTCCCTCCAGTGAAAGTATGGGAGGTTTGCTTGCTTAATAGAAAGTCATTCTGTTGCATAAACCCCCACATATGTTGACAGGTGTGTCTGGTTTCAGAGTAGAAACACCTTTTCAGTTTGGTATTGCTGAAGTATCATCCCAAAGACCGATGAAAAGTGTTAGAAACATTAGGTGTAAAATTTGGCACCAGCTTCAAATGTTTTATGTTGTAAAGAAACTTCTTTCGCCAAATTTGTAGTACAAAATCTGCTCAGGAACTCTCATTTAGTTTCATCTTGAAGAATTATGTAAATCATCAACATATGACTAATACTGTTAATAAAAACTGTCTTGGTAGCCTTCTGACCTCACTGTGCAACCAAGGTCAGGATCACACAGGTCACATGGTAGAGGTCAGTATTTGTTGATTTCAGTGTCTATTTATAAATTGGCTTCAAAAACTCTTCTGTTTTTTCAGAAATAATTTGTCAGTGTTTAATGAAATATCCTGAAACTGTTTGTTGTTAAATCTTGTTCTCCTTGTACTTGTAAACTGGTCTTTGTGCATACAATTGCCTTGTTCATATTTATTTCACTTCCATTCAAAACAAAGGGGAAACCAGTCTGGTGTTTGTGATATGAATAAACTTTGAAACTTGAAAGAATATCAGGGCTTGATTTGGTAGCTTCTGTTACTCCATTTGTCGTGGAGTAACGGAAAATACTGACGATACTCTGGGGACTTGTGGCCACAAGAAAAAGTTCAAATGAGTTATATGAAAAAAAAAAAGGAAAGTAGACTAGTAAATATTTACAAGACTCTGGTAATTATTTTTGAGGTCTACAAAAATTTGTTAAAGCTGAATATGCATGAAGAGCACTTTGTTAAGTATGAGGAGAAAACAGTTTTGTAAGGAAACAGTTTTCTAGGCTGATAGTTGCTCTTAGAGTTATTTATGCAACTCAGTAGGAATTGCTATGCAGATGGAAATGAGATGAAATGTAGGTGAAATCGCTATTTATTTGGGCCCCTGTGGTGTACAGTCTGCTAGTAATGCAGGTGAAAATCTTACAAGCAAAAATGTCTCTGTAAGTCTAAAAGCTACAGAGTTTGAGCTTGATGACTTGTATCTATATATCACATGCTGATATCACATGCACTACAGATGTTTCAGCTGTGAGACTCAAATATTTTGTTGTATTTCTTATTGGTCTTGGTAATCTAACAGATTGTAAGTGTTCTGTCCTGGGTTTTGTTGGATGTTTGTCTTTAAAACAACACTCAAGAGAAAAAGGTAAAGTAAAAGTATCACAATTTAGAATTTTTTAAAAAAAATCTAAGTAAAATCTGTAGGGGAAAGGTTGAAAAAGTTGAAGCTTTATCTCTCAGGCTTGATACAAGTCTTCCCATGAAAGGTTTTGTTATTGCTAGCATGATGAGGACAAGAGGAAATGACAGTATAAGAGGAAATGACCTCAAGCTGCATCAAGGGAGGTTCAGATTAGACATCAGGAAGAATTTCTTCACTGAAGAGTTGATTGGGCATTGAAACTGGCTGCCCAGGGATGGGGTGGAGTCACCATCCCTGCAGGAGTTCAGGAAACAACCGGATGTGACACTTAGTGCTGTGGTTTGGTTGACATGGTGGTGATCAGTGAAAGGTTGGACTTGATGATATTGGATGTATTTTGTGGCGTTAATGATTGTATTATTCTATGAATTTCTGGCTTTCGCCCCACTTCTAAATATTCTGTTCTTAATCTACTGACAATGGTCAAAGTGTGGGAGAATTTCTGTTGTCTGTGTTGTAGTTATGCCATCATAAAATAATGCCTTGTGTTCTGAGCAGGGCCCCAGGATCCCACAGAAACTTTGGTGAGATTTTTAAATCCAAGTTATTTGAACTGTATGTGACAAAGTAGCTAAGTGGAATTCGCCATGACAGCGTCCAATCCTTTAGACATGCTGGAGGGCAGAAATAATGGAGACAGAAAATTGTGGTATAATTGGACTTTTCAAGAGAGGTAGTTACTGCATGCCGAAGATAAGCATGGGCATAGCTGCATCCACTTGGAAAGGTTTAGTTTATTAGCTCTGATGGTGACAGGCCTGTTACAATCTCAAGATGTTCTGGTCTGTCTGCATAGAGATTGCAGGAGTGGTTCTTGTCATTCAGTGTAAAACCCTTCAAGCAAGAACAGTCTCGCTCAGTGAAACATTATGCTGAAAGTTAGTCCTCTATAACTGATCACATTTAATAAAAGCAGATTTCTTCCCTTGTCTGACTGGCTTAGTGCCATATCCTTGAGAGCAAGGTGTGAAAGTAACACACAGCTCTCTTGAAAAGGTATGCAGGAGTGTTTTATCTTTCAACACAGAGAAGTCTTTAAATTGACTATAATGATCCTATATGACATTTTAGTTACAAACGTACATTTTTTGCCTTTTCCGGTGAAATGCAAGCTGTAATGCAGAAAAAGATGAAGTTGCAAATGAAGGATAAGGAACTAGCAGTACAAAAGTTGTAAAATTGTGTATAGGATTGATTAGCCTCCAGATGTTACTTGTTTTAAATACTGTTGCCCACTTTGTTCAGTCCTTCTGTTCTCTCTGAATCCCTGTTACTGAATCACAGTTCCACAGGAACTCAAGTTTACCTTCAGAAAAAGCCAGATGAGATGCATCCAAACAGAAAGAGCTTTCAGAACACATCCATTTCCTTTATGAAGAGCATGATGTGATGGCACTTGAATGGATTTTGAGGGTGTTGGTAGGTTCTCTATGGTAGAGATGAAAATGCTGTTTGGGTGGATTTTGAACAGCTAAGAAATCCCTTGTTTGATTTCTTTGTGTGAAAACCATTTTTTTTCTTGTCTAACCAGGAAGTATCCAGTCTTGCTAACCTAATTGGATTTCCTAGCTTTAGGTTCTAGTTTGAAAACAAAATGAAGAACTTGCTGTCTTTCCTTGAGCATGAGTGTTGTGAGGCTTTGGCCCTGAGGCTTAGCTTTTTCTGACTGTGATGATGGGGGTAGTTAAACCTTACCATCAGATTTTGTTTTTCCGTGGACCAGAGGATCTTTTCTGGCTATTGGGTGGAAATGAGCAAACGTTTCTTTTGAATGAGCAAAGAATTCAGTTTCTGAGATATACTAGTGGAGTGAAGTAATGACTAAAAATTAACAAGTGTTATTGCTGTTTTTTCTTCCAAATATAAGTGAAACGATACAGGAATATTTTTAGGCTGCATAGTCAAAGTAAAGTTGTGAATTATCTCTCATCTCAGCCTTTTATTATATTCATGAAATGGTGATTTTTTTTTTTTTTTTAATAGAAACATAATACAAGACTCCATTCACATCCTACCTAGCATTAATGCAGCTGTACCTTTGTCAAACAGCAGAAAATTCTGGGTCCTCCTGTTGGCCAGAGCCAGGGATTTTTCTTTCAGATGTGACCAGAGTTCACGTATATTAAGTGGGATGCTTTTATAGTCCTGTGTGTTGATGGCATTTGTTGCATCAACCTGCAAAATGAAGAAATAATTCACAGTTAAAACTTTAAATTAAGCTTGTTATTCTTCAGAAGGTGAAATGTTATATCATTGGGAATATTTGAATTTTAGATTGAAAATAGCTCTTCAGTTGGCCTTCAGATTTATTTTTCTTTCATTTTCATAAGGATGTTTTAGTTTTTGCAGGAAAGGACACAAATACAGAAATGAAAAAAAAAAACATTTTGTAGCTTCTTTGGGTTTTGTTGGTGATAGGCTATTTTATGGTGGGGTGTATTGACTCACAGTATAAATAAACATGTTCTGCACCAAGCATGGGAAAAGAGTAGGTGTGTGACAGCTCACTGCTACATGTACCTGCTTTGTCTCTGCAGCCACATTCACAGGGGTTGTTTTTCCTTCTTAATGCATTTATGTCAGTTCATGCGAGTTGGACAGTAAAAGATTATGTTCACATTCAGGAAGTCGGCACAACAGTCATCTGTTTTTTCCTTGGTATTTTTGTTTCTCTCAAGATACGAATTGTTCAGTCTTTCTCAGCTGAGTGACCTCCCCATCCCCAGTTTCCCATTTGTGATGAGCTCCTGTCTGCAGGATGGAGCCCTGGCAAATCAAATATGCACCCAGTCTTAGGGTTATTTTGCCTTTAGCAAGAAAAACCCATCAAGTAAACTCTCTATATGAATTTAAATATTTTCTGAGCCAAATTCTGTGATGTTAGGTTTGCTTTACACTTCTGGAAAATAAATGGAATTTTCCACAATATCAGTTTAGCACCAAAATTCACAGGCCTAGTATAAAAGAGAAATAGTATTTGAGATTTCAAGTGGATGAATCAATGTTTTTTTATTAAGTAGCATGAGCTTTTTTCCTGCTTTTAAAATCAGTACCAAAGGTATATTATTATTATGTGTTATTTAAATATCTGAGAAAATCAATATTCAAAACTACTGTTCAAAGCTAAAATGCTCTTGCACATCTCAGGCTTCAGGTAAACAAACCACTTTGACATTTTTTGTGCATGGAATTTAGTATCACAACTATTCCAGTGTGTTAAAATAAATGTGCTTTTGTGACCTGTGTTTTAGTGTATGTATTTGATAGGTTGAGCAGATGACATCATAAAGAACAGATCTGAGCAGTAAGTACTATTTATTATTCAGCAGTGTCTTTGTAAATTATTCACAGCTGTAGTAACAGCCTTTATTTCTGCAGATTGAAAAGAATTTTTACTTAGCACAGTTTGTCTCCAAGTGGCTTGAGCTTTCCTTTTATTATCTGAGTATTCATGTAGATTTGCAAAACAAGCTTTTATCTTTGAACGGATGTAGCAGCTGAATATTTTAAACAAAACATGCAGAGTTTAGGTATTGCTATCTTAGAAATACTCTTGTAGTCACTGATTCTGCATGTAGATAGACTGGAAGATCAGATGAAGATGTAAAAGTTGAGTGAGATTAAGATAAACTGCCATAAACTTAAACTGCCACTTAACTCATCATCATGCTTCAAGGCAGATAAAACATTTTGTTAGTAAATGTAATAGAAACTTTTAAACATTCAGTCTGTATTTTAGTTTTTAGATTCCTTTATACTCTTTTACCTATCAATTGTCATTATATAACTAACCTACAGCAAAATAAAGCAGAAAAAAGCTCCACTGGTTTATTCTGAGAGGCATGTTAATTCAGTGTGTAAAAATATTTTTATAATATATGCATATTGTGTGTGTGTGATGGAACCTAAACAGAAACCCCTGTACATCATAAGGACAAAACTATTTTATTTCCTAGGCTACAAAATAGTGGTAGAAGCACCTTGGTCAAAGAAGTGCCAGAGCAGAGGGTATTACCAATGTCAGAAGTTCCTGCAGTAATAAAAGTTTTGTCCGGTAAAATTCTAAATTATTCTTATTGAACTGCAGGATCACTAGCAAACTAGCAGGTAAGCAAGTCAGTAATTTCCTGGGCAATGTTTCAAGGGGTCTAAGATATATTCGAGTTACTAAGGCATGAAGCTGCCATTTCCTGGCTTATCTTGCCAGTGCTGGAGCTTAAAGGTGAAATGGAGGATACACAGTTAAAACTTCTCTGGTGGGGAGGTTTGCAGTTTGACACTCGGAGGGACAGGCTCAATGCTTAGTTATTGCAATTACTGCCACTCCAAGGGACAGGTCCCCATTTGTACTTTGCTAATAGTGGAGGGACTTGGTTTAATGTTTTATTCCCAAAGTAAATTTCCATAGTGATCCCCAAGCCAAGCTCAGATGGAGGGTTTGGTGACCCCTCCCTCCCACAGTCTGAAGAGTTCCTTGATATCCCCACATTTTTAGTCTTTCCTTCTTAACGCTGTGGTGCCGAGGAGAAAATGTTTTGGTGCCTTTTAGCTAAATGAAAAGAGATCTACGTGTAAGAAAGGTCAAATGTTAGAAATTACAGCTACAAGGCTCTTGTAATTTTAGGGAGGAACTCCTCCTCTCTTTATTTCTGTGATCTTACCATAATCTAGTCTTTGATAACTGATCTGGTGCATTTCAAGAGTGTTCATCTCAGTGCATTCAGTTATAGGAACCATCTCTACGTCATCCTGGACATTTGAAAAATCCTTACCATAGTATCTGAGTAATTGTTTTAGATTTGTGTACCTCTAAAAGTCAGGTCTACTAATTGCTTTCAATGCCTATTAATAACTCCTCTTTTTCTTCAAGCTAATGTTTTAATTTGTTCTGCTACCTACTTATGCCAATGATGATTTTTATTATTGGTCTTGTAAATTATTTTGTTATGAACCTAAACGTATCTAATACACTATTGGGCCACTAGCCCTCCTACCAAAGTGTCATGTCTATTGGCTGTTTCAAAAGTAGAATTCTTTGATAGTTTTGTATTTAAAATATCAAATAGTTATTGAGTATTTTAATGGTTTTAAACAGACTGTTTCTTAATTAGCTAATGTCTTGCTTCACTTCAGAAAGCATTTATCCAGTACACAGAATGATCTGAAATAACAGTAGTAATGTGTTGTAGGAGAAAAAAAAAGAGCAAAACTTTAATTTTAAATGTGTTTGAAACAGCTGCAATACTTTATTTCTTTTTCGGTACAGTTTTTATTGATGTTGGCAGTGGGAAGACCAAGGGGTGAAAATAACTGAGATAGTGAAGGACCAAACTGAAAATGGTAAATGAGGTCTTGCTTTTGATAGAACTAAATTTTGTCACTTGAGGTGCATTTTAGAATAAAAGCTTTTATGTTACTTCATTTTCACTTAGGAGTGTGTTAGGCTGAAAAAGCTGGTTCAGAATGGTGATCATAAGCAATTTACAAATATGTTTAGTCTAGATCATTCCTAGTTATGGGAACAGCAAGGTTTCAGGAACAGCCTTTCAGGAAAATAGTGGGATCGTTCTTCTGCAGTTCTAATATCTCGGTTTGTTTGAGGTGGGCTATATGAAGTGCCTACTTGTAATGGGAAAGTAGACTTAAAACATTCTCTGTGTTCCAGACTTCAAATGCCCCTGATAGAGCAGAAAATAGGGAAGTAATGATCAGGCCAGATACATGAAAGTGAAAGTTTTTGAAGAAATTATTTAAGGTAGTACATAGGGTGCTAAATGAGTCTAATGCTTCAGTCTGGTTTTAGAAGAGTGCTGTACACATTGGGTGTAAAAAAAGTATTTAGTGAAGAATTTTGCTGCACCCTGTTTGTGTCAGGTCAGCAAGTCATGGAGGAATATCCACTGACCTCCATATATTTCCCTGCCTCTTTAATTAACTCCTTTTGGTAAAACTGCGTTGTTTCATTAGGTTGCTGCATTTAAGGCCCTTTAATAATGCCACAGTAGCATTAAAGAGAAGAGTTAGCAACCATTGTGAATGATGGGGAGATTAATTCTAACCAAAATGAAGTAATTGATTGATAAGAGGGAAGAGGATACCTATTGTGAAAACTGGTAAAATGTGAATTTGATGTGTTTGCTCTTTATAAAGACTGGCTGTTTTTGTGTAGTCTGGGTTGCTGTCAGTGAATGGGAAAGTTACGGATTGATGATAACAATTGCTTAGTTATCCTTCTTCTGCTGGATGGACTTTGGTTGAGTGTAGATAGATGATATGACAAATTTATTGCTTATTACAGAGTTCTCAGTTCTCATTACAGAATGATTGTGGGGATAGATAAGTTTTAATTAAGTTATTAATTTCCCTTGAAATATTGTCTAAACTGTCATAAAATTTGCTGTACTGAAGTTGAAATGTCTTTTGTTTCCCCAACATTCATCTTAATTAGTGTAGAACTACTGCAATTCTTAACTAAGTGGGAAAATGAATGCATGAACAGCATTAAAATATAAGATAAAAATGGTGAAATGCAAGTTCAAACATATTTTTTTAAAGAAAAGTAATTAAGGAGCACAGTTCTAAAGAAAGCTCACAGTACTTTCTCAAAAACCTGATTCGTTCCCCTGTGAGATGATCTGTGAATAAAAAGGTGTAAAACACCTTGATAATCTGTAACTTGCTCTTTTTAATCACATTTTTCTCTTTTTCTAATGCACTTACTGTTCCAGTGAGGCTTCTAGGTTAGAAATTCAATTTCAAAGTATTTTAACTCGGAAAGCTGTAGTAGGAGGATTTGTTAGTGGGACAGTCTTTAAAGTCTGTCGTGTGTGCTGCCTTGTGCTCTTTAATGACTTTACCAATGCACTTTAATATTAACATTTTCTCTGGTTGGCAGGCTGGTACAGTGAAAGACTAAGACTTACATCTCAACTTTTGATGTTACAAAAATTAATTGTAATAATTATAATTTTTTGCATTATGCTGGCATCTGAAATTGTTTACTGTGATCACGGTTCCATGAGGTATTTTAATTAACGTGAAACCAAAAACATTCATACACCAAATATTTTACATCAAAAAAGAGAAGACAGAAAAAAGAGAGTGGAAACTGTTGCTATCCTGACTCTAAGAAAAAAAAAATGGGGTATGGTGTGTTGGAGTCCTTCAGGAACTATAAGCAGCAGGAAGAACTTGTGTATTAGTTCACTGCTTTAACTTCAGTATCTGTTGTGTTATTGTTGGATGGTGAGATTTGACGAGCAGCCAGTTAATTTTCTATTTTTTAACCAAGTTTTTGTGTTCATTTTACTACTTGTGGTTGCTTCTGTAACGTGTCTAATTGCATGGTTGGAGTTGCAGTGGGCTCAGCACTTGGGTCCTGCTGCCAAACCACGTGTTGGTCTGGTCAGCTTCAGCAGGTCACTCAAGCTTTGATCTGAGTTCATGTATAAAATCTCAGCAATGTTTGCTTACCTTTGTGAACTAATTGAAGATCTTACTGATGAAAAGCAGTCATTAGGAGAAAAGTGGGCCATGTTATGGTTACTTTTCAGAAATAATTGTACAGTGTTAATTACAGGCTAGGAGATTTATTTGGAAGGAGTAAAAACAGAAGTCAGCTTCTAGTTTTTAGCGTCACACATGAGGCTGGCTAACTTGCTTTTCACAGCTTTGTGTTGCTCCAGTGTTAGAATTAAAGACTCTGAAATGTCCCTCTCCAGTCAAGCTGCGCCATCTTGGTGTAAATGCAGCTTCTTAGACTGTTTGGGTCAGGCTTGTGTCTGCTGAAAATCAGTGGGAGGAATAAGTTACTGCCAAGTGTTAAGTCAGAGCATCTCTGAACGCTTGAAAGGCTGCCATGTTCCTTAGTGCTCAGTCTGAATTAAAACATGTAACTACACTGAAGACAGAAACCTGTCAGAGGTACAGCCAAGGAAGTCTAAGTGTCTTAGTGTCTTTCTCTTCTCCCTCTATTGTCATTCTGTTTCTGAGATAGAAAATACGGCAGATGAAAATGTAAACACTTTTCTTTGTCTCATCTTGCAGGCCGAAACAGCAGCAACAGAATAATTTTTCCTTGTTTGCATCCACCAAGGGCTGGAATTTCAGAGGGGTAAGTTTCGTATTGTTTTGTTCAGGGTACAGCATTCCCTCCTGCTGCATTCTATTGCAGTGTAACTTTGCAGTTAAACCTTGATCTGTTAGGACTAAAATCATGGCAAAACAATTAGACTGGAACTTTTAGTTTTGTACCCTCCTAAAAGGCTTCCTAAAAATGCCAGCTTTTTTTTTTGTTTGTTTTTGTTTTTTTTTTAATGTGATTGATTGTATTATTCTGAGGGGTGCAAGCATAATCAACACTGTACATTGATCTACTTTAAATAAAAAAATAGGGTGTGTTTTCATGTCTGAAAATAAATAATGAAAACTGGACTGATACTGTATTATTCTAATACAGATATTTTTAAAGTTATTGCAAGCTGGTGTATGTGAACTTTGCAGAAGTACAGTTAAGTCATAGCAAAAATTATGTGGGTCTCTTACAAGGCAGAAGAGA
Organism: Certhia americana; assembly: GCA_018697195.1. Taxonomy (NCBI): domain Eukaryota; kingdom Metazoa; phylum Chordata; class Aves; order Passeriformes; family Certhiidae; genus Certhia; species Certhia americana. Next base: position 8,224,675 of record CM031868.1, on the reverse strand, counting down.
ATAGGTTTTATTTCTATTTGCTTGGCTGAGTAAGGAAATATGCAAGCTTGTGTTTTCCCAAAGAAACTGACTGAAAAGATATGTGTAAAAGCAACGCAAGTGACAATGAGAATCTTTATATTTGCTGGTAGTATCAGGAGCTTTTATTCTTGTTCTCTTCAGGTTTCAGAGGTAGCTTCTTAGCAGGTTAATTTGTTCAGAGGGTCAGCCATGTTTTCCCCTCTCTGTCCCATATGGTCTTCTATACCATTTGGTGTAATACTTAATGTGATGGTGGTGAAGCAATGGTGTGTGTGCTGTGTGTGTAAGTACTGGAGCCTGGGATACAGCCCAGAAGTTACTGCAGGTTGTATCTGAGTCATACTAATCTTTTGGTTAAAGGAAAGGCCTTTCTGCCTTGCAAACTTCTTTTGGTATAATGAACACTAAATTAGCATTACCTGTAATGTGGACTGGCTTGTACTTGGGAGACCATAAGAATTTGTTTTCTCTGAGCTTCTTCCAATAAAATAGTTAAGCAGACAAACATTACTTAAATGCTTTGCTGAAAGAGTTAATGGCGTTGACAGATTTACTGATCTGTGTTGTTCATAATAGGGGAAAAAAAAATATTTTTACTGACTTTCACATTCTAATTTGGTGTTTTAAACAGAGTATCTGCTGTTGTTTGCTGTGAGCTTTTTATTGTCATGATTTTTTATGTTACACTGAGGTGAAGTTGTCAGTGATACCGAGAAAATAGTTCCCTCACAACAGCAGGGTCAAGAGTGTAGGCAAAATACCAACAACCTCTAAGCTGTAGATTAATTACACATTTCAGAGCCAGTTTAAATATAAAGTTGAGTCCAGTGTTTCCCTCAGTTCTCTCCCAGCTATGTAGAAAAGTAATTGAGGAAGAAGGTGACTATGAAAATAGTGGGAAGGGTATTGTAGGTATGAGTTGTGGCTGAAGAAACGATGATCCCAAGTTTGGAGCAGTAGTTCACTGATGTAAAGGCATAGGGCTGGTTTCACAGTGGCAGCATGAAGTCTGTGATCTGTGTGGTGCAGGTGCAGTGAGCTGTACACAAAGAATAGAAAACAGGGGAGTAAAATGTTTCAGAATCAAGAACCTGAAAGGAGATAGGAATAGTAGTATTAGAGAAAACAGGCAACAAGTTAATGGATCTTCAGACTGTTTCCTTTATGTGTAGAAATGAAAATCTGTGGCAGGTGGGTGCCACCTTATTTTTAAGGAAACTTATGAAACAGTAGCACAGATGTCAGGTTCTACAGCTGTAATATTTCATATGGTGCATAGTAGGCAGTTACAGTTAATTGTTTGACATAAATGGCTGCATCAAGAGAAGAACCTGTATGAGTTGTTCCCTTGGTCTAGTTGGATGCTGAAGCCAAGATAGCTGAGCACTGGAAGAGAGAGCTAAGTGTCTGCTGATATTTGCATTATGTGAGCATTAACTTTATTTCCATGGGTGGAAAAATTGTATTATGAAAAGCCCAATGAGCAGACTTGGTCACACAGCTTTTCATAGAGATGGTGAAAGACAATGGGTTGGCTTTAGTATCTTTTCTCAAACAGGACAAAAACCTTACTGGCTAAAATAATTAAGTTAATGTTGACAGTGGAGCAGAGCCACAGCTGAGTATAACAAACACAACTCTGGAGATGACTTATTCATGGCTGTGGGTTTTTTTTTGTTTTTTTTTTTTTTTTTTTTTTTTTTTTACTTCTTTTTCTATTATTACAGAGTATTATACAGGACCATTTCAACAGTCACAAAAAATAATAAAGAATAAAGTGATTAGCACAGAATTGCAACATTGTGTTCAGTTCCCTGTCCTTGCTTTCCAGTGAGTTGACTCAGTTTAAATGTCTCTGTATCATGCTGATAAAAGGACATGTTAAAGAAACCTAGAACATTCACCAACGTAAACCTCAGAGTAAGATAAGGAAGGCCCAGATGCTACACATTTACCAAAGAAACTCCTCTGCACTTCTCTTTTCTTCACTTAAATTTTTCAGAAGTAGCTGATTTCCATCTTAAGCAGCTCTTTTGAGCTCCATGGTTAGAGATCATGTTTAACTCTCTCAATGGGGATTTTCATGTCATTTTGTAATTTTTAGATAGTGGTAGCAGTGACTTTCAGAATTTTGGGCAGTGTTTAGATATTTGTGGGGAGAAAGGAGCTTATCAATTTTTTTTTAACTGAATAAGTCAAACCTGATTGAGATAAAACTTAAAGTTACTGAGCAGTGAAATTATTTTGCTATAAGCTCCTCCTGCATACACAAAAAGCATCAGGTTAATTTGGGGTTTGAAGAGATTTTTATAGTCAGGTGTCCAGCAAATAGACTATCATAAAGGGAAGGTATTTGTAGTGACAACTGTCATTCCAGAGGAAGAAACACAGAACCTGTGGAGATAAGAATATCCCACTCTGGAGGAAAGATGAGAACATAGGAGATTAGGTGTTAGATGTGGTACTTAAGATAGAAAAGGAAGATAAAACACAGAATATAAAAAGGAATAAAAGCAAAATCCTATTCTGGGTATAGGGTTGGAGAAAGAAGGAGGAGGAATCTGCAACTTGGAAAGAGGGACAGTCAGGGTGGAGAAAGCAAAGAGCTGTGAAAGAATTGTGAGAGAGAGTGGAAATGGATAAAATATAAGAATGGAGGAAAGCTAGTGAGTATAAAAACAGGGAGATGGAATTACAAGGTGGAGGCAGAAATCTATAGAGCACTGCAGGTTTATAAGTTCAGCCTTTGAAAGTGCTGACCCTGAGGTGAGATGATGTGGGTGGGGAGCAAATTGTGGCTGGGACTGAGTAAGGAGAAGAAGCACAAATATCTGAAGGGATAGGGCAGTTCAGAGGCAGGTCAATAATGAACATAAAGAAAACACCATCACGGATCTTGGCACAGAAATTACTAATAATTCTGTTTTTACTTTATCTTCTGATTACCATTAACTCTCATTGTTCTTTTCATCTCTGTGCCACCTTTACCTTAAAACCTTGATGCAGATAAGAGGCTTTCCTCTGCATCACTGTTTGGTGCTTATAAGTAAGATGGAGCAGGTCAATATACTGCTCTGAGTATCTGTGAAAATAGTATGTTATGTTACTGTGTACAGTGGGAAACAGCTTCATTTCACAAAGCATTCCATCAGATGAGCATTACATTTGTAGTTTCATCCACGCACAATTAGAAGATGTGAGACTTTAAGCTTCTGTGGTTTTTTGGTAATTCAGTCTTGAGTTATATGTTTGTATGCTATTTTTTATCACACTAAGAGCAGTCAGTTTTATAAATAAGGAAGTTCTGAATTCAAGAAGGATAAGAATCTCTCTTGAGAGTTTGAGATTTCAGCTGCTTTATCTGTCTCCCTTCCTGCTCCCTTAGAAGCACCCACTGTGCTTAAGCCAGCAGGATAAACTTGTAGTCTTAGATATGCTAATGGAGGTCTTCAAATGACCGTTTTTCTAAAATTTAAAAAAACACAAAACGTTTATTTGCAAAAAGTAGTGATACACAGTGTTGCTATGATGACATTTGGGGTGACTATGAAGAAACTGCCAGTCAGTCAAAAGAAAAGCAGTTACCTGATGAGTGAAGAATATTGGGCTGTAGACAGAACTGAAGAGGATGCTGGTTTTGTCTGCACTTGTCTCTGATTTTACCTCTCCACTGTTCCACTGAGAGAGCATAATTTCCTGTACGCTTTAAGCAAACATCTGAACCATTACGATGGTTTCTTTATTTCCTCCCTTCCACACACAACAAATTTGGCTGAAAATCTTCAGTACTAAAAATAAATAGTGAAATCCAAACCAACGTGTTGTACTTGAAATAGTTTGAGGCATGTGTTTAGTGTGCAGTTGCCTAAAGATTGAAGATAATTTATTGCAATGAAGCTTCTTCCTATTTCCTCCTTTCTTGTTTCCTTTCTAGTTTTGCAAAAGCATCTAACTGAGCTGCAGATGTGGTCACCTGTGAGGAACACTGACCTAATTTATGAGAAACCTGACATAAAAAAGTGTTAAATATGCTGAAAGTTAATTTTAGACATGTAAGTGGTTTCTCTGCTAGTGGTTTCTCTTCTTTTTACTGCACACATATTTGTGGGGGGAAAAGATGTCTGTCATGCCAGTTGAGAAGAATTCAATTTCAGACACTTTTCTGACAGTATTTGGAAAACAGTATATTTTTGTGCAGACTGGCACACTTCACTTATCCTGTTCAGGGTGCACAAATCTCAACGGGATAAAAATTTTTAAGACAGAAAAGAAATCTTATCCTGGCTTTAAATTGATGAATAATTGCATAAATTACATAATTATTTGCTACCATAGAAAACACTTCTGTACCGCTCCTGAATTCCACCTGATTTTACTTAATTTCTGTATCCACTGATGTTTGACTAAGCAACGATACTACCTATAATAGAAACTTACTATAAGTGGTACCACAGAGGCCTTTTTTCATACTTGTTGAAACAAAGTTGGGCACTAATGCCTCTAAATCAAATGTGCTTAAATGCCATACTCTCTTGGTATTGTCCAGTTTGATTTTAAAACACAAGGTATCATATGCATTAAAAAACACATGGGTTTCTGTTAGTTCAATATACTCCTAGGCACAAGGTAAGCAGCTTCTTCCTTAGAGGATGATTACTTTGTTATTGACAGCATTTTTTATGAGTGATTACTTTCTGTACTCACAGCATAGCTGGGAGTGGAATAATTATACCTGTTATGATGTAGCAGTCAGGAATCAGTTCTTTCCCATGCAGGGAAGAGAACTGTGCAGGGGAGTCCAGAAGGGATCCCTGCTCACCCTGGCTGCTGTACTCCCTTTGCCTCTGCAGAGAGTTCCGTCTTCTAACCTGCAGCAGGTTAAAGATACGTGGATGCTTAATCCCTGACCTGTCTCCTCCCCCTTGTCTTTGAACAGAAGAATTACATGTTCCTTTTCTGCTTTCCAACAGATGATTAATTCCTGTGTGCCGCTCACTCCTTTTAGATCTCTTCTTCTGTCTTCTTACAGTGGCTCCAAGCTCTTCTATTTCAGAGTTTGTCTCAGCCCTTCTCTTTTACTGCCTGGCTCTACTCAGACTTGCCTTTAGTCTGCCTCTGTGGAGGAGCTGTTGTGCTGCTGTCCAGCACTGACCTTTCCTGGGCCAGATGGCCCTGATACCTGGCATCAGAAACAGTAAGAAGCAATACTGTAAGTCTCTTCTTGCAGTTTTTTCTTGGGAGCACTGCAGGAGCAGGGGAACTTTATTTTACCTCATTGATAGCAGCAATGTAAGGAACATGACAAGTATCCTTCCATGATACACAATTTCTGGTTCAGAAGACAGGAGCTTATAAAACATAGCAAATATTCACCCTGGACAGGGACTTTTGTTTGTAAAAGCATGGGGTTTGATGTCTCTCTGCTTAATCTATGGGCGGAGTTTTAAATGGTTTCGCTTGTTATTGGTTTTTGGTTTTGAACAAACCATTGGAACAGTTGTTGATTAGTCACAAGACTAATTTCTCTTGGAACAGCAAGGTTTATATTGGCAAACAAATAGAGATGCTATCAGAAATTCATTGTGTGGCATTTGCGTAACTGGATAGCAGTCAATTCCATCTGCAGTTTCAAAACACATCAGAATCGTCATATTCTTAATGTATACAATGAATTTAAAAACAAATTCAGAGTGGCCAGTTAGACAATTTTGAAGAATTAAAAAATGTATTATTCCAAAGCCATGTACTGAGTCAGCATGGTTTAATCACCGTAACTTCTACCCACAGTATGTGATGCAATATTAGCCATGTCACACTAGAATTTGAAATGCCAGTCAAACATCATTTGTTGATATGTTGATTCTTAGGCCTGTGATAAATAGCCATATTTCTTTGTAGGGTCAATGGGTACTCTAAGTTACAAGGTCCTTTGCATACAGTAGTGTGGCAAGAATCACAAATGTGCTGGAGCAACAGCTGTGAGTTTATAAATTAGTTACAAAGGAGAATGATGCTGACTGGCCTTTAGACTTCAACACCCCAAGATTCCAATAGCTGGGGACTGATGTAGACAAAGCTGTGCATGTTTTATGAGCTATTACTGCTCGTGTGTCCTAGGGAGTGCTGTTCTGCTTAGGAGTTAGACTTCATTAATTCAGTAGCTGTTTTATTAAACTTTCAGGGCTTTTACGTCTGAAGTCATCTATGGCTTAAGTACATAGCCATTAAACTGACTACTTAATTTACAGAGGTGCTTCCAAGTTCATTGCATGGCAGTTATAGAAAATATACTTTAAATTCTATATTTCTTGGGGCAAGAATATTGAGGCTCTTATAGAGCACTTGGCTGAGGCATTCCTGAAAAGACCTCCACAGACTTTGACATCTATAAGACTTTTCACCTGTGGCTTTTGTTGTAATGGGTAGGTATTCTGCTTACTAAAACTCAGTTATTCAATTAATACCTGGAATTTTTCTGATCATGAAAATAATGCGATACCTCCCATTTGGAAGGGTTCTGTACAATTTCATTTTACCTTTTCAAAGAATAGATTTTTTTTTTTTTTTTTTTAATACTGCGTATGGACATTCTGTTACTGTTGTAGGGTTTTGTTTTATGGATCTTTGTAAGTGCTTTGTAACAAGTTTATTTTTGCTCCGGGTGTGGTTTGTTATTTATAGTAGAAATATTCTGTATATGCTATAAACCCTCCATGCCAGCTATTTTGCACATGCAAACAATACTGAGCTAGAAGCAGCCTGTGATAAAGCAGATAGGTCCAATTGTGATTCTCTTAGGCTAAGTTGGATGTTCTGTTATAGAGCAGATTTCCTGTCTTTAATCATAGACTGGGTGTTACCTTGTACTCCTGCTGTCATTTACTGTTCTTGTCTTTGTTTGGCAGCAGATGAACTTGACCCCTGTTCAGTTTAACTCAAACCAAACTCGGCCCATTTCTTTGTCTTTGTTTCCCCCCCACTCCTCCAGTGCCTGCTCTTTGAGAACACATGATGTGAAATTACTATTTCCTATGACTTTGTTTCAGAAACCTGTAGTGGTTAACTGAGCAATGCTCTTGTCCAGCTGAATTTGATGGCACTCTGAGAAACCAACATTTTAGAAGCAATTTTGAACTATACATTGGAATTTTATTGATGCTACACTGTTTCATATAAGCAATTTTATTTTCATTTGTCTAGTGTAAATGAAGGCTGCATATATGGGCTTGAACTGCTGTTGTGTTTGGTGTTACTAGTTGTGATGCTTGCAGGAGAACTTGGTGTTCTCACTATCTGTTACAAAGATATATTATTAACGTGACTTTCCATTTTCTCCAAATTGTTGTGATGGTCTGTTGTCTCATCTCCTAGTGCTCACATTCTAAAAACTCACTGATCATTCTAAGTTGATTGTAAAAGTTTCCAATTTTGTAGTGCTTATGTATTATTATTTGAAACTGTGAATTAAATAAAAAAAAAAGTAAATGGATGGACTACACACTTGGAAAACCTTTTGGAAAAGGTTTCAAAAGTATATCCAAAGACACTTGGGAAATCCTCTATACTGGCAGTTTTATTCTAACATCTCCCTCTCCATTTCCAGTTCCTCTGCAGTCCCACAGGTTCTAATTTAGTTTGTCAAGTTGCATTTGTGACAGAAAGCTAAACAAAATCCTTTTAAGGACCAGGAGAGAAGGAAAACCTCCTGAATAATTCTGAAGTTCTGAAGCAGATTATAAACAGTCCTGGAGCTGATGGGAAAAGAAAAGGAAGTTTGACTTCTTCTTGATTGGAAGAAACATTTTGAGTGGGTTTGCTCATTTCTCCATGATGACTCTGTTTTGTTCCAAACACACAAAGGTGTTTTCACAACCAGATTTGGTCAAACATTTCTGTTGTAGAATGAATCCTAATTATTTCTAAACATAAGAGCAATATTCTTCTTGAAAGCTAATGCTGTGGTTAGAATGTACTCAGCAAATAAAAATTATGTCCATCTTTTAAAATCTGACATAAATGCTTAATATGGACAATATGATGGTGTCTTCTATTTACTGCAGTCTGGAAACAAATTTTGTTATTACAGTAGCAACCAGAAAATATGGTCTGAGTTTTGTTGGATATTGCATAAACAAAGTAATAAACCATTCTTTCTCTAAAGAATTTACAATCTAAGCATGTATAAGAGCATACTGTAACATTTCTTTAATAATACTAAATTTTTAAATTTTTAAAGTAAATTCAGATCTGTTGAAGCTCTTAAATTTCACTCATGGTGACAGATCTTTGTTCTGTCCTGGGTTCTTCCTGGATTCTGTTATGTGCTTTGAAATGAGATATCCCATTCTAATGGAAGATGAATATAATATAATATGCTATGTATATATACAGTCTATATGTTCAATGTATATAATATGATCCTAACATGACTTGAGGTAACATTCATAGGATATGTAAAATGCACACTTAAAAATATTTATTACATTGCTTTTGATGCAAAAATTGTACACAGGTTGTGTCTGTCTCTTTCTAGATTGTGGTAACTTGTAACACTTTTCAGAGAGAGTTAAATTTAACATTCTTAAAACACTCATAACACACAATGAGAAAACAGTTTCAATCGATGTCTGTGTCAGCACTGAATTTGCAAAACTTAGTTTTCTTCCAAGAACTGCTTTCAGTTGTTATTTAAGCTACAATCTTAAATATCCTCAGAACTAGCAGTCATAAGTTTCAACAATCCCTGTGTCCCCCCAGACCCTTCCAGTCCAAAGCAGTGCTGTAGCTTGTGCAAAGCTCATGAAATGAGGGCAGTTGTAATGATCCTAAGAAGATTAGATTGCCTGTCCTGACTGGAAGGATGCTGGGAGAGAGTTGCAGTGCATCATGAGGGTCCTCAGTTGGGCAGCTGGTGCAGTTTGGTGTCACACTTGCTTCTGGACTGCTACAGTCCTAGGAGCAAAAATAAAAAATTATTCTCTTCTAAATGTCTTCAGCAAATCATGGTAATCTTTTTCACATTCTGCGAAGCGTTATCTTAGGGTTACCCAGATCTTTATCTCTGGGAGAATACATGAGAAAATACAAACTCGGTGGTCTGTACTGTGGGAGGTGGGACGGGCAAATTTGGATGTCTTGCAGGGAATTTGCTACCAGTGAGCATATCTCCCAGCCCTTAGAAGAAGCCAGGTTAAACAGCACTTGGAATGTCTATGTTTCCCTTAGTGCAGTAAAAATCCTGGCTGCCACAGTAGGATAGTGCCCTGGAAGAAGGATTTTTCTGTATTTATTATCCTATTTGTAATATCTGTAATTTTAAGAACTCTGGAGAAGAAAGCAACAGTGAATCTGCTTAGGTAGTTTTGCTTTCATTTTGCTGTGATTTTTGACACAGCAGCTGGAAACTGCCTGACTTGTAATGCACTGCTGGTTACAGACATTTGACAGACTTCAGCCTTGTGCCACCACAGTGCTTTGGGCACTTTACAAGTGAGAATACTAAGGCAGGAAACTTTGAGACATAGTGCTGTCAGGTTTATTTGTTTAATTAGTAAAAAAAAATAGCGTTCATTTTCTTGAAAACTGTAGTTAGAGCAATATTTGATTCCCTTCACTCAGAGCTTTGTGGAATTTTTAATTATTATTTTTTTTATTTCTTTTTTGATTATTATAGCTGTTTATTTGATTCTGTGTTCATGGTGCTGTCTTGTTTCATTTTGTGTTTTGTTGGACTGGGCAGAGCTGCTGTAACTGTGCAGGGACCAAAGGAGCAGCTTTCATATCTTTACGTATTTTGAATTTATCAATTCTGATTTCTGGACCTCATTCTTTTGATGAAGTTGCTGTCTGGAATCTAGATTGGGTATCTTAGATTTCCTTTCTTGGTACTTGTGTGACTGCCTTAAAAATAAGTCAGTTCAAGCTGCGCTTTATTTCAGGTGGATGCCCTTGATGCTGCTGTCAACAAAGTGCAGAGTAGTGATTCATGTGCAACTGCAGGGAAGCAACACATATACAATGTTTTCTTCCCTCAGACCTTAGAAAGAAGGTTTTGCAATTCCATTAATTTGTTTTGATTGATACAGGCAAGGGACCAGACTGCTTTAAATGTTGTTTATTAGATTAATGAGAGAAAGCCTGACATAAAGCTGAAATCTGTGATATCTGCCTTTAGGCTTCTTAAATTCTGATGGCTGCTGAGGCAAGTGGTCATTGGTGGCCTAAAGAGTAGTGCAAGTGCAAATATAAAGAGGCAAAGCAAGTTAAAGTCTTTACAAGTTACGGTCTCCAGGAAGTGGAATACGGAAATCCAAATGTTACCAGGAAATCTGGTGGAAAAATGCCTGCCTACCTAACTTCATCTTTGGTGCTATTAAAGAGCTATGGGTATCATAACACTTGTAAAAATTCACTCCTGCATTTGATCCTGGGTCAGGTGTTACCAAATTCTGATAGCAGAGGTTTAGGGTTTCCTGTAAGGGGCAAAAGATTATTTAATAAATAACTAAGTTAATAAAGAGAGACCAAAGAATACTTGTAAAATATTGCAGGCTTTTATATGAAATTTATATGTATTTCCTTGGAACAATACAGTATATTCTGCTGGAAGGGTCTAAAAAGAAGGTTGCTAGGTTGAGTTTTACCTTACTTTTGGCCCAATAGCATTCACCAAGTCATGTACTTCAGTAATTTTTTAAAGTCATGGGCTAAAATGTCTGTTTTCTGAAGAGTCTTTCAGTCAGTATTTTCTGTCTGCAGAGATGTCATGGCTCCTCTTCTCAGAGGAACTGATTGCTCACTGGTATCAGTTTCACCTTTTATCTTCTTCTTTCAAGCTGAGCAGTAATTTTTTATTGTGAAGAAACACTGCATCAGCTCACTAAGAACTTGTTTTCTTTAAAGATGTAGTTTGAATTGCTGTTATCTTGCTACCCAAATTTAAATTAATCTTGAAAGTCTTGCCCACTGGAATAATGCAGAATTCTGCTGATAGCAAAACCATCTCTGTTCTTGTTGATCAGAACAAGTTACAAAAGATTGGGCAGGATAGGGGAAGGCCAAGAGTGACGTGTAATTCTTTCTTTCTAGTTATATTGAACTACTAGGGATAAAATCAAACTCTGCACTTGTCTTTACATGCAAAATTGGGCTGCTCTGCCATGCTTATTTTTGCTCCTTTATTCTGGGCTGATTCTAAAACAGCCTGTACTTAATTTTTACCATTATGCCTCCATTAATTTAAGAACTCCCAGACATATTCCATTACTTCTGAAAGACTAAAAAAAATCCCCTTCTGTAAAATAAATATTTAAAAGTTCTGCCCAGTATCTACCAGCTGTTTTGTTTGCTGAGACATCTACTTTTGGACATTGCTTAAAGCCCTTGAGTTTAAAGCCAATTGCTGTGGTTTAAGAATTACACAGGTGGGAGATGGACTGTTTCAGTTACTGAGGCTCAAAGTTCCCTAACACCTACCTGTTATTTTAGAAACCTGTTAGTGATATCTTTACCTGCACTGTGCTGGTGCTGGTCACTTATCCGCTGTTTGTAAAGTAGTTTTGTCTGTTTAAAATATTATTGTGAACATGTGAGACCAGCATGTGAGAGAAAAACCACGACAGAGATAGACACAACAGTACAGATCTGCTTCTGACACTTGCAGTGCACTGTATGACAGGAAGTGAGAGCAAACTGTTGCTGCATGGGGAGGAGTTCCTGCTGAAAACTGCAGGACAGACATAGGGACTCCTTTGTAACAAAGACTTCCCACTGTCACGCTGAAAATTAAGAAACCTCTTAAAACCTGGGTATGGTACAAAATAACTCATGGTGTGGTGCTGCTTATTTGTGCATCATCAGGTAAGTGTCAATTGGGATCGTGTAACTTTTTGTTGTTTGTGTGTAAGTTGGAATTGCACAGATACGTCTTCCAAGCATGCTAGGATTTAAGACTGGGTATTGACTAAACCAAAATGGTGCTTTGCAGGAATGTTTCCTTATGTAAGGAAAGGAATTTGCTAAAGGTTGAGGTAATATACTCTACTATTCCCAATGAGACGGAAGAAGGTTTATTTTTCTCTCTGTATTGCTCGCTTATTGCTGCAGGTTGATGGGTTTAGGTCTTTGCTTCTGCTTATCTATCATACCTATGTAAACATCTCTACCTCAGTCTCCTAGCCTGAAAATGTGAATTTTAGCTGATGCTAGGGCTTAAAGGGGAATATTTGTAACGATATGCATTATTGTCTCCATTGTCAAAGTGAAAGCTCTAACACATCCTGCTTACAGTGTATTTACACTGCAGAATGATTCTGCTCTCCAGCATGTGGATGTGATATCACCTGGAAAACCGGGTGCTGTTATGGACATTGCACTTCAGAGACATGTGGACAGAAAAGTAGCAAGGTTGATGATAATTGTAAAAAATACAGCCTTTGAGTGATGTTTAAAAGATTCAGTGCATCTTGTGTGTAGAAAAAAAGACTACATGCCTTAGGTATTAGTTATTATATTTTTTAGATTGTGATGTTTTGGTAGGTAGTTTTAGTTTTCATATTCAATGCTAATAAGCTCTCTTCGCGGTGTAGATAGACAAAACAATTCCTTCTCTAGTTTGATACCAAGGACATCTTTCAAGCCCAAGAACGAAAACAACGGTGAAGTGAGAAGAAAAAACAAGGAGGATGGAGCTTCATAACCTGAAGCTGTGGTTGGACAATTGATTCTAATATGCTAAAGGACCAGAACTTATAAAAATGTGAGACCTTGTGACCCGGGGATCCATTTTGTGACCCCTTTGTGGTGCATCTTGAGTGTGGTTCAGCTGGACTCTTGTGCAGCCCACGAGTACCCACTGAGACCTTTTAATAAATACCTGCTTTAACTTTTGCCCTGTCAAGTCTCTGTTCCAGGTCAATCTCCAGAAGGCATCATATAAGATGTGAATATAGGTTTATCTCTGAGTGTGTGTGAACAATTGCCAAGTGCATACTTGTTCTCTGTATTTCCAAGTGTAGCACAGGAATAAATGGGCTTTTTTCATAGGAAGGGATATTCAGGTTAGATATTTTGGGGATAAATGCTTCCTGAATGTCATGTTCATCAGGAGTAAAATAAAGTGTAGAATTAAAATCTGTCGTTTCAAACTGCTGAATAAAAACTTTCTTGTCTTACATGTTGCAGTGGTTAGCATTTATTACTTAGTTGTTCTTAATGATTTGTGTTGAGCTTTGATTTTGGACTATTAATATGTGAATGAGTGTCCCATTAGGGACACCAGTGAACAGATGTGATGTCAAATTTTGCAGCTCCAGTCCCAGTTTACAGCATTCTTTCTTAGAAAAATAGAGAGCGTCCTGTCATTTAGGAATCCAAGTTATTTCAAAATATTTGTGAATATGCTGACTAAAACTGTACTTTGAAGTTCTTAGAAATATGTGATCAAGGCAAGGGGCTGTAGTGTGAGGCAAATCAGGGATATGGAAACCTTATGGCTCTACAACACCTGAAAGGAGATTGTAGCCAGGTGGGGTTGGGCTCTTCTCCCAGGTAACAAGTGACAAGACAAGAGGAAGCAGCCTCAAGTTGCACCTGGGAAGGTTTAGATTGGATATTAAGAAAATTTCTTCACTAAAAGCACTGTCAATCACTGGAATGGGCTGCCTAGGTCAGTGGTGGAATCACCATCCCTGGAGGTTTTTAAAAGCCATGCAGTTGTGGCAGCAAGGTACACGAGTTAGAGGTAGCTTGGCAGTGCTGGGTTAATGGCTGGACTTGGTGATCTTAGAGGGATTTTCCAACCTAAGGAATTATGTGACTTGATGTCCAAGAGCCTGTGTGCCCTGCAAGTGCACAAAACCTTTAAGGATAGAGTTAGAGCATTAAAGAACCACAACTTGGATTAGTCTTGCTTTTACAACCAATCCTATGCTGAACTTCCTCAGCATAAACATACAAGGCCAGGAGCTGCAAATTCATCACCTTAGCCTGCTGAAGGCTCAGGAATCCAAGGATTGTTTGTATGCTGACTGGTTGTATTACTTGGAGGCATAAAGAACTGGGACTGACAGATCCCAGCTGAAAAGTGTTCGAGAGAAGAACAGAAGCTGAATCTAGTGTATGGACTTTTTTATATTGCATCTTATTTTTTATTTATATACTAGGTGAGTTCAGAATCATTAGGTATTGATTGTGTTAATTATAAGCATAATTTATGTAGGAGTGTTCAAATTCTGGCTCAGAAAGGATTCTTATGCAGCAAAAAACTATGGAAAAGAAATAAATGTAACTTATTTAGCTGAATTTGGTTTGGACTTTACTGTAAAGTTTGCAAAAGTTTCAGTGTATTTAACTGTTCTAGATTCCAGTTTCTGGTTCTCTCTCCTGTCATCCAAATAGGGGAAGGAAGGAGATTAAATAAAGACGGAGTAAACACCAGTCCTCAAACAAAGCTGTGCTAATCCTTGTCCTTACAGCATCCCGTACATGCACACCCATTTCCTGTTGTTCATGTTAAACACATTGAATATAACTTTCATTTCATTGTTCATTTCAATGTCTCTTTTACATTTCATTGACTGGAAAATCTCCAATCCATCACAACAAGCAGTGCAGAAGCAGAGCCTGCTGGCAGTGCTGAGGGGAGGCTGCCTAGGCACTGCCAGTTTGGCCAGCAGAGATGTGATGACTCCTTGAAGTGCTTGAAAAGTGTGAAAGTCATCAGTGGAAGACATGACCTCACCTCCACTGCAGTTTTGACTGTGCTGTAACAGAGCAGAGTCTGTTTTTTCATTTGTTTGTTTTCTTTGGAATATCAAGAACAGGCAAGTTCTGTTCCTGACACCAGTATCCGGGGCTCCTGCCAGCTGAAGATGTGCAGGGTGGGAAGCTGCACTGTCCAGGCAGTGACCCAGGCAGTGGGGTCATCTCTGGCCATTTCTCCTTGAAAGTAATAATGTTAAGGATTTTGTGTCACTCTTGAGAAAAACCTGGGATCAATGAGACCTGGAATGTCTCTGGTTTTCCAAACAGTAGAGGGCAGTGGAAATATACACAGAAACTAGTTTTATTATAACACTAAAGAATTTTTGGTTGCAAGTTCCTTTTGCCAATATAACAAAAAACTATGATACTGAAATGCAGGGTAGCAGGTTCTGGACTTTCAAAAAAATTTTGTGTTAGAATTCACTATTCTGAGATTATGGTCTCCAAAAGCATATATGATGCATTATTCAGCCAAAAAAAAACATGCTCTGGGGAAACCTGTTGTAAGATGGTTTTGTCTCCCCATCCCTCAAACTCTTGTCAGTTGTATAGCCACAGAAGTGGGAGATGAACGGGGAGGCTCACTGGTGTTGGCATGAAGGTGAGTAACAGACTGTGGTAAAGGAAAAGAGAAATGACTTTTAAAGGTGGTGGAAGATCCTCTTGCTGAATGGGCTTAAACTCTAGGGAATGTATTGTCGCTTTTTTGTGAAATTGTAATTGGTTATCTCAGAACCAAGCCCCTTATTCAACAGGAAATGCAGATATTTCTTGCTGGGGACTGCAGACAGAGCTGTTTGTGTGATTAATATGTCCCATTCTCCTGCTATACAGACTTTCTAGAATTATGCGTGATATCAGATATTTTTTATTTTTATTTTTTTGTCATCTCTTCCTTTATTTCATTTTAGATGCTTTAATGCCAGTGCAGCAGGAGTGTGATATGATGGAAAGCATGTAATCCTGTGTGAGGCTTACTCTTTTTTTCAGTATCAGTATCATTCTGGCTTGAAGCTGGGTAATGCAGGACCACTGCTTTCTCTTCAGTTCTCTTCTGAGCTCTGCTTGGTGGGATTATAGCCCATCACCTGTGGCAGGAAATGTTAAATTAGTGATTATTCAACTAACCCTAGCAGAAGGTGATAAATCTCTTGCCTAGTAATTAAACTGAATCCAAGACTTATTTCATTAACTGAGTAATAACACCAGGTAAGAAAAATGCTGAAGTTTTTAGATGTTCCTCTTGTATTAGGAAGACTAAACTGAAATGCTTTAATTTTTCTGTTTGCTGGCTGTGTCATCTGTTAAACTTTTGGAAATATTTTAAATTAGCCAGGAGAATTGAAATGTTAAAGCAGTCCAATTTGTAGGGTTTTTTTTCATCCTACCTCCCTTTTTGCATTCCTCTTAAATGTGTTTTGTACTATTTGTGCCTTATCACTGGACTCTCTCCTGACTGAGTCTTCCATACTTTGTGCTGCAACTACACTGGAGCTAAATAATTTTGAGATTATTGGAATGTGATTTGAAATGGAAGCAGTGAAAACTTGAAACAGATCTTATAACACAGAAACAACAGCAGATGGAGTTTTTGGAGTCATTAAAAGAATAAACACTACTTTAGCAAGTGGTACTTTTCAGGGATTTTTAGGGAGAGATAAATGTGTTGGTTGGGTGGGTGTGGATGCACTGACATACTACAAAGAAAATAGGATGAGCATTGTGGTGTCTGAATATTCTTTTGAATTTACCAGCTTCTGTACATGTTAGAGATTTAAGGATTAGAAGGGTGCTTAGAAGTGCACATCTATATTTGAGTATACACATGTGGGTGTTGCTGATAAAAAGTATTTACACATCAAGAGAATTGATAACCTAAGTGGATTTTTAAAAACCCCAATTTTATAAAAACAGCGTGATTAGAAATTCACATGAAAGTCTGGATTATTGTTGTAATTTGATGTCTTTCTATAGAGAAATGATGTTATGTTCCTGCCTTATTCCGAGCTGCTTCAACACCAGCTGTGATTCCTAGGGCATAAGGCCATCATCTGGCTTTGGGTGGGAATGTTCCTTGTAGATGTAGTGGTGTTCTCAGGTGGCTCAGGAGATACTGATTGCTTTTTAAAATTAAAAGGAAAAAAAAAAATCATGTAATAATGCTGCTTTTCATGCAGACATAATCCACCCTTTGGAGTATGGTTTAAACCTGGCCTGTGATGTTTGACTTTTTAATAAGTATTTGATCAATTTTCTCCTGTCCTTCCACATTAATCCCTTTTGATTTTATTTTTGCTCTATCTGATCTCTTCAAATTGTTTTTGTTTGGGTAGTTTTATTTTTTAATTTAGTCTGATACAGATATTGTCCCTGATAAAAGTGTACCATAAACTGGAGATGAGCATAAAGCCCAGAGCAGTGAATCCCTTCTTGCCTTTTTCTCAACAGTAAAAATGATACAAATCTGATAGCTAAATGATATTCCCTTTTCTGTATTATTGCAATAATATTTGCAAATTACAAACCTATATGTATATACACTTGATATATGCATATGTATGTATTTTTATATGTGTGTGTACGTGTGTAGATATGCACTTCTGCTAATTTATATTTATTTAAATTATTTAACTCTATTATTTACAAAGTTATTTTCTTCCAGTTAGCAGTATTAAAGTGTGTTCAGGTGTGTATTGTGGAAAGACTATTTTAAAACTATTTTCATAAGAAAACAGTCTGAAATACAGACTAATTGAATGGTTTCTAATTTTTCTTTGTTTTGGACTTCTTGTTTTGGGGATATGGGAAAAGTCTGATTGATTAGAATAGATTTCTGTATGAAAAAAAGGCATAAAGTTGTTTTGTGTTTGGTTTTGAAATGATTCTGTTTCTGACTAAGAAGGTCTAAGGGAATGATGTGCCTATGCAAATACATTACCTTGAATTATTAATAATTTTGATTTTGATATCAATCTGTGTGCACACACATTTCTAAGCATTTAGAATGGATAGATGATTTAACAAAAGTCAGCAACTCTTCTGAAAAGCATTTCCTTCCCCATCACAGGATGGGTTTTGTCAAGCTATTTTTGTGCATCTTTGCATTTCATCTCCCAGGTGGTCAAGTATATATCTGTCATGTTGATAATTAAAACCCTGTGATGGAGACTATGTTAATCCAGTCTTCCTTATAATAATGTCTTATTGCTCTAATTACATTAATGAAATCATTACTTTAGTATATAATTGGATATCTTACCTTCTCATCTTCTTTGAGATAATTATGGAAAGCAACTCTTTCCTGCTATGTTAAGGCCAGGAAGTGTCCTGTCTCTGTAACTGTGGATGTAGGCATAGCCTTTTGGACAACAGTATTGCAGACATTAGGATTCAAAATTATGATACAAAAAGCTTTTTCAGCCTAGAGGTATACGTTCATATGCAGGTAATGCACCTGTGTGGTCAGTCAGAAAACACAGACACATTTTTGATCAGAACATGTACTTGCTACTATTTTCATGCAGGTGTGTACACATTTTTAAGGTCTCTAAATACTGTACCAAAAAAAAAAAAAAAAAAGAGTTATTGAAGTGTTCCAAGCTTTCCTGTTTTCCCAGCAAGGCAAACAGCATCATAACATTTTTCAGTTTAGTTTGGTTCATGGACACACAAATTCTGCTAAAGAGATGCTCTGTGGTGAGATGGCATTTGCCCATTGCTCATAGCCCAGTGCAGAGTTACCACAGTGTTCTGTGTTCAGCTTGTCACACAATGCTGCAGTGGGACATGCTCATATCAGAGTGTGCTGGGGATGGTGAAGGGAGCAGGGCTGGAGTGAGGACAGAGCCTGCCTTGCTGTGGGACACTGCAGTGCTTCATCACCCAGCCCTACCCTGGGCTCTGCCAGAGGCTGCTACACAGGGCTGAGCTTCTGGGCTGCTTTGTTGAGAGGTTTGTGTTGCTTCTTATGATCTGTGGGTTAAAACATAAAATGGAGAGCAACAGTTAAGGGGTGATTTTGTGGGATGTGGCAGATTTAGGGGTCAGTTGCATTGTGCTATGACAGCTGAGACAGGACTTGTAGCCCCTTTGGGGAAAAACTCTTCACGAAGAGCAGGGATTAATTTAATGAGCACCTTATGCTCCCTGCACAATAGCCACTGCAATCTTTGCTTCTAATCCACTTATTATAGGCAAAGAAATTTATCTGTGATCTGGTAGCTCAATTGGATTTTTTTTTTTTTTTTTCCCATGGAGTTCTGCCTACATACAGCGGTAATAGCCCTTGAAACTCTCAGAAATATTAAAGCATTAATCTTGCCTGCAGTGGTTAATATTAGCAATTTCTATATGAAATGACTGGTGTTGCATAACCACTGAGGCTAACAGAGAACATAAGGAGCTTCTGCTCCTTATGCAAGCTTCCAGGTAACATTTTATTCAGTAGCTTTTATATTAAGTATGTATTACTTTTCAGTAAGTAGAAGATCTAAAATTTAATGAGTAATGATCCTTTGATTAGCACTGTGCAGTCTGAGGTAGAGCAAGAGATCTATTTTGTGGAGGCTGTCCCAGACTTGATATGTAATTGCTTTTCCTACACTTTACTAGTCTTTTCATTGCTTTTGGTCTGTACATCACAGTTGATTTGTGATGTACAGACCAAAATTTGTTGATTTGAGGAACAAATCCTGATTTGTTCCTCAAGACTGTATTGATGTTTAGTTATATGACCAAAGAGGTTGTCTCTAAATGAGATATAAATTTTAATTCCTGCTGACTCCATTTTGTGCTGTGCTTTACTGAATAGCCTTGCGTGGATGCTTGTCCTCATGGCCACTGCTTTGGCAGAGACAAATTGTGTCTGTTTTGGACCCAGACACCAGTGAACTGTGAATGTAGCAGTGAGAAGCCCACATGTAGTCGTTGTGTAACTTTCCCTCTGCAGTAAAATGATGTCCTGCCTCATTAAAGTTCACTTTAGTCCTGTAGCCTTGCCTAGTACAACTGTACTTCATATTATGTAATTTATAGTCTCAATCCACTTTAATTAGAGTTGCCCGTGTTGGAAGTGCCACCTTCTGTGTTAATCTGTAGCCATGTGACTGTAGTAAGAATCTTATAGTAGTTGTTCAACAAAGGATCTGTCTGTTGTGTGTGTGGTCATTTGTCACATGCCATTAACAGTGAAATGAGTCCAAGATGTCAGACTTAAAGCAACACCATCCCAAACAGTGGATGCAGTTGCATTCTTTCCATCCATGCCCTAGGAGCATCAGTTAGTGTAGACTCAGGTACATGCACCATTTTAATTTATCCTTCTCTTGTAGAAAGCTGTATTCCAAATCCAAGTGTCCTTCATTTTTAGTTAACCTGTGTCCACTGTGTAAGAGGGCTAATACTTTTCAGTTTTATAATTTCTCTTGGTGAAGTAAAGACTCGGTGTAGACTTAAGTAGAATCAATATATAATTTTGCAGTACAATAAATGGATGCATGCATTTGGGTCCCCAGAATTCTAATTAGGTTTGAAGAACAGTCTGCAGCATGTTCACTAGAATCTTAGGAGATGTTATCCTCTGGGCAAAGTACTGACCTGACAGCTCTCATCCCGGTTTTGTGTTTTTTACAACAAATTCACATTTGCTAACCCTAGAACAGCAATTCAAATTAGTTTATCCTGTGGGGAAAAAAACAAGCCTTACAAAGGCTGATATAGGATAAGCAAACATAGTATTATTTCAGCTACTTCTGTTCATAGGTCTGCATGGTCTGGTGCAGAAATTACTGTGTTCTAGTCAGTTCTTTAACTTGTTGCTAATAATCCATACTGTAACAGTAAAGGGGATGTCACGATCCACTGGTACAAGCTGGGGTCATGATGGTTCATGTTTCTGATCTCAGAGTGGGAAAGACACACAGCAAAAGGGGACTTTCAGTTTAATCATAGCAATGCGCTTTTATCGAGTGCCAACAACAATTATGCGACAGAAGAGAGAGAGAGAGAGATAAAGAAAACAAAGTAAAGAGAAAGAGGGGTATAGCTACCAATGGAGAGACGATGTCCTTGAGGCCTTCTGCCCATTGACATGTCTTCCTTCCATGGGGAGATCTCCAAAATCCTTTGCAGAAAAGTCACTTTTTATAGTTTTTGCCAAAGTGAGTGGCATCTGGCCAAGAGGTAAGCTGAGCAGTATTATTGTGTGGAGGAGAACTCTTGTCCTGTGAAGCAGGTGTAAATGTGTAGGATGTACCATTACACAGCAGTACCTGCCTGGAGCAGCGTTCCATGGGATAAAACAAGCTCAAAGTGAATGGAGTCCTTGGGGTCTGAGTCTCTGTCCCTGAGACAGTCCTGAGGCAAATGAGGCAAACTTTGGACCTCTTACAAGAGATTTGATTGTGCCTGGTCTGAGGGCGAAGAATTACTTTTCATAAAACATTTCTTACTGCATAATGTGGTGACATCGTGGTCCAGTTTCTGGATAATAATGATGTTAAAACACAGTTGTTGCTGATTTTGAAATTATTGTTTAAAAAAACCCAATCGGCAGTTATTTTCTGAAGAAAAGTAGAATTGTATTTAAATGAGTCCAAGATCTGCTGAAAACCAGTGAGTAACATAAAAGGTTTCAACACCAGGAGTTTAGTTTTAAAAGAGCATGAAATAAAACCTTCTGGATTTTTTGATACATATTCATTATCTTTTCTGGTTGACAAAACAGTTCTCAGAAACCATATGCATGATGAGTAAATTTGAAGTTGTTTCACTGGCTTCAGAAGAGCTGGGAGCATAGACACTACAGAGGGGGAGGGATAATATTTTTTTTTTTTTTTTTTTTTTTTTTTTTTTTTTTTTTTAAATACAAATTGCCTTCATCGTGTGCAGCTTCTGCTTTTAGCTGAGCTTTGGGCATCCCATAAGCTATGAACTGTGTATGGTCTCTAAATTGCTCTACTTCTGTAGACTGGAAACAAAATCCCAGCTAGAATTATGTGTGACTGCTTATCTCTGGTTGACAGTGGAAGACAACACAGCTGGATAAATAAGAACCATGTATTCTGTGACTTCTCTTGTTTCCTGACTCTTCCTGGCTTGGTAGAAAACACAGAACTCTGTTAAATGACATTTCATACTTATTTGCTTGCAGGAAGATTAATCTTGTGGTGAACCTGTGAAATGACATGAGGGAGGGCTTGCCATTTGCAAACCCCAAACCTGAATATGGAGCAAAATGCTATCACTGACATGGAGACTGAAACCCTGAAATACATTAATGCAATTCCTGCAGTACATTACTCTCACCTTTCATATTGACTCTCTGGTGATAGGACTTGATTGCTGAATCTTTGAAAAATCCTAAGTATAACAGCTTTCAGCACAAAATATGAGTTTCTCTTCCTGACACTCTCATTAGTGACAAAAGTTCATAGCAAGTGCCAAGTACAATTTTCAACATGGAATAATTACTTATGCTTTTAGTTGGAACTAAGTTTCTTAATTGAAGTGCACCTATCTGAGCAGAAAAGGATCAGCATTTAATTCACTATGTGCCAATAGGTAGCTTTTCAGCTTGTGAAAGGACAGTTTATATTCACATATATGGTGATTAAAATGATGATGAGAGTAAATTAAATGTATATACACATATATTTATGTGTATGACATCATTGGCTGGATCAAGCCAATGGCAGTTGGTATTATTATCAAAACTGAGTTTTCTTTTCATTTTGCTTTATAGAAAAAACGGAAACAGAGTACTCAAGATGAAGATACAATCAGTATCTGCAGCCTGGATACGAGTGTGAGTAACTTAATTTTCTTTTTTGCCCTCTCTCTCTACCCCCTAAAACTAAAATATGGCTGTTAGGAGTATTCTGAAATAAGCCTGATCCATCTTCTCTGCTGTGTTGTTTTCATATATAGCATGAATAACTTGTTCTGCTTGTTATTAAAAAAATGTTTGTTATATTACTGTTCTAATTTTCTATATTAAACCTTTAAAAGAAAAAATGAAGTCATAATGACAATAAAGCCTTGAATCTCTTATAAGTAAATAATTAACATGATAAAAGGAATTTTTGAATGCAGGATTTAAATACTCTTATATTGTTGAATGGGTGTGTGAGAAATTCCATTGCATTTGTCAGTGGTGGTTAATGCAAGCTGTAAGAACCAAACTCTTACAGTTGATTATGGTAGATGTTGAATCAAAGTATTAATGAGGGTAGTTATGCCCTCATTAATAAAATGAGGTAAACTGCAATGTGTGTTGTTTTTTCTGTAAACTTGTGACATAAATGTATGCTTGAAGTTATCATTTCAAATCCATGGAACGAAAATAGAGGTAGGAAAATTTGCCATTCCTTCTACTCAGTGTTTTCATCAGTATTTGCAGTGTTCTATTTACAGTCAGCTGTTGAACCAGTATTCCTTTTCTGTAGACCTGTCATGTACTATAGAAAGAAAAAGTAATGGAAAAAATAGAGAATAAACACTGCTTTGATTTAACAGTTTCATTTATTAGCAAGTGTCAAACCTAATGCTGTGGTTTCTTTAATGATCAGATGCTAATTTTGGTTTGAAGTATACCTGTTCTTTGAAGCATTAATTGCATTTAAGGACTCACCTGCCTGGATGGCTGCAGACAAACACAAGCTCTTGCAGGTACTTCAAGTGAGCTGGGAAGAATCCAGCACTGATCTGGAAATCATAAACCCACAGTAGCCTGACCTTGTCTGGGAGCTAATACTTTAATGGTAGTTCATGCCATCAGACCTTACATTGGGCCCAACTTCAAAGGAATTGTTATTCCTTTAAAGGAGTTTTAAAAGAATTGTTGTTCTTCAGGGAAAATTGGAAATTGTTGACTATTATTATTTTGGAAAATTTGATTGTTTTTAGATGCTTAACTCTGATCTGGGATGGAAAATGCTGTGTCTAACTATTTTTCTGTTTCTGGAAAAAGTGTGTATTTTATTCTTCTATGATTAAGAGAATTAGATAAAATTCCCTTGTGTAGAATCTGTTAGACTGCTGTAGAAATACTTGGATGAATATAGCTTCTCCTTTGGCTAATAGGGAAAGATTTAAATACTGCTTGAAGGGGACAGTTTCTGCTAATAGAAGAACTCCTTGAGGAGGGTAATCTAATGTGATCTTAACTCTAGTTTGCCCTACAGAAATACAGACAGACCGCTGAACAAAGTGAGGTTTGTGGTTTACTGATGAGCAATATATACAGCAGTAATAATAGCAACATCATTCATTTGCAGTTATTAAATACCACTTAAAATTTAAAAAATATTTTCTTGGTACTGCTTTTCTGTGTAATCATTATTATTGACAAGACAAACATGAATTGGAGAAGAGAGAAAGTAATTCACTAAATGTTGATCTGTAAGACAATGACTAATAAAACTGTTGAATTTGGATTCTCATGGAAAGATTTGTAAATCCCTACTTTAGAAGGATCTTGTCAATAAAATATGTGAAGGGTTGCTAAGAAAACTATTCCTGCTGTCATCAATGCAGAACTGTTTAAATTTAAATGCATGCTGGAGAATGTATTAGAAAATAAGGGTGAGAAATAATTGGGTGAAGAAGTTTGAATCTTTGCTTACAGTGCTTCAGAATCACTTAGGTCAACCAGGTTGGGGATATTCTATGAGGATATAAAGGGTATGCATTGTATCTTGAAGTATTTTGATCAATTCAATTAAATATTCAATTTATATAAATACTAGTGGATTTATCTTTCTTTTTTTTCTTGAGATAGCTTCAAGCCTGTCACCCCTTTTTACTGTTACCAGGAAGTGCTGATTGATTTATGCTGTACAGACTATATTGTCTTTTGTGTCTTTGAAACTTACTTTGCCCTGACCTCTTCTGCATTGCAGTACTACAGGTTCCTGTTCAGCATGTGCTACATACTCTGCCCTCACCACTGACAGGACTTGCTGTTAATGGCCAGTTTGTCTCTGGCTGTGACAGAAGACTTAAACTGTCATGGTGAGGACAGTTGCCTTTGGTTAAGAAAATGAGCCTGGCATGTGAATTCAGAACAACACCCTCAGGTTTTTTAACTTCAGGTGATTGTTCAAGTGTGCCCATCAAAACTTGGTGCTGTTGACATTAAAACAAGTTGGGCAGGAAGAGTTCATATTTTCTCATGACTTGTGTTCCTGCCCATTAGATTATCATCCCCCCAAGTAAAGGTGGACTCTCACCTTTGTGAGCCTCCTGGACATGGCAAATAATTTTTTTTTTTCTTTCACATCATATTTTTCTTATGATTAATGATAAGACAGTGCTGAGGATGCAACTAGAGTGAATACCAAGTGTCTTATGTGATTAGAAAATATTGGAGGGTCTTCTAATTGCACTGTGGAATGTTGTAGCACAAAAGGGATGGCTGGAATCCAGCAGTCCATGGCTGAATACTTATCTGTAGAGGCATTTTGTTCTCTGTGTGTGCTTAAATGCTATTATATTGAGTAGAGAGATGTCTTTTGAGTTTTGGTTTTAGAGAGCTATAGCTGACATTATAGGTAATTCAAGATTTATTTTACATGGTAGAGAGTTGGCAAAAGACAGACAAAAGACAACGCTGTCTTTTGTTCTCATGTTTGTGATGGCAAATTTCAAAAATATGGAAAAATGGGAAAAAAGATGGAAAATGTCAAAAAAAATCAGTTCACACCTCACAGAAACCAGCTGTGGTTGTGTTATGCAAGGTCATTTTTCCTTGCTCTGTTCTCTACTCCTCACATACAGAGTAACTTATTCCTAAAAATGAGAGGGGGCTGAAGAAAAGGGTGAGGCTAAGTCTCTAGAATTACTGAAAGTTTCTGATTAAACTGGAACTTATATAAACTGAAATCAAATATCCTGGGAACAAACTGTTACATGATTAGCTCCATGAGAAATGGTCCATGTAAGGTTATTCCTTCTTTTGGGACTAAGGGCACAAAATAAATTTGTTTATAGGTTCCTACCAAAGCAAAAGTAATGCCATTTCACCTACAACACAGTGGCACAATTCTGGCACAGGGTGTTGAGGATACCAGAGGTTTTGCAGGAGTTCAAAAACCCAATAGGGTAAATTAATGGAAGAAGAAAACTGTCAAGAGCTATTAGACTGAGTGAAGCCATCCATCTGAGGAAGCTCTTGAAGTTGCATATTTCTGAGTCTGGGAGAGCAAACTACGTGTCTGTCACTAGGGGTTTACTCTGCTTTCACACACTTCCCTGGACACCTTTTTTTCACTATTGCTAGGGAAATGGTGCTGGCCTGAGATCCAACCTTAGCCTGTCATAGCCATTCTCAGGAGACTTGGATTAGCCCAATGCAATACCTTCTTTTCTTCCAAGCAATGACAGTTTTGAAATTACTTAATGATGCCTCTATACTTAATTGGAGGCTTTGTATTATAGAATGATGTAAATAATTAAATGTTCAGGTTCCTTTGTCTAGCAACTCTCATGTCCTTGAAAAGATGTGCCAGATTGTTTGTATGTATATATCTTCAATGAATGCATTTATTTTCTTAAGGCCTAAGAATATGAAAATCTGAATATGTGTGTTCCCTATTATAAATTTAGATTTTCACTGGGATAATGATAGGTCATTAAATTTTTACAGATAGTAAATTTCTCAAGATGTGTAATAATTTTTTTTTTTTTTTTTTAATATTGTATATGTTTAACAAATCAGTAT
Source organism: Certhia americana (assembly GCA_018697195.1). Lineage (NCBI taxonomy): Eukaryota > Metazoa > Chordata > Aves > Passeriformes > Certhiidae > Certhia > Certhia americana. Next base: position 8,198,172 of record CM031868.1, on the reverse strand, counting down.
ATTAGGCTCTCCTGTGCAGCACACTGTCTGGTTTGCATGAACAATTCCTGTTCTGGTCAGTTCTCCAGCTCCCTGAGCTGCTGATGTAAAAAGCTCCTGGTGCTTTCACTCTGCACTGGTTTCACAGGCATCACCTCAAGGATGTACTTTGTTTTTGTGTTTGGCAGTGGAAAGATCTGGCCATCTTTACTGTCTAACAATTGCAGTTTGTATAAATTAATCTGGTAGCCACCTTTGTCCAGGAGAGGGTGGGGGGTAGAAAAGAAAGAGGGTTTTAACTATTTAATGACTGGATTGCTTCATACCTTGGAAAGCAACATCCATATGGGTCTCCTGTTAATTAAATAATTGTGTTTACAATCCTTTTGCAAAAATAGATTCAAAATTTTTCTCTATGATTGACCATTGCCAGACATACCTGTCTTTTCCAAGGGAATAAGTCATACTGACAGAATTTCCTTTCGCAGGAAACACTGCTTGGAGCTTTGCTGACTCAGGACAAGGATTGGTAACCTAAGCATATTAAATGATCTTTGTATTTGTTTAGCGATCTGGACAGGCACTGATGCTTCAGAAGTTGATAAACTGGCTTATTAAACTGACTGGTTAGACTTGGCTCATTTTATTGCCAGCTTAAAGAAGCGGATTTGCAAATCTCGTCAATGTCAAATAGTTTGTGATAACTTGTGACAGGTGTGGCCAGCAGACTGTGAGGGCTGAGTGCATGAACACACAAGGCCACAGCGGTCGGAAGTTCATTTAAAGGTATATGTACATAATATCTGACGTGGCTTTGTTCATGTTGGCCTCCACTGGGAGGCTTAGCTCAGTCAGTAGACTTCAGTCTATCCAGTTAAGCCAGCCTTAACTCAGCCAGTGGTGTTTCATGCTTGTGCTCTTAAGATGGTGATAGCTTCTTGATCTGTGTATGCATAATGATTTACAGACATTATGTAATTAACCTGTCTTACATAAACTTCAGATTTTATTGGTATCCCTTTAAAGGCTGGGGAACTGGGGCAGGTAAACTGGGACAGCTTGAAAGGTCATAGAGAGCAAAGTACTTTTTTGTATTTAAAACATCCCCATGAGCTCCACTCTGTATTCCTCCTGTTGTGGACATTCTCTCCTTAGTTAAATTCTGAGCAGCTTCTGGATTATTTCTGTCTGCAATTTTGCTCTTCGTTGCTGCTGCGACTTTTGTTCTTTCCTCATAACCCAGCTTTGAAATGTGGTTTTCATTCAGTGCAACCTTCTCGTGAGCCTGGCGCAGCACTGGTTGTGCTCCTTACTCAGGCACAGGCAGCTGGTTCTTTAGCTGTATTCCATAGCTATGAAACATAATTAATACATCTCATTGAGCAAAGTGGTGGTGAACACTGTGATGTGGAGATTATTGCACAGAGCACTCAGCAAGGTACTTAATAGCAATGCATTTTTAATGGCTATTGTAAAAGGGGTAACTGCATAACTGGAGTCTTGTAATAGTGACGATACTGTGTGCCTTGTGTGTCTGAACTCTGTAAATTCATAACTCAGGAGATATCCAGAATAAAAAGCTGGTAAAACCTAATGCCAAACTTGGACTTTTCAGAATAAAATTGTGCTTCAGCAAAATTCCATTCAGAAAAAGAATCAGGGCAAAAGTGTGCAGTACTCCTCTGCAATTGTTTGTATGCAGATTTGTCGTAAACTCATGGAAGTTGCTGTTGTTGTTATATTGAGAAGGAACATACAACAAATACATGATGACACATAGACTTGTAAAATGGTTTCATAAAGAAGGTAAAATCTCAGAAGAACTATTTATTTTTGTTATGTAGAACAGTTATCATTACTGAAAATTAAGTTCTGCCAAATAGTCACTTACTATTGAGTGAACTGGAAATGCTTACTGCTCATCTGCCTACTTGCAAGTTAATGAAATATGTCCCAGTATAAAGTACAAACCAAAAGGTACCTAGACTTAAGCTACATTTACATACATTAGACTAGAGTTCATTAATTTTGATTGCTTTTAGGCAAAGTGATAATTCATTATGTATTTAATAGTCAATATAGCTGAAACATTATTTGACCTAATTAAACTTAATTATAAATTCAATTATATTTGATTGCAAAGGTATAGCAAGCTAGCTTGATAAGCTTAGCGAGGATTACTTTCACATCAGCTTATCAGAGTCAAGATAATTAAAATATATATTGTATCTGGGTCTTTTATTTCTGTAAACTGTGGTCTGTTGCGTGTTCATAGTATGAAAGGTCTTCAGCTTGTCCTTCAGCTTGTCAGTAAGATGTATACAATATATTTGAATTATTCATGACCTTTGAATATTGTTCTGCAGCAGGGTGGTCAGTGCTCATCTGGATTCAGACTTCATTATACAGTGACTATTCTTAATCCATTATTAATCCCTCATATGATTGTCATGGACTACACCCTGTCTGCTGCTGGCATTATTTGGAGTAATGTTCTGATCTTAAGGCTCTGTTTTGTTATTCTCTTGCTATTTCTCATTAGATAAGGCCTACAAATGCTCGGAAAAATGTGTGAATTGCTGTCAGGCTTCTGTTTTCCCCCTCTGCATTCTAGTATGATCTCAGAATTCCAATTTAGTTATACAATTACTCTTTACTTATGTGAACAACTTCACAGAATTTGGATAATTGTTCCAGTGAATCTCACGGATTATTTTGGTGAAGAGAGCAAATGTATGATGAATTTCGACATCGTCAGTGCAAATCAGTCTGTACAAATATGCCAAACCTTTGGAAACACACCCCAAACATTCTTGAAACATACCTGGGAACCGAGTAAGAAAATGTATCTCTTGTACCTATTCACCTGGTTTCTAGAAGTTAAAGCTGGTCTATAGATACCTTAAATGAAGTATGATCATTAAAACTAACTCTTTTTTATGGTTTAATTCAAACTATAACAGTAACTGCTCCTATTTAAATTCCTATGCAAGGCATTATTTGATACAATACCATCAGTTTGTTTTATGTGCTCTTTCCTATGCTTTGAGATTCATTATTTATACAATTCTTGGCATTCTGCAGTCTCTGAGGGGAAATAAAGCCACAAAATGGTTTTGTTGGGGGACTTGTTGGGGAAGTTTTGTTGGGGAACTTGTTGGTTTCTAAAAAATGATTTTTCTTCAATTTTTTTTCTTTTCCTGATGAGGCATGCTCAGTGTTTGTGTTCTGAAACTGAAATATGAACAACTGTGAAGCAAGAAAGATGTGATAAAACCCCAAGACACTGCAAAGACACTGGAAAGCTATCCCTTACACTTTTGCCATGGGATTTAGTTGTTGATCAAATCTCAGATTATGGTAAAGTCTTGGGAAATATGGAAGATTTCTGATACAAATCTGCAAACAGGTTATAGCAATTCTTAGATGAGATGTGTTTTGCTGAGATGCTAATTTTTTCTTCTGTTGGCTGTATTGACAAAAGAGAAGAAAAGGAGCTAAAATTTTGCCTCTAAATAGGAAAGGTTTCATCAAAAACATCCCCTCAATCTGTGGATTTAGCTCCCAAAAGCAGCAGATTACCTCAGTGAGAAATATATGAGACAAAAGTTAACTTTATCTTCAGAAATATGAAGATTTTGTAATTTACATCTAACACTGTTTATCTTTCTGATTCAGTGGCAGGTACTGTACATAAGTCTGTGTTTTATTTCGAAGAATTGCTTTGTAGTAAAAGCAGTGTAATTTATGGTGTTCTACCATAACAGAAAATGGCAATTGAAGTTTGAATTCAGTTTAAATTACTTTTGGGTTACAGAAACAAGCTTGACGTTTGCTTATTTTCCACATGACAAATCAGGAGCATTTGTGAGCTGAAATTAGCCAGATGTTATTGGCAGCTATGAAGTTGGATATCTATTGAACAATGTGTGTGGTGGTTGGTTTGATGAAGATTTGCAGAGGAGGTTTTTATAATGAAATTGAATCAAGTAATGAGTTACTGTAATTTGGTTTATTTAGAGGTCAAAATAAAAACTAATATTGCTCTATAGAGATAAATACTATATAATGCCATACATTTTCTAAAATTAAGTTTTATACATCATTATTGGTAACTGTATTTTATCTAGAATTTAGAGTATGTGCAGACATAGTTTGTAAGGATAATGAAGGCACCATGTAAGCAATGTGCTGTGAGTGGCCTGGAGCCAAAGAGTTGAGGTTTTTCAAGTTATGTTAAACTTTTGACTGAAGCAGTCTACCTATATTTATTCTATGGAAGAGGGAAAGGGTGGCCCATTCATCCTCAAATAATATCCACTGGGAGTGTTTGACATAGTCCAGTGCTTACTGAAGTCTCGAGCAGAAGGCAAGTCAATATTTCATTGAATTAGCATGGCTGTATAGTCAAAGTCCATAAATTTCTGTAATGCCAGCTGCATTTTGGCTGTGCCTCTAGAAGTGACCAACTGTAACAGGAAATTAAGTTTGTTCCTAAATACACCAGGATGCCTCTGTACATCATAGCATTAGGACAGGCCTTGTGAGGGCAGTGTCCCATCCATCTCCTGGTGGTTGAATTAAATGATAATGAAATTATTCATTTCAGATAGTTTTGCATGGTCTTTTTTAGAAGCCTCTACTACTCCTTCAGGCAATCCTGCCTAGAGCTCTTCTATCTATTGTTAACAAGGTTTCTTAGTCACAAACCAGTTTAAGACATTGTCTTACATCACATGTGAGCATTTTGATCAGTGTAAAATCCCCTGAACGGGTATGGGCAGGGGATCCTATACTGTACTTTTCACTGTAACCAGGACCTACAGATCACCAGTTCTTTCAGATGATGCCTTTTCCTTAGGAAGGTGAGACAAAGGGTTTTTGTTTCAGCTAATGTGAAGTTAAAGTAATTTTATCAATATATTGAGGTGATTTTCATTAAATACTAGATAACATCTGCCTCTATCTTTTGAAAAAACCTCTTATATGAGACTTTGTGTTTTTCAAAACAACCTGCATCTTAGCAGGAGAATCATTATCAAATAACTTCTTTAGCAAGATCTTAGCAACAAGGAAAACAGACAAGCTTACTGTTAAAATTTTTCTAGTAGGTGCTTCCTAATTTTAGGTGGCAAAAATAGTTTTTTTAAAAAAATGATATAAGCAGTTTCACTCAGATATTTGTGGCTACATGGTGTATTTGGCCTGGGTTTATTTCCTCATGAGTGTTAAGTTTTTTGTGTGCCCTTCAGTGGATCATTGGACTTCTCTCTTGATCAGATCCTTATCTGGAAAATGCAGTAAATGTGTGTTTGTTTTCCTTACCGAAGTGCAGACATTCCTGGAGAAGTGTTCTGTACTGCCCGTGCTTTGGCTGCAATTGGAAGGGTACATCCCAATGCAGGTTGTCAGCCAAGACCACTTCAGTGCTCAACAGTGTAGGGACACAGAAGCAGGTGAATCTTATAACAGAGAAGTGTAGTGTGATTTGTCATAAAAGTTTCATACTTTTCTTTGGGGTAGTCTTAGAATGCTGTGGTAATGCTGCAATAATCATAGAAAATTATCTCTGCATAGCAGTGGTTTTTCTATTCATTTGATAGCCTTTAGGTCCTCTTATCTCTTAGGGAAAATTTTTAATTATTTTTTCTATCATTCTGTTATCACTGTAAATCTGGAATCAAGACAGTTGAAGGGTATCTGCTCACTGCTGCTGGCTTTGTTATGTACCTGCACCCTGTTCCCTTTCCAGGTGTGAGGAAGCAGCCAGGAGGGGAAAGCCCCCGGCAATTAGAAGCTTAACAAGTGTTTCTAAATGCTCTAAGAATATTTTACAAAAAAACATAATATGTTATTTTTTGCAAGACTATGAATGTGGTTTTCAATAGAATATTTGCCTCTACTGCTGATGAACAAAACTGCAGAAAAAAGAGAACTAAAACTTGCCGAGTAATACTCTTGGGGGTTTTACATACAGAAGTCTGAATAAGAGTATTTTGAAAAGTCATCCCACCTGGATGAGGACAGAACATCTCTAGTGGTAACCTATGAGATATTTACATTTATTTGAACTTCATTTACATGACTCCAAAAATTAGCAAAAGTTTTAAAAATTTTGCTGTAAGCCTGCAAGGCTCATTCACACAATTCTGCATTTGCAGGGTAAAATGTAAATCTGCTCCTTTATGAGAGGATTTTTCATTTACTTCCTTTATTCTGTCTTATCTGCTATATCAGCCATTAGTTGGATTAAAAGGTCTGTTTTTTAATTGATCTGTTAATTCTTAAGGCAATGTTTATAACACTCTAGCTGGTATTTTTTACTGCTGTTCTGAAAGAAACAAATACAGAAAGGATTTGACTTTGTCTTGGGAAATGTTCAGACTTTCATCTACTATTTTTGTACATAAAATACATTATTTAAACTGCATATATTTGCTTTGAAATTATGGTAGAAGTTGCCCTTTGAGTGTTGTTTGCCTCTAAGAGCTTAATCCCTTCATGGCGGAGGGATTCACTTGATTTATCTCAGTAATCTGGCTTCTTTAGTGAACATTTGATAGAATTCGAAACCAAACCACAATCTTTTTAAAGCTGTCCTTCCTGGAATGCAGGCAGTTTAGCTGCCAGAGATATTCCTTTGCATTACTTAGAATTTTATGTCAGGTTTTTTTTAAAGTTGTTTAGGTAGTGATGAATGCATCACTACCTAATCTGCATAGAATTGTAAAAGGTGCTGCAGCATTTAACTTCCAAACTTGACTGTAGGTAGCTTAATACATTTAAATATCTGTTGCTGTGTGCTTAATGGTTCTACTCAGCTTTAACTCACTGTGAGAATGTAATTGACTTTTAATTTGATTTTCTAAAAATGTAATTCAGAAGACGGCAACAGTCCACTTGTTTGGCTTTTCTTTAGTATGTTGATTAAAAACACTATGAATTTTTGTGTATTTAAAACTTATAATTTGAGATTTTTCTTTTCCAAATTACCTTACTGTACTGAATCATATTTATAAAGAAATGCAAATTTGTCATCCTTGTGTTCAGAACAAACTTGATCTTAATATAAGCAGGGCACTTACCTGGTGATGCATTGTACAGCCTGAGTGACTTATCTACTTGATAAAGTAAAACAAAGCTTTATGGTGCTGTGTTGCTGCCTATTACTGAAATAAATGTCCAATTTATGATGGTTTAGTTTTACAATTCTGTAAACAACTGATTATTAAAGCTTTAAATAATTCATTTTACATAACACAAGAATAGCTTCCTGCTGGGGTAGCTGGTGGCTGTGTAGGGACCCTGGTAATTACAGTGTCCAGAGCACTGCTAGAATTACAGTTCATTTGCTTAAGGCCAAAATTCTAATTCTGTGGTTTTGCTTTTCAGTGTTTAAGGTGAGTTCTTCAATGAAGTGTAAAAACTGGCTATGTGTTATTTGGCCTTTAGTGAATCCTCCATCTTTCAAGAGATCTCACTGGCTTTGTTGTAGCTTTGAATTGTGAGACAGGAAGTGGCAAGGTAGGATAGATGAGGCTTAAACAGTTAAGCTTGGTTGAAATCTTTTGTGTTCCTGTCCCAGCAGTTACTCTTCTGCAGAGGCTAGTGAAGACCTTTCAAAGTAAATGAAAGTAACTGTACATTTCCAGAACTTCAATAATGAACAAACAAATGTAAGCCCTTAACTGGAGGGGGAGAAGCTGGCAGTAAATTTCTTTTTCCTGTGAAAGTAATGGAATTTCTTCCAGAAACTATTGATTTCATCTAAGGAGTAAGAACCACACTGTGTGAAAATATTAACAAAGACAAGTTGCAAGTTTGAATAGGCATATGGTCTTATTTATTGCTTATCGATATGTTTGTGTCAGATCTTTCATCTCCTAATTCAGGTACTTTTTGGCTGCTTTGTATTTATTGGATCTAGAGGTGGTCAGGGATGTGTGTATGTGATGGGATGTGAACAGGATGAGATTTTGGAAGGGGCAAACTGTGTGAACTGGGTTTGTCACGACAGCAAAAGCATTCTTGGAGAAACTACACAAGCATTTGTTATACTATTTACTATTAGCCATTAATTAAAGTTCTCAAAGCTTTTATAGGTAGTACAGAGTACTTGGATGAAGTGTTTCTCATCTCTTTTAAGAAAGCTCCATCGTTGCTTCTTAACTAAGACAAATGAGTCAACTTTGAGGCATAACGCTGAGTTGTCAGAGCACTGTTGTATTGGAATATGTTGTTTAGATTATGTTATTTATTGTATGAATTTTATTATTTCTGTGAGATTTCTTGTATTATATTCTGGTGTTTCTTGCTTACTGCATGTTAGTTGTGCTGCTTTTGTGGCTTTTTTTCTTTTGTACCATCACTTAGAATAGCACAGTGACTTCCTGCACTCTGTGTGAAATGTGCTCTGGATTCAAGCAGTTTGAGTGTTTTGATGTTTGAAGACATTAGTCTGGAACCTCTTGTCTGAATAAGCAGCTTTTTATGCCCTTTTCTGCTCGCATGAAGTTTTTAATACTTATGATAATGAACTTGCTGCCCGTATCTATGTGGAATTGGCCAAAGAAGTGATGTGGCAGCTGGGTTTGACATTGCCTGAAGTTAAAATTCTTTTGTGATTACAGAACCTGTTCTCATGGACTTCTTGTATCACTTTCCTATTCTCTGTCTTGGTTTTGTTGCTTATAAAATGCTGATGAGCTTATTTTTATTTAGTGGTACTAAGAAAATTTATTCATCAAGCCTAAAGGAATACGGAAGTGTTACTGAAACAGAATTGCTATTTTTGTATTCATTAATGACATAATTGAGCTTGGTCTTGTTGCAGAATTTCAGGACCTGCTGTGGTTGAGACAGTCTTTTGATGCATGATGTATGTATAGCTGTGGAATAAGCAAAGTAAAAGCAGTGCCAGGAAGTACTTCAGTACAAATTTGTTAAAATCAGTTTACTGCATGAAGTCAATGCAATGGTTTTCTGTCATATAGTAAGAAAAAACCCCAAACCCCCAAATTATAAGAGTCCTTAGAGCACAGCTAAATATACTGATTTCTGCCAGAATACTTTCTAGCCAGCACCTGTATCAAATTCTCATTTGAACTATTCTGAACACAGGCTTTAAAAATGTCATTTACAAAAGTTCCAAAATACACTACCTGATAAGAGACAGCTAATATTTGTTTCCACTGTCATTCATCATTCCTCTACATTGTTTTTTTAAATTAGTGATTTTTCTAAGCGGAATCTTGGGTCATGGGTAGGACTAGGTGCCTAACTGCTCAGGAAGTTAAGATAGTTTGCCTCAGGAAAAATAATTTTCCCTGTGGCATTCTGGCAGGGAGACTTTTTCTTTCCTGTGTCTGGGGATATGACATTATATGAATGCTTCCTTCCATCAAATGAGATGCCTTGTTTCCAAAGTAATATCTTTAGCAGCAATATTAGAGCTGTACTCTGATCCTTACTGTTGTCATCTTTAGTGGTTTTTATTTACATTAGCAGAAAACATACATAATGTCAATATATTAAGAATTTTTCATCCATTCGTTAAGCAACAACATATCTCTTGCTGGATGTATTTTCTCACATTTGCCACTTTTTAATGCTCTTTAAAAATAACTTCCTCTTTGTGGTAGCCTCATTTAAGTAGGCTAAAAAGCCCTCTACAAGTGAGAGATATGGATTAGGACTTTTTATAAAGTAATTCTTGACATTAAACAGACCAAAAGTTGTAAATATACAAGTCCTGGGTGGATTTACTGGTAAAGCTTTTATCTTTTAGCTTCCTTTTAGTGACCTTAGTTTCAGAATGAAAGAATTGGTGCATTCAGCAGCATTCAGGTTTTCTTCTTGTAACCTGAAAAGTGAGATCATTCCAAAAGGTAAACCTGTATGTAGGTGGGAAAGAGAGAGTTGATAAAGCCTTTATGAAACAGTTAGTATGGTATATGTAGGTATAGCTACACTGGTAATGAAGCTATGACAGATTTAATTTTGCCTTGCATCACTTGCCACTTCTTAGAAGCAACTCCAGAAAATTACTTGAAATTTCCCACTGGGTAAAGAAAAAGGAAGTGGAAGAAGGAACAAATTGTTAGTGGAAACATTACCATCTTTTGTCTGTTAAAGGATCATCAGAAAAGCTAAAATGTTACAGCTCTTCCATGTGGAAGCTTCTATATGGAAAAAGTAGGTCTTATCCATAGGAATTACAACAGCTAATGAAGGAACCCTTTATTGTTCTGAGATTACTGTTGTTTCCTGATATGGAAACAGTTTGAGCCAGCCAAGCTTGCACTTGTGTATTTGAAATGGTATCACCTGAAAACTTCTTCAATGGATTCTTTCTCCTTTATAGAATTAAGAACTACTTGAATTTATGCTTATGTATAGCAAAACTCAGTCAACAGCAACTCTGTGAAGCTGCAAATGGGTCCAAGTTTCCCTGTGAGCAGCAGTCACTGGCACTCTTAGGTTATTTATGTAATGTAGCTGTAAATTTACAAGAGTCATTTGTGCTGATTTGTTTAGGTACATCATTTGTGAAGGAATCAGCTGTTTTTTGCCAATATGCTGCCAGGGCAGCTAAAGCAGAACCCAATAGTAAAAATATGCATGTAAGATCTGCTGTTACTTAACAACAAAAATAAATGGAAGGAAATGCTCCAAAAATAACTGGGGAATTTTTTTCTCTATACCCCTACAAAGATTGTTCTTTAAAATACAGAAGTTAAATATCTGATCTCATCTATGGGAAGGTGGCTTGTGCTGAGGAGTAAGAGCTGATCAAGAAGAAAGTTTACAGAAATGACATTCCTGTCGTGAGTCGATGAATACATGGAGTTGACACATTCCTGACCCTGGCTTTCCAGCTGAATTAGTAGTTGAAATGCTGATACAGTGTACTGAGAGGTACCAGCTGAGACTACTTGGAACAGCCATATGACTCATATGGCTTTAGACAGAATATTTAAAATAATTCTGAGACAAAAAAGACTAAAAATGGCAAAGACTATTGTTTATTAGGTAAGATAACTATTCTCACTTTACCTGCTTGTTCAGCAGCAGACTGAGACCCAGATGGTACCAGTGACTGCCAGAGGCACCCTTGTGTCTTTGTTAATTGGCATTTGCCTTTCCTGTTTTACCTCTCCATGATTGGTAGCAATAAAAGAGTATTAAAGCAAGCAGCAGTGTTTTTCGATACTGCTTGCCGTGCTTAATTGTGTACTGCATTCAAGTGTGTGCTGGTTCCACTTCATTAATTAATTCCAGGCTGCCAATTACAGGAGGCAGCTAAAATACAAACCTCTTCTCCAAGCTGACACCTCCCCTCCCCCTGTCAGGTGTGACAGCTGAAGCCCTGGGTGACTCAGTTCAACAGGAAGAAGTAACACTTTGAGATTTAATTAGGACAAGGTGTCTTTGAAGTTTCTTTCCCATCCCCCTCATCCTCTGCTTATTTCCTGATACATTTTTGGGGCCAACTTTAGCAAGTTTAGGAAGGAACAGGTTTGGAAAACAGATGCGTGCTTCCTGAAAAGAACCATTGGAAACTTCCAGCCACTTTTACAAACAAGGCATAATCCTCACCCTATGAGAACTGAATACAATAGGAAAGAAACTGTGGTCTTAGGTATTGGTATGAATTCACACTGAATTGGAAAAATATGTAACGGAATTATTGTATAAGAATCTTAAAAACTATGGTCAAAGTGTTATCTCTTCGAAATATTTCTTTAGTATTCTTGCCGGTTTTTTCCCACTGCTGAGTACTGTGCGGGGGAGGCGGGGAGGGGGGGGGATATTGAGTGTCATTCAATTCTGTTATTTTATTCTTTTTTTTCAATGTGAACTGTCCAGATGCTTTGCAGTATTGGTCACCTCACAAACACAGCTGCTACAGTTAGTAAAAAGGTCTGAAAAAGTTGTCCTGAGATTGTGGATGGCAGGAAAACATTGTCTCAGAGATCACCTTAATGACTCTTGTGGCCACGTGAAAGAAAAAAAAATTATAAAAAATTCCTAATTACAAGCCTGAAGTTATTGGTGAGCACACCACTTGTTTAATATTGTTGTCCATGATCCCTAAAATTTGGGGATTAGCGGTACACAATCTGTGTAGCTTTTTTTTTGCAAAGAATGTCCTGAGCCACTTGCCTGCAAATTGTACTTACATAGATAACTGTACATGGGTATTTTGTGGTCAGAGGCAAAACTGGATTTGTGCTATATGCTTCTGTAAGGTTAGGGAGAAGGTGAGAAATACTGGACAGTATTTTTCAGCATGGTATTTGGTGACATTTTCCTACTGAGTTGGATAGGAAGTCATAGTGTAAGCTGCTCATCTCCTAATACCAGAGACAGAATCAGGGTTAAAGATTTCCCTCTTTCTATTCTCTCTTTTTGCAAGGAATATCTCTCTTTGTAGTAATTTTTTCATTGCTACCAAGTTTCTATTACTGTTATTTTTGAAAATTTGCAATTTCTCACTCAAAACTGCTTTCTTACAATCTGGATACAAATGTAAAAATTAGCTAACAGGATTTTTGATTGCCTTGGACTTTGCAGAGGATGGGGGGGTATTACAATTCTGACAGAAATGTTGGGTCAGAAGCTGATTGATTTAAAGATTTTTGCTGTTCAAATGCTGCAGGTGTTGAGAAAGAATGTGAGGACAAGGCAATGATTAAAAAAATTCAAACCTATACACCATAAACAAAGCAACCTTTCCTCCTTGAGCTATTGTATAATGGGGAAATAATATCTGAGTCAAAACTCTATTGTAGATACACTGTAGGTATGTAAATGTGTAACTCAGGACAAAAAAAAGAGGTGCTAGGGTAGGTAGCAATTGTAAAACAAGTGCAAAGCATAGACTGTGCCTTCCATAAGATCTGCTGCCTAATTATTTTATCTTTCCCATATGTGCAAGTAATATCAGACTGGTGATTTAGTTTCATAGAGATCAGGGAGGTTGCTCATGTTCACAAAGGTCTTTGTAGCTTCTTATTTCAGCTGTTTGGCTTATTCATGTGATGTGGTTAATATATCCTGCAATGACACGTTTTAATGCACTTCTGCTGTTAGGTAGCACGTACTGAAACAAATGGCACTTCCTCACCTAATAAAATAGATGGATTCTTACTGTGGCAAAACAACAATCATTTTTATTTTAATAAAAATACCAGATCTAGAGGAAGCAATTAGGAACAGAAGCAAGTAGTCTCTAAGTGTACAAAAACAAACCCACCAAATTCCAGAGAACAGTATGTAATAACATACCTGTGTTTCTACTGCAGATATGAGGTGCATTCCAATCTTTATTGTACAGCTATGCTTTTATGAAGCTATCCTTTCAGCCTTTCAGTTTGGATTTATCAGTGCAAAGGCTGGATATTTCACGGGATTTAAATTTTTTTCTTTGTGGATTATCATTGCAACTCCCTCAGGTAGTCTTGAATACCCAGTCTGTGCTCTCTTCCTGGGTTCTGTTCTGTTTTAGGGAGGAATGGAGTAGTGAATTCAAGGGGAGCTGGCAGAGCACACTAAGAACACCTGTACCATGTGTGACAATGTGATTGAAGTACGACATAAGGATTAACATTTTTCCTTCTGCTTTATTGTAATGTGTTCACATGCCAGCAGTTTGTTCTACTTTTTGGTCCTGCTTGTTTGCTACTTGGTTTATACTTTCCATTATTTAACTGTCATACCCAGAATAAGATGAGTATACAGGCAGTGAAATGTTATCATGTTTCTAATGGATAATTATAAATCAAAATCAAAATGAGGGGCCTGTATCCTGCAATCTGCAAAAACATGGGCTTTACTTCCACAGCACATTTTCCTTCCCTTTTCCTCTTTCAACTTTTATAGGTGACAAAATATTTTTGCTTCAATCAAAATTAGCAGTTCTGGATGGTTAAAAGTTTGTTTTCTATTTTTTATTACAGAAAGCAGTTCTTTGTTAAAGTGCTTGCAAGCTCATTTCCTACAGCTAATTTAGTTACTGAGAAGTGTTATGTAACCTCGAACACAAACTCATGGTCTGACACCTGAAAAGTGAAATAAGATTCCTTGGGAGGGATTTTTATTTTTAAATTCAAGATCACTTGCATGTCTGCTTACACTGCTGCTTGCATGTGGGGTTGAAGGTCATGTTAATTAAGAGGACTGCCTCTGGGAATTTCATGCTGGGCAGTGTTGTGTGTGGGTTGCTAGTGGAGTATTCATGGTGCACAGCCTTCAACACTAAATTAGTTCTACCCATCAATTACAGAACGCATATTGCCACATGTAAAATTCAGATACGAGAATCCATTTAATTCACATTTAATGTGAGAATGCCTTCTCTTCTAATATTCTTTTGCTATGTTCTTGTATAGCATCAAACTCACCTGAGAAGTAAGGCCTTTTATATATCCTGTATCTAATTTTCTATATTATTTGCCATTTTCCTAGGTAATCTCTTTGATTGTTCTGTGCTCCTCTTTGCATTGATCATCAAACAGAAGCTTCAAAGGCTTTGGAAAGGATAGGTAAATTATTTATCCCAATCCCACAAATCTGCCATTCAGGTTGTTCACTCCTGTTCCTGTCTGGTCTGGAATAACAGCCTTTGTTCTCAACTTCATTTATTTATTTATTTATTTAATCTGTATGCTTTTCTCTTGCTATACATCCCCATGTTACCAGAAGAATCCTTTCCAAAAGTTACATGTTAGTCAGAACAAACTTGTCAGCTGTTAATGCTCTTGAGCTCTGAGAGCAGTGCCTTGCATTAAAAGTATATGGCTTCTCTGTTTCCCAGATTAGCATGCATTCTTAGAACAAAGTAATTTTAGGGCTATGGTTGATATTTAAGTCTCCTCATGTTGTTCTATGGTCATTTATATTAACACTTCTGTTTTTGTGAGGATTTGAAGATACAGCATTTGATATCCATGTAATTTAACACCAATCCCAATTATAAAATACAATCAGAATGTTTGCTAAAACATCTTGCTTTTGTGTTCAGTCAGTTGCTATGTTTTCAAGATTATTAGATACAAGAACTATGTCATGGTGCAGTTTTGAGTTTTCTTAGCTTTTAAAGTAGTAAACAATATTTTTCTCTGTGATGGTTGGAATTACATTCAGAGACATTTTTCCAGCTATTGACTCTCTCTGCTATCTTGGGAATGAAATTAACTGTGATCATTAGTCACCTGTCCAAAATTCATAGTTAAACATGAATGGAAACAGAATACTTGTTGTTGTTGTAGATTTGATAATGAAGATCACATAAAAGCAGGATGAACTTGATCAATGCCAGGTAGCAGTTTGTGGTTAACAACTTGACCAGAGAGGAGATAGCCTTCAGAAATTACAGCTGGATTTCTTAAATCAGGAAAGTATTCAGGAAAACTGTTTCTTATTTATATTTCTGTGTCAATTAAAACTTGTTATAGTAACTTCTGTACCATGGGATGGGATTACATCATTATATTTACACTTGGGAAGATAGTTATTTTGTAACTTTAAATAAAACGCTTTTTATTCTCGGCAATGGTTTCTCGATTCCCTAATCCTTGATAAAAGGATATGAACAAAGAAGTTCTGTCCTAGTGTTAGTTGTTCTTGTCTGTTTGAAGATGTTTTCTCCCATTTTAGCTGTCTTTTAAAGATTAGTCACATTGTTTCCTCATGCCACATCATCCTTAAGGATACAGGTCTGCAGTGCAGTTGTACTGGGAGTAGAGTAGTTCTATCAGTTGTTGAAGCATTACCAGTTTTTGCAAGGACACTTCTTTTTGAAGTTATAACGTGGTTCTCCTCCCTTCTCTTAGGGAGAGGATGTGGGGAAACGAAAGATGATTTAATTTCTTGTGTTCATTTTTGTCTAGTGTGTTTGTATAGTAGGTCACAACAGCATATGGGAATTGAACAACATTTCTCAAGACATTAATGGACCACTGCAGTGGAATATTGATTTGCATAATCACTGTAACAATCTGGATTGTAAGGCATTGAGTGATCCAAGGAGCTCTGTTCAGGACGAAATGTGGAGGTTTTCTGCAGTAGGTGCTCAGTCAATATTGCAGTGTGAAAAAAAGACCTCTCAGGTTCAAGGCTGCTTTGCTGTAGTGGGGATATCAGACTCTTGTTTCTGTTTGTAAAGCACTTAGTCTCACTGTTTTGCTTGACTTTCACCACTCTATCCCACAGATGTCTTGTAATCTGTGTCAAACAATTTTTATTTGCTTAACTTTGGGTCTAGAAACACTGCTAGCACATCCTTGGCTATGGTCTAAAAAAGGGTGCATGAATTGTAATTTTCATGTTTCTGATTTTATTTCCTAAAATTGTTAGACTTTCATAAGGTACCTCTAAACTTCTAGTGTTGCACAGTGATCTTAATTTGCAAATTTTAATTTTTCTGAATACCTTTTGCACTTAATGTATTGCAGTGGGCTGTGCTGGGTTAATAGTTGGATGTGATGATCTTCAAGTTCTTTTCCAACCTTATTTCTGTTGCTCAGGAGAACAGGAAATCAGTCTCAAGTTTTGTCTTCTTAATGAAGCACAAAAGTCCTAATTTTAAGATAGTCAAATTGGCAAAAATGACTGACTGACTAGATGACTAACAGTGCACAGTTGTTATGGAAATTATTAGGAGGGTTTGTTTTTAAAAATAAATAAATAAGGCTTCTGATCCAAATCTGTCTTCCAAAAAAATGGAATTTTGACAGTATTCTTTCAGTATGACTTCATGAAACAAGCTGAGATAATAGTTTAGAGCTACTAGGAGGTGAAACCCCAGCCTTTTCCTTGTCCTTTCCTGCCCTTATTTGTACCTGAGAGCTTTTTCACCATTTATCTTCAGTGAGTTCTGGTGTTTTTTTCATGCCACAGTAACTTGTTCAGCTCACAAAAACAGCAGATGAGGTCTGTCAAAAGAAAGTATTTTTGGGTTTTTGGACTGCTGACTTACCTGTGTAAGGGGAGTTAGAATTGCAATAAGGTGACAAGGAAGGACTACAAAGAGAGATGGTACAGTGCCAGTGGAAGAGCAGGAAGAGGAATTTGGGTAGAGAGGGAAGTGAGGTTTATACTTTTACAAGTGGCAAATTGTCAATTCACTTCAGCCTTATTGTAAAATCCTATTTTTTGTCAGCACTTGGGATGCTGAGTGCAGCATAGTAACTTGTGTCAGTATGAACACAAAGAAATGTACAATAAGATTTGAAGTTTGTATAATTAGGTAAAGAAGTGAATAGGAAAAAGACAACTCAAAAGCCCCAAGTCTTATCCTTTTTTGCTAATATTATTTCTCACCTGAAAAGGACCTCTGTAGATGAAAGCTCTTCTTTTGTTTTTTGTTTGTTTGGTTTTTTTAAGGTTTTTGTTTGCTTATCTGTGTTTGGAATTTTTTGTAGGCTTTGGTTTGGGTTTTGATTTTTTTCCTCCCCCAGTTATGTGATTTGTCTAATAAAGCCCAGAAACCCCATACTTTGCTTTACATATTGCACTTGAAGGGGATGGTTGGAAGGAAAAACCAGGCGGCATTTGGCCAGTATTGTGAGATCAGTTATAGAGAGGGGAAATTCCTGTTGCTTCTGAATAGAACAGAATTTTCTTCTTGCTCTTATCTGGGCATACATACATATATAAGCAAAACATACATGCATACATACAACAATAAATTACAAAATACTCTCCACTCTAAGGACTAATATTGCAGAGTTACTCATGTAATATAAATGTTATTGTAATAAAATTTAATCAAAACAAGAAATAGACCACTACTGTGATGTCTTGCTAAACATTTTGTATTAGGGATAATGATTTCTCATAAAAAACATTGTTACTTAATTTTCCAGTCAGCATAAGTGCTCTGGATAGAAATTCCTGCTCCCCCAGTGCCTGTAACTTAAACAAAAGTATTTTAGTTACATTTAATCCCATTCAAATATCATACAAGTGGTTCCAGTAATTTCCTCTCCCCAGAATGCCTTTCAATGAAAGGAAAGGACACTCCACTTTGGGTGATCAATTTACCCTCTACAGAATTTGAGCAGCTGGTTAAAAATCAGTAGTATCCTCCCCACCTCCTCCTTTCCCCAGAGGAGTGTACTCAGACAAACTCAACCAACTTCTTTGTTTATAAGTGTGACTTGTGGATGATCATTTTAGCCAACCTCACCACACCCTGTGATTCCCTCATCAGGGACCACCAAGTGTGCACTGCTGGGTGTGGTAATGGGGTGGAGAAGTGTGAACCTTTCCCAGTGTCTCCAGGCCAGCCATCCTTAGCACTGAGCTGCAGACCAGTCACCAAAATGATTTTTGTATATGAACCTGAGGCAGATTTAAGAATGAGCTGGTATTGTCATCCCTAGGGAAGCTTGTGAAAGAAGTGCTTCTGCCTCAATGTGAAAGTGATTGTTACAAGGCATCCTTTAACTGTACAGAATTTCCTGTGGTAATCAAAAGTTACATGAATTTAGCAAAATAAAAAGAAATCAAAACAACTTGGCAGGTTGTTTGATCTGTTTGTCTTCCAGTGTGGAATTTTTCTACCAGCAACATTTGCATGAATAAACAGAGTTTGAAAGTCTGCAACCTGCCTTACAACTGGGTGTGTATTTATACAGTAAACCATTCATGATGGCTGGCATCAGAATCATGGCTCACCATCACTTTGACAAGAGTGTACTTTAGGGTAGAGGTGGTGTTTTGAAATAGCCTTCAGTCATAGTGGAAGACAAGGGAGACCCCTTCTGCTGACTGACAAAAGTTAGAGGATTGGTTCAAGGCATCTTGGCTGCAAATCCCAAAGCACAGCCCACAATAACAGTGAGGAAATATAACTTCCTTCTTCTTATGTTACTCCACACGTGGCACAAATAAGGATCATGTGTAAGGCCTTCAAATGGAGAATCTAGACAGAATAGGTACTTGGGGTTCATTTTTGTGATGTCACATGTTCCATAGAGATGTGTTTCATTTTGCTGCACTGATCTTTCCATGGTTAGGACTCTACCTGGAAAAAATTACAGGTGTGGTTTTTGAGAGCACGTTTTTAATGGCAATCACTTATTCTCTAGTATTTTTATTGGAATTTTTCAGCACCAAAGTGTTTAATCAAGCAGTCTCTTCCTAATATTTATTACCAAGGAAATTGTAACTCATTACTATGTGAACAATCTCTATTTGCAATGAGGAGATTGTAGTTTCTTGAACAGCTGGGTAACTTCCTGATAAATGCTCTTTTTTTAGCAGTTTATGTGATTTCTGGCTTCTCACTCAACACGTGGCTCTGCATTCCATCTTTTGAGCAGATTCAAATTCCTAATGTTTGATTAAAAAGACTGCTTCAAAAGATCTCTTTTGATTGTTTGAATGTGGATTTAGTGTTGGTGGTTGTTGCTTTGTCTTTGTTTTTCTGAAAGGAAAGCTTCCTAATGATTATCCTGAAGAGAGATGTTGGAGCATGTTGGAGAGAGGCTTCAGAGATACACAGGAGGTGCAGAATTGTGTGTATGTGCAACATCAGCCTGGCTGACTTTTACTGGTCATTTCAGAATAGAAGGAATAGTACCTTTGCTTAAGAGTATTCTTGGCAAAATTCTACCTCCCCTAAGCAGTGGCTTCTGGTTTATTGCCTGGTTAGTTTGTTGTGAAACCACATAGATGGAATCACAGAATGGCTTGATTTGGAAGGGACCTTAAAGCTCATCTCGTTCCAGTCCCCTGCCATGCCAGGGCACCTTCCACTAGGCCAGGATGGTCAGAGCCCCATCCAACCTGGCCTTGGACACTTCCAGGGATGGGGCATCCACTGCTTCTCTGGGAACCTCTGCCAGGGTCTTGCTACCCTCACAGTGAAAAGCTTTTCTTCCTGTATTTAACCTATATCTATGTCCTTTCAATTTTAATGAAAGGAAGGGTGCATATATTATATGAGAGATATTCCATAAACTGCAAACTACTAATATTTCTACTTAATTTGAGGCTTTTGTAAGGTTTGAACCTGAACACATCTCAAAGGGCTTTGCTGTGCTGACAGATTGTTTTTGCAAGAGTTACTTCGGTGTTAAGTTTTGAATCTGTGAGGAAATAAACTAAAGGCATGGGTGTGAACACCATGACCACAGAACAGCTCTTCAGTCCTCAGCCAGGTCAGCAGTGGTAGGCACCTTTGAGCTGGGCTTTCCAGACTTACCAAATGCTTTCCTTACTTTTCCCTGACAGGTAAGTACTAAATTCTGTGTTGGCCTAAATAAATTTTAAAAACCCTCCTACACTTCCCCTACTGAACTAAACCCACAAAAAATGTGTTCCAGAAATGGCAAAACTGATGCACTGGCCTGCTCTGCAATCTAGTTGCTACCATCATTTTCTCTGAAATACCAGTTTATTTTTTTAAGTACCATACAATTCAGATTCACAATTTTTATAGTGTTAGTGTAGACTTGTAGTCTAAGAATAATTTTTGGAAAGAGTGGAGTCACTGGCTCCACACTTAAAACCGTCCATAGTGGAATCACTGAAACCTTTGTTTCTCCAGCTGTATAACTGGAGTTCTCTAGGGAGTCTTTCAGCCACAAGTTTATGAACTGATGTTTGGCTCTGCCTGGGTCTGCGTTTGCACGCACAATACAGTGACTATTGATGGGCAGTCACTGTGCAATCTAAATTCACGTAGAAATTCAATATAAATCACACTAAGTTTGTAAGGTCTTTCAGGAGGGACTCCCAAGTGTTTGATACGCAGTTCAGAAGGGATTCAATACAATGACTAAACTGTAATCATAATTCATTGTTTATAAATGCACATAGCATTCTACAGACATTCAGCTCTCTGGGACTTGTTTGCTATCTTTTGTTGTTCCATCAGATAATATTATGCTTATAAAATTCAGTGCCATTCATCAATGAACTTTGGGTCTATATTTAATTTCTAAAATGGTATTTACACTTTTCTGGTGGAGTAAACAAACATCCATGGAGTCTAATGAATTGTACTTCCCATGTCATTGAAGTCTATCTTGTAGGTACAAGATGCTCTGAAACTTATTGACATGAAGGTCCTGCCTTTTGACAATCATATTCCTCTTAGTACTAATTTTTGTCATGTTTCTCAAGAATGCTTAGTCAAGCTGAAATGCACTGGCCTGATTAATGGAGAAATGACAGAATAATTTTCTTGGCTTTTTTTTTTTTTTTTTTTTTTTTTTTTTTTTTTTTATTTTATTTTTTTTTGTGTATAAACCCAGGTTTGTTATTTCAATCTCCAAACCAGTACACTCTTGTCCTGTGTGAGTGTGTTCATGCCATGTTCAAGTGCTGTTCATGCCATGAAGCAGTCTACAGGATTAGATTGTTTTGAGAACATGCCCTGAAGGTGTTTTGTCTAAATGATTTATGTGAAGCTGATTTTTGAAATGGTGTTAACATACACCTTCATAAACAAACATACACAGATGGTATTTGAAATCAAGGCTTCTTGGGTTTAAATGGTTATACAGCAGCTGCAGTGTTCTCATGGAGGTTCTTGACCATTTTTTACAATTTGTATGTAGTGGCATTTTGATGTGCTTGAAATGTGAGGAAAAACTGCCCAACATTGTTAAGATTGTACTCAGAGCTGTGTTCTCTGAATATCACATGGAAGAAGACTTTTGGAAGTGAGTGTATATTCATGTGACTGAAGTAACTGTTCATAGCTTCAGAAGTCCTGAGCTAAGACCTGTATGTAGTCTTCAAACAAAGTGCTGTTTTTTCATATTTTTTTTAACATGATGGCTGCAAGAATTGATCTAACCTAACACCAAATATCCAGTGGTGGTGAGCAGTAGATGGTTAGAGAAGAGTCCAAAATAGAAATAGTCTGTCATGGTGTTTCCCAAAATATTGCCCCAACAGTCTGAGAACATGTCTTAGGAGCAGCATCTTGTAACAGGTACTTCCACGGTGTATAATACAAAAGCTGTATATAATATTAAGAATTAGCTCCTTTTTCTTTGCTCTGTATCTGCCACCATCTGGTTTCATCTGATGCACCATTTTTTCCCTGTAGTTGAATGCAGTGAAAAATCATTCCATATTTGCTTCCTCTGTCAATTGTGGTTTGTAGGCCTTTATCACATGTGCTCTAATCTCTCTCTTTTCTGTATGTCCTGTCTGCTTAACCATTATCTGCATGAAAGCTGTTCTTTGCTTCTTGTCAGCACTTCCACTTTCAGTCAGCCTTGTCTTGCCCTACGCTGTGATGCAGATGAGGAGGTACAGAACACCCAAAGGTTCAAATGACATATTTTCTTCTAGAATCATTGCATATCTGGAAGTACTGATAACTGTTCTAGTGATTTTGCAGGAATTTCGGGGTTTGGAAGCTAGTGGGGTTTTTGTTTTAAGGACAGACTACCATAAAATAGAGAGATGGGCATGGCAGGCACAGGTGAGCGTCTCTGGTTGAACTGCAGCTGCTCCTGAGAAAGCCTAGGAGGGTGAGAGCTTATTATATGTTTGGGATATTGGTGAAGTCAAAGGAAAGTGTTCAAATGAGGACTAGATTTGCCATTTGAGTAATCTTATTCTAAAGTCATCATTATCTGATTAACAGCCTTTAGAAAAATAGATGCTTATGAAGGCACATCCATCACATGATCTCTCTTTAAAATCAGTTAATTTTTTCAAGGTCTCTGAAGTTATTCTTGGTTGGGCTGCTTCCCTGTGGCTGTAAATATTCTTTCCTCGTCCCTCATCTGGCTTCCTACTCAATTTCCTTTTTCTTGTCTCCCGTATTATAGTCTCTGTCAGACTGATCCTGTGTTGCAGATAGGGCCCCTAATGCTTCCCCTCTCTTTTCAGGAAATTTTCCCTGTCTTTGTTTTAAGGTAGCCATCAAACAGAATTTGCCTGGTTGCAGAGTCACTGAAATACCCTGTGAGACACCTTAGGCAGAGGTGTTTTTCCACTTTCTCAGCTCGATACAATGAGTGGTGTGGACAGGACAGCAATTTGACTGAACAAAAGCAACAAAAGTGGAACTTCAAAAACACAAGAAACAAACTCCAGCTTGCCAGACAGGAAAAATGCAGCAATTTGGGTAGGAAGAAAAATTAAAAAAGAAGCGTGCTGGGGAGAGAGTAAAAGCAGTGCTCTGTGTTGTGGCACCATGACATGCGAGACATGATGCAGATTCCTGCTCTGATCAGCGGGAGCACAGCGCATTGAATATAGGTGCCACTGCCGTGTGAAGGTCCGGAGTCCAGTCCGGATTTGGGTCTGTGCCATTGGCGACCGCTGTTAGTCCTGCCCTCCTGTCAGACACTCGGCTGCCACAAGAGCCGGACGCTCTCCAGTCATCCTGCGGGAAGCACAGGGTTAACGCATCCCTGTGTCCGAGCGCTCTTGGTGCTGCGGGAGCGAGAAGGCGGCACGCACAGCGAGGCCAAAAGCGCTGGTTCCGCCGTCAGCGAGCCCGGGCCGGCCCCGAGGGTGTGTGGGGCTCTCACCCCGCCCCTCCTGGCCCGCCCCGCTGCCGCAGTTTGCCCGGGGCGGTGGCGGGGGATGCGCTCCGAGCCGCGGGCAGGGGCGCAGCTCAGCCACAGCTCTGCCGGGGGCCGGGCACGGCCGCAGCCTCTCGCCCGCCGCTCGTACAGAACCAGCGCTGACCACCGAGACCGCAGCCCCTGCAGCCACCATGGTGGCCAAGGATTATCCCTTCTACCTGTCCGCCAAGAGGGCAAATTTCGCCTTGGAAGCGCAGACGGTGACCGCTCCAGCTAAAGAGACCGAGGTAATGCTGACGCGGTTGCAACTTTATTTTTTTAAATTGTGTGACCTGTATTGCGTTGAGGAAAAGTAACGTGCTTTGAGAACGGGCTGAAGGGTATAGATACCCATTTTGTACAGGCATCCTTTACTGCCTTTTCTAGGTATTCACCTTTCTTTTGGAATGAAACAACAAACATAATCTAGATTTTTGTCATCTGTTAGTTTAGGAAGATCAATCTTTAAAATAGCTGATTGAGACATACCTGTTTTACACAAATAGCTTAAAGAGATTTGGTTGTACTTTATTCCAGAACTAAGCATTACTTACAAATTGTTAAACTTACCTAGGAACTGGAAGGGAATCAGTAAAATGGTGTCTTAAAGCATTAACTTTAAGACGCCATTTACATTAACTGTCTTTTCCTCATCACAACAAAAAATTAATCTGATGTACAGTTAACTGAAAATCCTGCCCTATCAGCAGATTGACTGCTCTATTTCTTAAAAAGCATGGAAGACTTTCAAGTGACAGTAAAAATCTTATTCACTAACTCAGATTCAGCAACGTTCATGAAAAACTTAAATATTTGATTCTTTAGGTTATGTTGGTTTGAGTTTAGGAAAAAAACAGTGATATTAAGGAATCTAATTGCTCTGGAGGAAGGAAGAAAGAACATTTATCTGAAAGTTTTTATTACTTAAATATATAGTTTCTTTATTAATCTTGTTTGCTGAGTAACTTGCTTATTAAGTTGGTTTCATTTACTACATCTCCATCAAAGATTAATTACCTCCCTACTAGAATAGGTCTAAAGTAAAAGCGACATAGGCTCAGTGACCTTATTTAATCACGATGCTTAAGCTAAGAACTGAGATGATGCTTCACTCTTGCTTTTCAGTGTACTGTTACATAGAAAGAATTATTTTTTGAGATGAAGGGATGTGGAATTCTTTTCATATATGTGTTTTTGAAAAGTAACACCCTGAGTGTATGTGTGTGTGAATCTGTGGAAAACACAAGCTATTAGGTAGTAAATGTTTTTCTCAAGGGTACTTGTTATATTAACGATAATATTAAAGAAACATGGGTTTAGCCTTTACTGCATGAAGGGATTTTTTGTGAATTAATAGAATTGTCAGATCTGAAGAGTTGAAGTGTTGCTCTGTTACAGTTAGGAAGAGCAGCTTGATTATAGTCAAATTCCAAAGAAAAAGACTCAATGAAAGCTGAGAGCATGAGGAAGTATCGAGTAACAGATGCGATCAATCAAAATTACAACGTGCAAACAGCTTGTGTTTTGTAAGAATGAGCAAATGCACCCTTATGCTTTCGAGCTGTTTTCTGAGAGTAGGGTGGGATTCCAGTGTTCTGAAAAAGAAACTTTTAAACATCCTGTCTTAGGAGAATAAGACCACCCACTACTCAAAAAAATTGATTACAAAAGCAGAAATAAAAGCTACTCTTTGAGAAAGGCACTATAAGGACTGCTGTATGCAACCTGTTTCTTTGAAATCTGAACGGGGGAAAAGTCTTTAAGCTCTAACATTAAGCTGTTCTTTCAGCTGTTAGTATTTACAAGGGGAATTAAAGCTGTTGGGCGCCTTCTACCACACCTGAGTGTTACTGCAGGAGAGCGCTCCCGCGTCTGGGCTGGGCGTTTCTGCCTTTGCAAACGCGAGGTTCATCCTAGTTATTAATATGTGAAATCGGTTGATTTTTTTAATAACTGAAATGGTGCATAAATGTTGGTATGTTTGGATTAGAACATATTTTCTGCTATATAGATGTTTTGAGGAACAAATCAGTGGCAGAAAAGAGAAGTGAGTTTTTTTGCTTCTGACTCTTTCTTTAAGCTATGCCAGCTCCCTTGGCATAAACTCTGTGGAAAGTTGCACGGTCACAAAACAATGACAAATGAAATTTCCAAAATACATATAAACACAAAAATCTGTATTCTGATAAAAAGCGATTGTTCTAGTCCAAGTCCAGTTATCATATTTGGACTTCTTTTTAAGTGCAGTTTAAGGACAGCAAAACACTGCAGTACCTGAGTATTGCAAACACTGTAAGGTCTTTACTTGCATTACATGCCCCACATAGAATTCTGTAGTACAATACTAGGTGTGAATAGTACAGAGTTGTTGGGCTCTTCCCAATTTTTTTATAATTCAAAAATAGAAACAATTAGTGAAATTTGAATCTTGCTTACTCTGAGTTATAAAAAGCCCCACACCTTTTGCAATGAGAAAAACCACTTTCTGTATTTTACTGGTTAAAGCGACTCCCTTATCACCCCTTCCAAAGCCAGCACCCAGTCTGGGTGGGCAGCAGTTGAGAACCAGCATTCACAGCCACTGATTGAGGTTTAAAGGTCTGAATGCGAACTCATGGCAAAGAACTCCTGAATTCCTTAGAGTGAGAATGTCCTGTTCTGCTAGAGAGGATCCATCACAGAACCTGGGTTTGGGCTCCGAAAACTACAGTGGGGGTATAGAGTTCCTTTGCGTCTCCAGTATGTTGTATGCGTGCTTACAGCTCTTATAGTGCAGAATCTTAGACCTCAGGGTCAGGGCTGTTTGCAGCCCATCTTTTGTTGTCTCCTGCCATCCTCCCAGCGCTGGTGTGCAGGAGCCCTGGGCTGCCTGGTGCTCAGGGTGGTGTTTATTTGGCATGGGCAGTGTAGGATGGGGAATGTGAAGGGGAACCCACTAGCCTCAACATGGCACATCATTAGCAGGAGAACCAGGCGTGGAGCCAGAGGGAGAGGGGCCAAAAGATTATGAGATAAACTCCAAGTCATGAATTTTCTTTGATCTTCCTAAATGTATGTATTTCATTTTAATGAAATATTAGCAAGTTGCAGTTTTGACATATTTCAGGTAAGTTCATGTGCAGTGTAGCTGGAAACATGTCAAACCCCTGCACTTGGAATTGCTGATCTGTTCTGCTTAATGGCAGTGTGAAACAAAACAGCTTGTCTTTATTTTTCCATTCAGTAAATCACTGTATGATATCTGCTGGTTAATTGGCAGTTCAGGTTAATATCCAGTCAGTTCCAGAAAGGAAAAGGTGTTTTTTAAGTTGCCTGTACAAGCAGCTTCTTATGAGAGTAAATGCAGAATTTAATCAACTCTTCATTAGTTGTCTGGGGTTTTCAGGGTTTTTGTTGCTTGTGTTAATACACCTCAGTGTGAGGTTTTTCTGTTACTTTGCCTTCATTTCCTAACTCCTGATAGATGTATTGATTTCTGGATATTGCAGATAAATGAATGATCAGTCAAGGTCGCTGTGTGCAACTTGTCCTTATGCTGCTGACTTTTGAGTGGTTCTGCCTTGCCTATGGCAAATGAAATCTGAGGTCCTAAGGGTGGTGACCGATGACAGCAGCCTCTCTGCAGCCAGAGGCCAGTCTTTGATTAACACATGGTGGGGTGATGTAATTGTACCCCAGCTGTCATTTCAGGTTCTCTTCTTTGCTGTGATTAAAAAAAGGAGTCTCTGGATTTTCCTTTGCATGTTTGCTTGGTTTTGAGGAGACTGACAGAGGAATAACAAACCTCTTCCTGCTACCATCAGGGAGTGCAGGTGGTGCATGGGACCTTATGGATTTCAAGGAAAGATGTCTCACCAATGCACACATTTTATTGTATGATCAAGATGCCTTTGTGTCAATTTAGTAAAATTGTTTAATAAATTCTCCTTGAGATGCTGGCAGTTTTAGTAGTGGGATGCCTCTCCCAGGTTTTAGTATGGACTTGCGGATGATTCAGTTACCTTTGTACTACACTGAACTATACTTAGAACTGCTTTAGAGTCACCTACTTTGTTTTTCTTGACCATACACCTCAGTTCGAGAAGAAGCAGTGTTCTATAATTTTCCAACCAGAATCCTTCTAAGATACTATGAAGCAAAGGCATATTCTCTGCTGTTTCAGAATAAAAACCCAGTCATTTTAGTGCCAAAATCAATTGAGAATGTTGTTCTGGTTTTAGGCTTGCTTTGCTCTGAAGGTACATAAAGCTTGAGATGCTTGGGGGTTTTGTTTAGGTTTAAGTGTTTGCTGTGTTAAGGACTGTTGTAACATAGGTTGTTTTTTCTATTTTAACTTTTTTTTTTTTTTTTTTTTATTCCTGTGAAGGTTAAGTACTGATAACATCCTGGGCAACAGAGCTTGAGTGTGTTTTTTTTTATTAAACTCCAAGTTTTGGGGGCATTTATTAGAACTGTTTAATCTGAGGCCAATTTAACTAGTAGCAGACTAACAAAAATAAAATTGTTGGGCTTCCTGCCATGACAAATGTTGACTTACCCTTATAAAGTTGACTAAAAACTAATAACCTTTAAAGTATGGAAACCTTTAAGACGTATGGAAATACAGCCAGTTACATGAAATCTGAAACAGAGTGGTTCTGTTTTTTGAGTTTACTGGCACTGCTTGTGAATTAGGTTTGAAACAAAGGTTACTGTACTGTTTCAATTTATAGTGTCTTCTATTTATTACATTGTTAACACTCTTGAGACTAAGTTAAAACATTTTTCCCTAATGAATGCTTCCATAACACAGAATGAATGTTTTGAATGTCTGTTTGTCCTGATTCACGTCAAAAAAGGAAAAAAGGTAACCAGCATGTTTTTGATAAAATGTTAAGCAAGGTAGCTACCTTAAATCCAGAATTACTGCTGTAAATGTCTCAGAACTTGCTGAACTCCAGTAAGTTGAGATTCTAACAGGTATTAGCAATTTCAGCCACTTTGAATGTTAAAGGTAAACAGGATAAATTCTACTATTCTAACATGCCAAGTTTCTGTACCAGTTTTCACATAACACTTATTTTCTGGGCTGGGTAAAAACCTCCCTAAGTTCCTTTTGTTGCATTTGGTTTTAAATACAATCAGAAAAATCAACACAATATCCTGGTCACAGTAGTGCAGCAGACACAAGAATAATGGCCCCTCAGGGAAACATTTTCCCTTGTTTGTTGGACTCAGCACCAGCCCTCCGACATGGAGACTGTTGTTGAAGTTGCTGATAAGAGATGGGAGAGTCAGGTGGAAAAACAATCATAGCAGCAGTGAACATAATTTGCTCTTCACTGGAAGGAAATCAGTGGCTAAGCCCTTGAGGGGCACAGAGCGGAAGAATTTTGGAGTGAGGTACTGGAGCAAGTGAAGACCTTTTATATGGCACCTAGACTACTATTCAGTATGTGTTATCCAGGTCATTGGTTCTGATGCTTTTAGGGCAGTATGGAGGGACTCTGGCCTCTTTATTTTTGTTTCCTTTCTTTCTGTTTTGTAGGAAACAAAAAGCAGTTTTTTTTGCTAGAGTAATTTATCCACCAAAATGTGATAATTAAGGTGTGGGTGGTCTTGAATGATAATGTATCAAAAGCTGATTGATACAGTTAAATGGGTTTGACTCACACTGCTTTGAATTTTGGGAATATTCCATTCTTTACACATACTAGTAAAAGAGGTTTTTTGTTTTGGTTGGTTTTTTTTTTTTTTTTCCTGATGAAGAGCACCAATGTATTACCTTCTTCCCCTAAATTGCCTTTTAGAAGCTTTCATATCTGTGTAGTGTGTTCCTGGATACAACATAACCAATTTTTAGGTGCCAGTTTCACTAATGAAGAAGCAGAAATAGCATGAACTTAGCTGACAATGCATTGCAGCTAATTTAAGTTCCTAATTCTTCACAGGATCTTCTGCTTTAACACACTTCTGTGGCTGTTTGAATGCTCAGCTTGCCCTGGGAGCAGGTGCTGTGTGCTAAGATTCAGCCTTTTTAAATGGTAGTCTGTGTTTGGGTCTGTGCATCAGACCCTAAATAATGATATAAAAGTTATCTTTTTTTCAGAATGTTGTCATTTTGAAAAAAACATATCACTGTTTAGAAAGCAAGACATCACTCAGTTCTGCAAGTCTTAAGTCTTTGCAAAAAGACTTAAATTTTACTGAAAAGGGACTTGGCAGCTGTTAGTCTTCTCAGTGTGGCTTCCCAGTAATGCTGCAGTTGGAGCTGAATGCTGCATTTTCCTGCTGTCCCACAGCAGAAGGGTCATTTTTTGAGAGTTAATATATTAAAAGATAGAACTGTCTTTGCTTATTCAGTAGTCTAAACTATTGATTTAGAGTTTAATATATAGAAGATACTGGAGATACAATTGTACCTATACATAGAGAGTAAATTAGAATGAAGAGGCAATTGGAAGCACTGTCCTTCATGCCTAATTAGAGGCATGGCATCTTTGAAACTTCTTGTCTGATAGATTCCCATCTTAAATTGGTGGTAATCACTGATTATGCTATGATGATTAATCTTTCTTCCTCCTAATTCTCCAGGAAAGTATATTAGAAAAATATACTAAGAAGGACTCAAATGCTTGAAATGTCCATTGTCTGGTTTTCAGAATCATCTGGATTTTGGACATGGATTTGCTTCTTTTTTTCAGTTTGTTCACAGTTTCAAGTTCTTTCTGAGGCTGCATGTATTCACGGTATTTGCAGCTTAAATTTTTTTTCCCTCTGAATTCAAATGTTACCAAAGTCATCTTGAGTTCAAATATACAGCTCCCTCCAAAAGCCATCTGCTCATTGTTCTAGCCTAGTCAGGTATTAATTTGACTTCACTTGACTGTTCAGCCTTTGAAGTTCATGCACTCATGTTTCCCTCAGCTTTATTTAGCCTTATATCAAATTTAAAGCCCTGTCAGATTAATGTTACTTGTTCACATATACCAGCTCCACATTTTGGAAACTCTGCCAAACTGTAGTCTGGGTATTTTTTAACTTACTTCCCGTATTGCTTTGGCAAGCCTTCATACTCTGAAAATACAGTCTCACATGCAATAATTTCAAAACTCTGAAATAAGTGTGGAGTTTTTTGGTTTGGCTTTTTTTTCTTTTTTTCTTTCTTTCTTTTTTTTTTTTTTTTTTTTTCTTTTTTTCCTACCAATCATAATGGCTTTAAAAGGTCAGGCAGCACATTGTAAGTCCTGAATTTTTTGTCATAACTTGGCCTGGTTCCCAGTCTGGACAGGTGATGGTTGTTGCAAATGGATCCAGTCTCTAAATCCTCTCTCTTGATCCCCTCTTAAGTTCCCTGAGCTGTGAGGGGAGAGGCAGGAGGAGAGCAGAAGTGATGATTTTGGCAGCTCTGAGTCTTTTGGGCACACTCAGAGTACAGGCCTGGAGTCTGATATTCATTCTGCCAATGCAGTGTGTCCTCACAGCCTCCCCGTGCTTCATATCCCAAAGGATTTTATGGCTGAGGGACTTCTGGTAAACTGGAAAATTGGAGCGTTTTCAGAGACAAATCAATGAAATAATGAAAATATTGGACTAATGTGCAAGTGCAGATCCTGATCAGTATCTCTGGGTAAAGCAGAACAGTTCTCTTTCAGTTTGTTTTGTTGGCTGTTAGAGTCCTTGGTGAGAAAAACACCCTCCTGTTGAGAACTTGCCCTTGACTGTGGAATTTTTCCCGGTCTAGATGGTTGGCCTCAGTAGTTGATTCAGCTTCTCTGCAGTGCTGGTTTAGAGAGGTGATCCAGCTTGAGAATGAGGGTGCTGATGAAAGGGGAGACAGAGGCAGAATGGATGTAGACAGTACAGCAGAAATTCTGTGATCAAATGTGCAGCAGTTTCAGTATTACTGTCTGACAGTTTTGAAATTGCTCTGGTAGTTCTATATTTTCATACAGAGTCAAAGACTTATTTGTACAAACCTTATTTTTCTACAGTAGAACGGGTGACTCAGTGCTGATGGATTTTATTGTGAGACTACTCTGAATATAAATGACACCTGGAACACTAAAAGTTGATGAGTTTTCACTTCCAACTCAGTATTTTAACCTGCTACTCAGTTTCTAATGAAGAGGAAAATCATGTTGGGAGTATTCAGAAAAGCTTTTCTCATACTTAAGAACTTATGATTAACAAGATTTTCTTTCAGAACTCATTGGTAAAGGTGTAAAGTCTCAGGCTTCTGAAGTTACCTGAAGTAATGTTATTTGAGAGAATCCTGTACTAATGCTGATTTCTTTCTATAAAATTGGATTCTAAATTTTGGCTGCATAACTGTTCCGAATTCTGGTCAGAATTTTCCATGTGAAATCAGAACATGATAGATTGCATGAGGAATTCAAGGTGGGGTGCTGACACAGAAGGGCAGGACTGCAGTTATCTGACCTGGCTTTGCCTGCTGGGAGAACAGCTGGCCTCTAGTGGCTCACAGCAAGAGGTTCCAGAAGATGTTAATGGTGTTTGGTGGTGTCTGAAACTGCTTGGAGTTCATCTTTAAAATCAGTCTCTGTTTTCAATGAGGTTTTGCCTCATGAACATTACTAAAAATTATTCTGCCTTAGCACTTTCCTCCTTCAAATTGTTGGGGGCAATGGGTACCAGAAGGGATACAGCATCTAGGAGAAACAATTTCTATTAATCCTAATCCTCCTCTCCCTATCTCCTGGAAAATCCCTAGAATGTTCATTTCCAGGTTTTGCTTTTGGGCTGGGGTTCTGGTGCTGCTGAGGCAGAGCTGCTGGCACAAGCTGTGCTGCTGGCATGGCACTGCCCACCTGGCCGGGGCTCGGTGTCCTTGCGCCGCAGTGCAGCACGGTTCCTGAGCAGCTGGCCCTGCCGTGGGCACCAGCATGCAGAATAATCAGAGATCAGAAACAGCTCCTGCTTGTGCCACCAGTTAGAAAAGAATTGCACTGGAATCTCAAAGCTTTTTCCTCTTTTCTGGGGAGTGGGGGAGGGGGTGGGATGCTGCTGCTGGAGATAAGTATGCGAGTGGTGCTGCAATGACGTAAAAAATGCTCCTTCTGAAACCTGCCTCAAAGACATGGTTGCTGAAAAGGGATGGTTATGAATAATAGGGCAGTGATGAAGATAAGGATTTAACTTGCTTTAGACTGCTACAGTTCTTTAATGCCAGGTGTCACGTGGGATGGAATACATTATTTTTGCTAGAGGGTTAAATGCTTTGCTCATCTCAGCTGGCGTTTATGGATTTCCAGGTCTGCCTGCTGAGAAGTAAATTAAACATGTATCAGCTTCTCACCTTTCCTCTGTTGCTGCCCTAATGGAAGAGAATTTTTCTTGCCAGTAATACAGATGGTGATCATCGCTGCTGAGATTTATTATTTTTTGGTATCAAGAAGGATGACAAATCTGTATTATTTCCAGAAGGATTTATATTTCTGAAGAAAAGGATAATAGGCATGCTTCATTTTCTTAAAGCTATGTCCAGACAATTGCAGGCATAGCAAACCTACGCAAACTTTATAAGCATGGCTGAAAAAGAAAGATGAACTGCTTTAGGATGTCCTTGAAATATGGTGTTGGATGGGATTTTTAACTTCACTTGGAAGGTTTGGCTCTTTTTCTGTTGCCTTTTGCATGTGCTGTTCAAGATCCATTAAATGTCAGATGGAGGTTAGGAAGCCAAGGGTAACTGTTCTATTTTTATGTATTTATAATCACTTTTTTCTGTGTTATGATTTCTGTTAATTTTTGTAAAAACATATATGTGCAGGACAATTAGCATATTATTTTGGTTATAGATTACTTTGAGTGCTGTTGTGCTGTTAAAACATATTAAAAGAACACCATTGAATTGAGTGCTTTATGGTAGATTTTGTTTAATTTTCCTTTGTATTTATGAAAAAAAAAAAGTGTATGTAAGCATGTTATTAATGTTTTTGCCTATATATATGACTATTTTCATTAGAACGTACATTCAAAGACGATAAGAGTTAGCGATTTCTGTCTAAATTATATATTCTGGAAGAAAATACATTTAATTGAATAGAGTAACTGTCAAATGCTGACAGTGCCAAATGCAAAGGCACAAACAGAATTGCTTATTTTTGAAAGTATTCCTTTCAGTGAGAAGATAATCATAACATGCATGAGTTGCAGAACTCTGATGAAAATTTGTCTGCTAGGAATGAGTTAAAATAATTTAATTTTTTTCTCTTTCTTTACCTCCCTTCCCCTGTTCCTGGCCATGCCACCTTCTCCATCATTACATTTTTCAGCTGTTTCCAAGACCTGTATGTACCAGCCAAGAGCAATCTGTCACTGTCAGTGTTTGAAATGGCTTTTGTTTATTTACTGCCCTAATTACAGACCAGATTTGCAAACACTCTTGCTACAAATGCTTTCTTAGGAAAATCATCAGAGCTGTTAGTAATGTTTATCTGATTATGCTCACACTCCCCTGACCTTTTCTCCTTTCCCTCCTTCTCCCTGTGCTGCAGGAGCCCAGTAACAAACGGGTCAAGCCTCTTTCCAGAGTCACGTCCCTGGCCAGTCTCATCCCTCCCGTGCGAGCCACTCCACTGAAGCGCTTCAGCCAGACTCTGCAGGTAATGGCAGCAATTCCTGCTGCTCCCACAGCTGCAGCTCCTTCCAGGCTTCCTGGGAGCAGGGATTCACATGGACACCCCCACTGTAATGTGCCAAACAGGCTAAGGCACCTTGTCACCACAGGATCACTTAGCTTAAAACTCTCAACTCTCACCTCGAAAAAAACCACTTCTCTGTCCAGATAATTAATGTTTTTCACATACCAGTAAGAAAACTATTGCATCTGTAGCATATAAAAATCGTTTACTAAAGGATTACAGTTGCTTTTTAAATCTGATGAAGAGAATATCCCATAATGCTTTCTCTTAATACTGGTTGTTTTCTTTGAAAATGTTATTTTTGGTACAGTTGGTCAGGTAGGACTGCTAAATCTCCTCCTGTAGAGTGAACTTTGACCTTTCCTAAACAAAAGTTAGTGAACAATTGGAAATTCCACAGTAATTTTCCGAAGGTGATGATAAAAATTAATGAAGGGCAAACAAATTTTAAATGCAGTTTCTATGTTACATTAGATTAGATAACATAGAAACATACTTGGAGACTAATGAAACTTTAGTTTATAAAGCATTTGTTCCTTCAGACCTAGAGATGGCAAAATGTTGGGGTGCTCAACTCCAAATTGCAGTGACAGCTGGGAGCTGCAGCACTGCTCAGGGTCTGGCCCAGAAAGCCACTGTTTCCTCTTCAAAAGAGTTTATGTAAGAAGGCATGTAAAAGATCTAAAGAAAATTATTTAACAAGCTTAATTTCTTCAAGAGGAACTGTAAAAGTAACTTGAATATCTTAGAAATGTCCCTGGATCAAAATTACCTCAGTTAGAACTTTACTGAAGTTACCTGTTAAGGAGGAAAGAAATAGAATTTCAGAGTCTTTTGAGAAATAAAAGAATCATGGGGAAAACCTCCATTTTTCTGCAGGCGTAATTACCTAGAAAATGGATATTACAGGGTTTTCTGACATTGGTTTTCCTGTCATTGGTTCCTGTGATGTTGAAAGTGCAGATTTCTGCACAGGGTTGGAGGAGCAGCCAAATGCCTGCACGCCCTCAGCCTGGCTCGGTGCAGGTGTGGTCTGCGTGACTCGAACAGAACTCCCTGTATCCCCTGGGCTCTGTGAATCTCCTGCTGAGTCTGCCTCCAGGGGAAACTAGCCCCACTCTGGAAGGGCCACATCAGTTCCAGTTGTGAGGAGTGTGGACAAGGATTTTAAAAGTATTTTGGCTAAACTGCTGCTGAGTGGGGTGCTTCCCTTTCCACAGCCTTAGGCAGCTGTTGGCTCATTTAGGTACCTGTGCTATTGTTCTGCAGTGAAAGCCTCTGGGACTGCACAATGCAGTGTCCAGAACAATATTGTATTTAATAAAGTTGTTTCAGACTAACCCAAACAACTATCCTTTCATGTATGCAGTAGCAGTTTCCCAAAATGAGAGCTATATTAAAGTGCTTCAGGATAAATTTTGTCAAAAATAGGAGGGAAAATAATGGCTTTATTCCAAGTCCTACTGTTGCAAGTATTTCTGTTTTGGTCTGTTCATACTGACCATAAGACTGACCATTTAAATTAGCAGATTAAACAGTGATGTCATTTATACTTTCCCCTTAACTATGTGTTCGAAGGAGGTGTGATGAGAAATCAGCTCTGTGTTCTCCAGATCCTGCTGGTGATGTCCCAGCTGTAAATTGTCTTCGCATCTGAATTTCTCAATAGCTATAGAGCAGGGACAAAAAAGATTGACCTTGAACTCAGGTGTCCCACTTGGAATTACTCAGAAACATTCTGGGAAGTACAAAAAGCTATTTCACTTTATTATGTTTTGACATAGCTGTCACTGTGTCTTGAGAACAGCATAGGTTTCTTTTCATTGTGTGATCTCTCATAAAAAAGAAAGAAAAAAAGGTTGATTTTTCTTACTGGGTGAATTTTATGTATCTTCATTGTTATTTTAGTCAAAACCCATGTTTCTTCTTGCATTGCTGCTAGATGTTCTGTGTCTGTAAAATGAAGAAAACTGCTGTCATCATCACAACATGCAGAACAAGCAACTTTTTCCCCTGGAAGAAAAAAAACCAAAGTCAACAGAACATCCATCTAAAAGTCCACTCCAACAGCATCAGTAAAACAAAATAGCAAATTCTGAGATTCCTTTGTGGTATTTCAAACCTACCTTCTTAGATATTCTTCTAAATGGAAGAAACATGTAAGAGAGAGAAGAAAGCTTATTGTGTATAATTTTCCTTACCTCTGTACATGTGACTTCCCCTTTGCATTAATGGATTTTCAGCATGCAGTATGAGGAGAAACATTTCTGTCTGGTATTTTTGTAGGTTTTTTAAGATATGTTCTTAGCAACTTTTCATGTTTTGCATATTTTATTGATTATAGAAGTATTTGATTTTTTTTTGGTCTATACTTCACTTTATTCCAATTTTCCACTTATTTTCAATACTTTTTTTCCTAAGTATTCCAAGTAAAAAGTATTTGAAGTCTTTCAGGTTTTCTTTCTGTGTTCCATTTTTTGTTTATTTATTTATTTTTGTTATTGACTATTTGTAGTCATTCTGTTCCTGTCATGCAGGGCAGTGTCTGTCAGCTAACTAATAAAATGCTGTTAGCTTCATCTCTGCCAGCTACACTCTGTCTGTGTAGCTGCAGGATACCTAATGCTAAGCAGGTATTCTTACTTGTTAATCCACCTGGGAGGCCAGTTTATTTCATAGCTGTATTTTCAATCTCCATCAAGCTAGACTAATGATGATGATGATCTGCCTGGTCTTATTCACAGCTGTGCTGTTTAGCTTAAAGCAGAAAATAGAATCACAAAAAGAACTCCAGCTGATGCTGAAGAAAGAAATTGAAATCTGACTGGCTTCCTCTGCAACTTCAGTTTTCATCAGTGTGTCTAGAATTTAAGTAGGGAGTTCAAATTACTTTTATCTATCTTAGGACACCAAAAATTTCTAAAAATCCTCAAGAAGAAACTTGTTTCTAATACCAGTTCTGAATGGTAGAGCTTTGATCAGTATTGGCCTTTGTCCAGTACATGAAGTTGTTTGCTTTACTGCAACTCTAATTAAGGGTTGTTAATTGCATTAATTAACATTGGTAACACATCAACCCTTCAAGAAACAGTCTTACAACAACCAGGGAAATCTGTTGCCACCAGACAAATATGGTAAACAAAATGAAGGGTTGTAGATGGATTTTTCTCCAGCTTCTTTAATTTTTGGAATTACATGAAAATTTTAATCATCCTGCAGGGCCATAATTTTTAAACAGTGTGTGGGACATGTTTTTTAAGGAAGCCAGATACTAGGAAAATATTTTTGAAAGACTGGAGATGTAGAAATGTTCTTTTGACACTCCTGTAGTTCTTTCATGGGATTCTATCACATGACCGATCTTAAAATTTTTTTAAACATTTTTTCGTCTTGACAAGTACAAAGCAAAGATGGCATCAGAGCATCTTCAAACTTGTTTTTAGAATTTTTTTGGTAGAACTTCAATTTAGGGTTCTATTCCACTAATAAATAACCTCAGTCCTGTGTCCCTTGTTACGCAAGGTACACTTGGTATGGTTAATGAAAATGCTAATGTATGACAGAAATCAGTTAAATATATACTTACTGTGTCTAGGTAGCAAGGATGCTAAGCAAGCAAGCAAGATTTTGGGAGTTTGGTTTCATTTGGAGACTTTTAGCCTCTTTGTGCCCCTTCTGCCCAATGAGGACAGTTTAGGACTGTGGAGAATTTTATGGAGTGCTCTCCTGCAGCAGAGAGGAACATTCTGTCAGTGCATGTGAAAAGTACATAAGTATATATACCCAAAATACTATGTAATTTGAGTTTGCTCCATGATTGCTCATTATAACAAATGTAAATTTAGCATGTAATTTCACATGTGTTTCTGTATCTTCTTAACTCTTGAAGGAAAACTAACACCTGACTTGCAAAATTTGGAAGGGGGGGATGTGTGTGTTTATTTTAAGGTCTTTTTCAATTCCAAGTACAACTCAGAATGGCTTCTGTTAAAAGACAGAATTATTATTATAATTTTTTATTTATATCATGTCTTCTGATATGGTAAAAACATAGTATTTATTTGCATTTCGTGGGCTCTTATCTTCAGAGAAGAATTTCAAATATTGTCCTTTGTATATGCTGCTTTCAACCAGAAATTAAGAGAATTTTTTTTGTTTTAAATATTCTTACCCAAGGCAATTGAAAGATGATTTTGTTAT
Source organism: Certhia americana (assembly GCA_018697195.1). Taxonomy (NCBI): domain Eukaryota; kingdom Metazoa; phylum Chordata; class Aves; order Passeriformes; family Certhiidae; genus Certhia; species Certhia americana. The sequence goes on along the minus strand of CM031868.1, from coordinate 8,159,798 downwards.
GTAAGGCAGGTTTTAAATAACAATAAAAATGTAGAGTATTTCAACAATGTGAAATAGTGTAAGCATTTCAGAGGTATGACCTCAAAAAGAAGCCTTTCATTTTGATGAAGCAAAAAAGAAATCCTTTCAAAATAGAATAGTAAGAGCATAAAGTATCCATCCTTAGCCTGAAATCCTTCTAAGAGCTTACAGGCAATTAGAACTCTCAAGTCTCTCCTAAAACTGAAATTTGCTTTATTGAAGTTTAGGACCAGATCACACAGTAGATCAGAGGTGCTGGTACACACTGGTAGAGTGTCTAATATTTGCATTAATTCTAATTTTTTTTATGAAACAGATGTGGAATGTACAAGTAATTCCTGTCTGTTCACTGAATTGACACTCTCTATTTGTTCATTTCTGTTAGTTTAGTGTGCTGCACCATTCTGAATTATCCCTGTAGTACCCTCTTGGTGCTTATTGTATGGGAATGCATTGCAGAAGTTTTGTACACATTGAGGACAGGACATGGACAGAGTTCACTGCAGGAATGGAGGACCTGCCCTTCCATGAGGATTTATTAAAATAATTTCTCTTACATTCCTGTTACTAAATGGTACTATGAAGTTCAAAGTAAAAACTAATCAGAGGACGTTTATTTGTTATACTGAACAATGTATATGAATTCCTTAGAAATTGAGAAAAGTGAGGGTGTAACATGAAACTGCTGTAACTGAACCCAATTGTCTCTTCCCAGCGCTCCATCAGTTTCCGCAGCGAGAGTCGCCCTGACCTGTTCAGCCCACGGCCATGGGCTCGAAATGTGCCCCCTGCTAACACGAAGAGGAGGGACAGCAAACTGTGGAGTGAGACCTTTGATGTCTGTGTCAATCACATGCTTACATCCAAGGAAATCAAGCGGCAAGAGGTAGAGTAATAGACATATATATATACATACATGTATTGGTTTAACCATAAATTTCATGTTCAAAAGTTGCCTTTAAAGTGTAGAGTTGGGAATGTTCGTAGGTATTGGGATAGCAGTTGAAGATGCCCTGCTATTAAAATGTGTCACCACCTCCACTAGAAGCTGCATTCCATCTCTAGTCTTTATGACTCAAGCTATGTTAGATTAATGTATTTGTGAAAACCAGCTCATGGCATTTCCTTAATAAACCCAAAGCTACTGAGATATATTGGTCTTGTGATTGGCTGCATGTGTGTATGTGTTCTGTCTGACACTTTCTGTAGTCATGGTTGATATTTTGGTGTTTCATTTTGCTGCTTTGGTAATGTGAGGTAAGCATGCTGTGCCAGGAACAGGTGTTCATCGGGTGATACGGACACACAAAAATGCAGCATCATTTCCCTTTTGGAAAGACTGTCTTTGAGGAAGCTTTCAGTGTTAGAAAGATGACACACTGATCAAAAGATGTGTCTTCAAAGCAAAAAAAGAAGCATGCTGGTGGTTTTTAGTGTGTCAGACAAGACAAAGTCTAAATAGTTCATATTATAGTCAACACAGAGCTCCTTCAGGAGCTCAACGTTGTTTTATTTTCTAAAGAAATTTCTAGCAGTATCAACAAAGCTTGTAACAATCTCCCTGAGAATATTTCAGGGACTGAGTCATAAATCAAACAACAGTAGTGTCAAGCATTTCTTGTGCAAATTTTAACATTGTACAGGAATTCATAGGAAATAAATTTGTAATTGAGAACTTGAAAGGCAGCTTACTGAAAAATAAACTGTAGAAACTGTTTGCATGGTGTATAGCAGTCACTGATGTCTGGAGACAGAAGCCAGGATCCTTGGTACAGCCCAAGTAAGTGAGCTGTATTCCAGCAAGCTCAGCAGGATGGTTCTGCTGTGTGTTTGTTCCCATCCTGTGTGCTTTGCTGGGACCTGCTGCCCCTGAGCTGCACTGTGGCAAACGTGGCAGGAATGGGTGTTCCTGAGCCCAAGGAATCTGCTCCAGCTGGGGATGGGCTTCCATGATTTATACTGGTTGAAAGCCTTGACAGTAAAGCAAAGAATTCTAGCCCAAAATGTCCTTAACTCTTACTGTACTGTTTAAGGAGGAAATCATGCAATAATTTAATAACAATGGGGGGTTGATAAATCAGTGAATTAGGGTGGTGTTATTTTTAATCTGCCAGCTTTAAAGTCTCAAATGTGCTTTAAGGGAGTAACTAACATCAGTCAACAGTTAACTAGAGCTCAGCCTTTGCAATAAAAAAAATGAACTGGTACCCAAATAAAAGTGCTCAGTACCAAAGGAATGCTTTAAGTAAGATATATGTCCCACTTGGTAGAATCCCCTGTAACTTCTACCACTGCGTGTGTTAAAATGGAACACAACAAACTCCTGTGCAAGCAGTTATAAGTATAAGAGGTTAAGGTACAGTCAAGTCAAAACAGCACAATGAAGGTAGTTTCCTCCATCTGGGAACACATCCCTTTGGAAAAAGAAATTCTTTGTCTATATGAGATAAGCCTTTCATGAACGTTCTGGTATAACTGTTTTAAAAGACTATGCACTTGATTCTGCAGTTATGGAATAAAGCCTTACTTTATTTCTGTAGATTTAGCAGAGAAATGCTGTTACATGGAGTTAAGAAAGCTGTTCAAAATATAACATCAACCCAGGAAGTGGAGCATAGATTAAATAAAGATATTTTCTAATATTTGTGTCTGTTTTTACAGGCTATCTTTGAACTTTCCCAGGGAGAAGAAGACTTGATAGAAGATCTGAAGTTGGCAAAAAAGGTATGTTTAAAAAAACAAAACCAAAAACCAAACCACAACAAATAGTACTAATTGGTTCATAACATTTAAAACAATCTTTGTTTTTTATAATTGCTAAGACAGTAAAGAGGAAAAAATCCAAAGCATTCAATCTTCCCATTCTTTATGAAAAACTTGAGTGAGCTGCCTTTTTTTTTCAATATGAAATTGATAGTTTAATATATAGTTATGAAACTTATTTACAGGGAGTGCTAAATTCTATAATGAATTTTACAACCAACAAACCACAAATATTTGTTTTTCTTTTCAGGCTTATCATGACCCAATGCTTAAGCTTTCCATAATGACAGAGCAAGAGTTGAACCAAATTTTTGGAACACTGGACTCTCTAATTCCTCTGCATGAAGGTAAAACTCAAATAGTCTTTGCATAATTATAGCACATAGATTTAAGGTCAGGTTTATTAAAGTAGGTTTCTTTTTTCCTATTCACTCTCAGATCTTCTCAGGCGACTTCAAGAAGTCAGGAAACCTGATGGATCAACAGATCATGTTGGCCACATCCTAGTGGGTTGGGTAAGGCAGAGTTTATAACCAATTTTGGGACTTCAGTTTGGAGTTTCAGTTTTCAATAGTACATTATTTAGTGTACTTTAAATAAAAATCAAGAGTCAGACTAGCCTTTTTCTTATGTAGATCCTTTAAGAATCTGCCCTGTTTCTGTTCTGCTTTCCTTGGAAAGTCAGACAGGGGTACAAGAGATGTTGCTACCTCATAACAGATAAAGTAAAGAGGTTCACATTCACTAGCACCCAACAGCATAAACACTGAAAATAGCTTGTGTTAGTTTTGTTGATAAAATGGTTCATTGTAGTCAAAAAGAGTTATTTTTTATTTTAGATATGTGAGAAGTATGCTTTTAAGTAAATGTAAGCAATGAAATTTAGCAGGGAAAAAAGGATTGAAATTTTTAAGGAATTAAGTAATGATATTTAGCAGCTCAGTGTGAAAGTGTGGCCTATGGTCAACATGGGAGGCATTACATAACATATATAATGCAAATAGTTAATGACAAATGATGTGTAAATGTCAAAATAATCTCTGCATAAAGTAATTTAAAATATATTATCTGATGTTGAACATCAATGAACTTTCCCTTGGTACAAATACATTCAAGTCTAATCACCTTTTTTGATAGATTTTTCATATTTGGGTGTTAATACATCAGGTCTTCTAAATGTATACATTGCTCTAATCAACAGATAAGTTTTGATTTTTTCAGATTTATATATATATATATAAATATATACAGTTTTGTCATCTCAGTTTGGTCAAGGCTCCTGAGGTCAATATAGAAGATTGTAGAAGTTTGCTGATCTGAAAAAGGCTGGGTTTGAGAGTACTCATTCCTAGGCTTTTATTTCCAGTCATAATTAAAGCCAGGCTTTTCTGTACAAGCATTTTCTGCACTAAATAGTGCTTAGTCTTAAGTAATTTATATTTGTAGTGCTTTGCAATAGCAACGGAGCTCTGTAGGATCTGAGTGATGAGCAAGTGCTACTAAATTACTTAAATGTTGAACAAGGTGGTCTGAGGACCCTTGTAAAAGTTATATTTGTTGGAAACATTACATCAATAAACTGTGGATAAATCTCCAGCTAAAAGAGGCTCAACATGAATTCTGATGTCCTGAATCACCTGAACCTTTCAGAGCAGGAAATCGTGCTTTGCTTCAGCTACAGAATAATTAATTTATCCTTTCCTCAGCTTCCATGCCTGAACTCCTACGACAGCTACTGCAGCAATCAAGTAGCAGCCAAAGCATTACTGGATCACAAGAAACAAGATCACAGAGTGCAAGATTTCCTGCAGCGTTGCTTGGAGTCTCCTTTCAGCCGCAAGCTGGACCTTTGGAATTTCCTTGACATCCCCAGAAGCCGTTTGGTTAAATACCCACTACTACTCAGAGAAATTTTAAGACACACACCAAATGATCATCCAGACCAACAGCATCTAGAAGAAGCTGTGAGTTACTGTTGGGTTTGCTGTTTTTCAGGAGATTGTACCAGTTTTAGCTTATTAGTGAATTTAGGGACATATGTAAAATATAAAAGAGCAAATATTTATATGAACAGCTGAATATTGGACTGTGTAATTAAAATTCATGTGTTTTCATTGTGCTTCTGCAGATAAATATAATTCAGGGCATTGTGGCTGAAATCAACATAAAGACTGGTGAATCTGAATGCCAGTATTACAAAGAGAGACTTATTTATCTTGAAGAAGGCCAAAGGGATTCATTGATTGATAATTCACGTGCTGTGTGTTGTCATGGGGAACTGAAGAACAACAGAGGAGTGGTAAGGAATAAATATTTTGTCATAAGTAGCTTTAAAAGATATCTTCATTTTGCATGACAACTAAATGAGCTGTGAGCACACATGGAGAAATATCACTCTCTAATATATAGGAAGTTGATAATTGTTAATGATTATTACTATATATAACACTAATTTTTTTGTTAGTAGTTAAGTGTCTATGTAGGGAGATAATAAGACTATGTATCTCTGTCTCTTATGGAGCCTAACAATATCCTGGATAAATTGTAAACCTGATCAATTTTTATACTTGCAGGAAAAACCTTCAAATTTCTGGTCTCAGAGATGTGATATTAATGTCTACACAGGATGTAACAACAATTTTAAATTTTTCAAAGGCTGTGGTTATTCAAAATGCTTTACTTGATTCTTTGTTGAGATAAAGGCTAATATGTTGTCCAGAGATATTTGGTACTTTGAATTCCAGTCTCTGGGACACTGCACTACTGATAGGTTTCACGATCTGAGCTTTCAGTTAAAAAGAAAAAAAATTAAATTATATTAGTAGAAAAGAACATAGTCTTTCCTAGATATTTCCCCCCTCAATGTTAAATAGACCTTTTGAATGGACAAACAATGAAAAAAGATACTTTTTTCATTACTGACACTAATGGAAGTATGATACTTATGATAGTTATGGAAGTAGATAAAACTTAGGGAGAATTTATTTTAGAAAGCAATGAAGTAAGCAGTGCATTTTTTCAGCTCTGGAACTCCTTCTATGGAGCATGTTTATGCATACAGTGGAAGGGTCCTGTTTCACCACACAGCTGAGAGGGAAAGATCGGGTGCTGTTTCCTGGTTCACCTGATGAAGGTCAGGCAGGGTAGTTCAATACCAAATTAGCAGGAAAACATTGGTGATTTTCATCTTTCTGGTGAACTTTATTTGTTCCATTTGGTTTAACGATGTTTCAAGAAAGGAATAATGCTGTATTATCTATTAATCTTTTCTCAGAAACTGCACGTCTTCCTCTTTGAAGAGGTGCTGGTGATCACTCGGGCTGTGACCCACAATGACCAGCTGTGCTACCAGCTGTACCGACAGCCAATTCCCATCAGGGAGCTGGTGCTGGAGGACCTGCAGGATGGAGAGGTGCGCCTGGGCGGATCCATACGTGGAGCATTCAGCAACAGTGAGAGAAGTATGAGACAGCTTTTTGTATTTGCTCACGTAGGGTCATCATAGCCTTAAGGTACCTGCCAATGCAACATCAGAATGTTCTCTCTAAAATTAACATTATCTCCATCCAACATAGTGAATTTGCTTTCAGACTGGCTTATTCTGTTCTAAGCTGTTTCTTTTTGATTCTTTCTCAAAGCTCACTATATTGATAATAGAATTTCTCCACACATCTGCTCCTGAACTGAATTGAGAAGGGGAGAACATACAGACTATAATAGCAAAACTGCAAAGTTATAAGCAAGTGTTTTGAAGTCTTGAGCTTCAGCTGTTTTGCCTGTCCTTGTCCTGGAGACACTGATTGCTATTCCTAAACTCTTTAAGCTGGCAGATACTGTAATAGTCAAGCTCAAGACTGCAGCTATTCATGTTTATGTCTCTCCAGTTAAGTATATTATGAAGATGCTTTTTCTAGTACAAGGGTCCTTTAAATTTCATCTGGTCAGAGCTTCAAGGGGTTTTTGTGTGTATCTGCTGTAGTAGTGAAGTGAATGGAAGAGATGAGCCTTTGGCTGGCACAAGGATGCTGTGTTCAGTGAAGGTTCTGGAAATCCACTTTGCAGAGAAGTAGGAGGAGAGGCATTAAAGTGTGGGAGAAGCCTTAATCTTGCTGATTCGCTTTAAGCTTTATGGATAGCTCACACATGGCAGAACCAAAATTATTTAATCCAGCAATATGAAGTTACTAGAAGTGCTTGTGATGTTTTGTGGTCTTCTCCCAGAAACAGAGACACCCAGACACTTCTCTTTGGTCTGACAGGGTCTTGTCTGACCTTAAGGCAAAGATTGTGCAGATTCTGTTATTTAAATATACTCTGTGATTAAAAAATCCATTTAGCCAAAGCATTGAGGGAGTTGATATGTATTGTTTCTTTCAGTCAAAAACTTCTTTAGAGTCAGCTTCAGAAATGGATCCCAAAGCCAGACTCACTCTCTCCAAGCCAATGACTCCTTCAACAAGCAGCAGTGGCTAAACTGCATCCGCCAGGCTAAGGAAAAGGCTGCGTGTGCAGGCAAGGCTGGTGGGCTGGAAGCACATTTCCTTTTGTCCCCCAGTGGACGCAGAGGGCCCCAGGGAGAGGCCCTGGAGCAGATGGAGCAGTCGGACTGTGAGTCAGACTGCAGCATGGACACCAGCGAGCTCAGCGCCGACTGCGAGCGCATGGAGCAGACGAACTCTTGTGAGAGCGAAAAGCAAATAGAAACCAATGTTTGACAAAAACTTACAGTTCGTGGAAGAATATCTGTCTCTTACCTGTACAGTATTTGCATTCCATACACGGAACTATTTGGAGAAGCACTTTTAGAATATTTTTTGTGACAATGTCAATGCAGTTCTTGTATTTGTACCTGTGAGTGTCGTACTGTAACTGCCCATCTGTATAAGCTGGAATCTCTTGCAACTCATGTCCTGTGGTTATATCCCATAAACACACAAGGTGGATGAAAGAGGTACTTGACCAGTTATTCTCAATGTCCTGCTGTAAACATAATCTCTAAACTACTGTTTATATATGCATTACATAAATAACCTTTTCCTAATTTTTAAGTACTTTATTTGCCCTTTAAAGGGGCAGCTGAAGATGTGGACTTAATATGGAATTTCAGGATGGGTATCAAGATAGTAAATTTTCTTAAAGGCATGGAAAGAAAAAGTAGTTTCTTGGAACAAAAAAGAAAACTATCTTGCAATAATCTATCCAAACTCCTGTGGTATTAAATCAACAAGAACTATAAACAGTGGGCCATGGAACCAGGGACTCTTTAGGGATTTATTTTTCAAAATGAAGCACTGTCCTAAGATCCAGCAGCCAAACTTACTAAAATCTGGGTATTTCAAATGGTCAGCACAGTAAGATGTTTTTTTCTTCAAAGCATGTAATGCTAAAAATAATCAACTGAAAGAACCACCACCAAACCTTTACAACTGGCACTGAATTAAGTGAAATGCTGAGAATACTGGATGTTTGTAAATAAGCTGGTAATTTGCTTCCAGTGCCATATATATATATATAAATATATATATATATATAATCCCAAACAGAATAAGAATGCAAAGGAGCTTTTGCTTATGAATAGGGCCCTCTTCAGCATTTTGCACTCCCCTCTTGGTTTTAAGCACCACTAATGTTAAAACATTTAATTTTCTGTAAATGTCTGTTTACAATGACATGTGGTTGGTTTTTAAAACTAAGTAATGATTTTAAGGTGCTCTACAAATACCCTGTGGGATTATGTAGAGAGAGTTTAAACAAAAAGGGAATTGTTTGTCCTTTAGGATGTATTACACCCTTTTTACTTTCCTCAAGTTTTGTTTTAAAAGTTTTTGTTGCATTTAATTTTGTACAGTAATTGAATATGTTACTGTATTTTCTGGTGGCTGATTTAACCTGCTCATTATGATGAGAAGCAGATGAGTCACTTCAATGCAGTCTAAAACACAGAGTTGAACATCCTGTTATTTTTCAGGAATGCCTGGGAAGCATTTTATTTCTTACTGTAAGAAATAATGCCAGTGCTGTATGGCATGCTATGAAAATGATATATTACAAATTTTAAATGGTTCTTGGTATTACACAAGATAACCTGTGCAAAGTACTTGTAACAACAAAATTAGAAAAACTGCTAAGTTATTGCCAAAAATATTTTTTCTTGTGTTCTACAAGTTTACATAAAATTTACTAAGTATCTTACATATATATATGCTGATGTGCATTACAGAAATCTGTGTGACAAGATGATAAACAATATAAAACAAGGTATTTTTATTTTTTAAAAAAATGGCATTTTTACCCTATAGAACATATTTCTGTATTTATAGTTTTTCAAAAAAATCAGTTTTCTTTACTGTTTCAGGCTTTGTAATTTATTTCAACTGCTTCATTTTTAGAGTTGAATGAGAGTACAAGTGAAGATGAAAGGAAAAATCTGCAAAAGAAAAGGCATAGGGAAGTTGTTCAGCAGAAATGTTTAAAAAGAGGAAAAAGCATGTAAAATGTTCAGATAGAAAAGAATGAATGTGTGTATTGATTTTTTTTTTTTTTAATAATGGCCTTAAATTTTTCTGGAAGCATTTCAAATAAATTACATTAAATCATTTTGATTTTTATTTGGTTTGGTTGGTTGTGCAAGAAGACGACAGAAAGATTTCAGTGGTACATGCAGTGAGGCTTTAATGTAAGTGACTAAAGCTTGTATTTTGTTTCTTATAAAGTGGTACATATTTGGATCTAATTTGCTAAATGCACAGCAGTAACAGAAACAAGTCACTGCTCTCAATTCACCATATTCCCCAAACTTCTGTATGACATAATTAATTTAGTAAGTAGGTGGAACAAAAATTTACTGTCCTGTCATCATTTTCTCTCTCATAATTCCTTGTGGGTCACAATTGAAATGATTAATTTTGGGGTATGCAGAAGTCACCAACCAGCCAGGAAATCTCAGATCAATTTACATTTGTTTACTATAATTTGTCACCCACTCACTGTTCAGCATTCTGGAGTGAAAGTGTTTTGGTTGTGCTTTGTAGTCAACATGCACTTAAGCTACTGATTGAGCTAAGAAATCCTAATGATGTTGGGTTTTTCTCTTCAAATCATGCAAAGGATTAAGCTTTCCAGTTTAAGAACTCTGTATCAGACTGGATTTGGTAAGCTTGTTCTAGTTCTAGTACTTCTAAAATGCAACTGCTTTTGAAAAGATGACTTTTGATTGTGGCTGGAGGCCAGTGGTGGAGGGGTGGGTTGGGCTTGGACAATAAAATGTACCAAAAAGGATGGGTAAAATGTAAAATTGAGTGTGAAGTAAAGAGGAAGAATCATATACATAAATATGATCAAGTGATTGTCACAGTTAGTAATTCTGGTGTCCAGAGGGGAGTCTTGAGAGGTTGCAGCAGTGAAGAGGCAGGAGACTGTGAAAAGCCTGAGGTGTCACGTGCTTCCAGGATCACCATGAGGAGATGGCAAAATGAGGAGAGGGATGCAGACACTCTTCTAAATCTAAGGCACAAGCACTCTGGATCTCACATTCAGGGAAAAGGGCGAGTGATGAGGTATCCTGCTCTCAAGTGCAGGATGTCAGTGGTCTGAGGGGGCAGATCCATCCCTTTGTGGCAAATCTTAGCAACCTGTTTGCTCTTCTGCTCCTGATGAGGAGAGTCCATGTAGCTGTAGCTTATGAAAGACCTGATGGACCAGAAGCAATAAAGGCAAAAGCAGAAATTGTCTTGGCTGAGAAAGAGGTGAGCAATGATAATGGCTTAGGGACTCTCTGAACTGTGTGGGTCCTCTGAGACTACAACACAAAATTGAACTGTCTGTGGCTTTTGTTTCCCTAGATTTGCTCTGCAGCACTGAAAAGAACAAAGCCAGGATGACAACTGGGAACATGAAGGTCTGTAATGAGACACCAGGAACAGTAAGTTTGGGATCTATCAAGCTCAGTACCAAGAATCAGTTGCTAGAATCTGAATAAGGATAGGGCCAAAATAGCAGGGTAGAAAAAGTATTTCTCCTATTTAGCATGACCCACTTGAACCAGGGCTCCTGCCTTAGGAATGCTTCTGTGACAGTGGGAACCAGGCTGCTTGAAGTTTGACAGAATTTCTAGAATTTGAAAGCTGTATTAGAACTTTCAGATAGAAGATTGCACTTTTGATAAAAGTGATGTTTTATGGTGGCACTTAGATGCCTGGCACTTAGACAAATCTTGATTCTCAGGATTCAACAGTCTGCAACCAAGTTCCACATATATGGAAGATGATTTGTTTCCTTCTAAAAAGGGGTTTCAGATCCAGAATGGGCAGTTCTTCCATATTTAATGCTTATTCATGAATACTAATTTTAAAATACTGTAGCGTGTTCTACAGGTTGGTGCTGCCATCTCTTGGAAATAATGGTGGAGTTCTGTTAGCATTCACGAACACATAATCATGGATTGATTATATGCAGGTGCTTTTATTGAAGTGTGTGGGAACTAGGGGTATTGCAACCCAAATCTAGCTCTGTCATCTTTGTCTAAGGTGCACATATTTATATTACAATTTTCAGCTATAGCAGTTATACAACTTTAGATACGTAAATAATCACTGTAACAGCCTTATTATTACAATTTCATAAATTTTATCAGCATTGCTTCATGAGAGTTAGGTCATCCTTGTACCAACATGTACGAATCTTATCTCTGGGTGGGTGTCTTGGAGACCCCAAGTACCAGTTCCTGTTATGGGTGGATATTTTGGAGATCCCTAGTACCCATTCCCGTAAGCCTTTAGCTTACCAACCCATCCCTAATACCAAGCATTCTTGTGGCCTACTTCTGCATGATTTTTAAAACATTTAACCCTATACTAACAGTTTCACCGTTGATTTGATTACACAAAAATTTAAATATTTTAAGATATTACATCCATTAATTATAAAATGAAAGTATTAAAAAATACAAGTAGATATTTTCAGTCTTTTACCCGAAGATCACATATTTGTTAGGGGAAAAAAAAGGTACTAGGTGAATTTCTGCTACTAATTCCTGGTTTTACAGAGCCAGGTTGACTTCTGCCCCATTTTGTCTCACCTTTTAATATCATAGGCATATTTTCTCCATGGCTGGTAAACAATACTAAAGCTCTTTCCAAGTGTGTAAATTAGGTTTTGTTTCTGAGTTTTCCAAAGGTTCTTCTCTTTGCATGGTCTAGGAAGAAAGATTAATTATACAGTTATTCTCTCCTTGATCTCCAGTTATTCTCCTGGCACCTGATATTAACTTGGGACAAAATTAGCTCTTAAACTTTTGAAGAAATCAGATGTGTTTTGCATCATTAGAATAGGGAAAGTAAAATAGTAATTTGGGTTTATTTAAATTGTAACAATATACTCAGATTGATTCATTTCAAATTTCTAATTTAGTTTTCAAATTTTTAAATTTGCATTCATAAAAGGATACTGAAGCAATGTCTGAAGGAAGCACTCAAGTTTGCTCCTTGAGTATGCAGCCCTCCCTTGTGTCTTACTTTGTGGCTCTTAATCTGATCTAAATCTGTATTAAAATGTGTTAACATCTGATTTCAGAATCAAAGGGATCTGCAGCTGCTTTGTACTGGGGTGGAAAACCACTTGGTGCAAGCCCAGGAGTCATGGTTGAATGCTTGGCAAGTAGCAAAAGCCACAGAAACCAGAATCTAGAGAGAGAATAAGGTGACAGATTTTATAACCTTTTTCACTTCAGAGTATTTAAGTAACCTCTTCCTATGGTCGTTTTTCACTGAACCATTGTTTTGTGAACTGGGATTCTTTGTAGCTCTTTGATATCTGTTGGGATTTAAGATGCACAGTGTGGTGCAGTGATCTGGTATTGCTGGAGCATTTATCAATTAGTACTGAGTAATTTTTGTGATGATCTCTCCCAGACTTATGTTAATTAATACAGAAAAATAAATCTGTACAACTGTAAGGCATACCTTGTTAAAGCAAGTGATGAGGAAAATTTTGTGTGCTGCTTGGTAAATAAGCAAGACTTCAGAGATTGCTTGGTCCAAACACCAGTCAACTGAACTGCTTGTGTTCTGAAGACATGCACAGCCTGAAAATGATTTTAACAGCTCTACCAATTCAAAATTAATACAGCAATTTGACATGTTTGAAGATATGTAATGGATCAACACAGCCTTACATGGGACCAAATTGGTATTTCCTTTTTTTTTTTTTTGTATATTGAAATTCTATTTAAACAAGATAAAACACAGCAAAATTATTCAATAATATATCAAAACATCTGTAATATTCTCCTCACCACCACTGAATCCTCACAAAGGCAGGACATCAGTTTCTCAGGGAGACAGTCTTAATTTATCCATAGGATGAACACTGCATTTGTGGGATTTGTTACATGTAGCTAATGGAACATCATGTTTCTGCAGTTAGATAAATATTGTGTGTTGTTTCTGTAATTTATGTAAATTATAGTTACAGATACTGATTACCTTGTTTAAACTTGCTGGGTCTCCAAACACTTCTAAGAACTACTTTTAATTATTAGCTTATCTTCTTCTAACACTCTGGAGGCTCCCACTAGCACCAGGCCATTTGTGAGCTGATACATTATTTATATTGTCTGATTTACAACTAATCTAAAAAAAATTAATAAAATAAACGGGCCAGATTAAAATACTTGTTCCTTGCACACCTTACAATCATGAACACTTCTTATTTTTAAGGTCAGTAGCTGCTTTCAAGGTGACATAAATAGCTATAGTTATGGGGATTGAAGGTAATTGGTGTAAGTAGCTAACGATACATGATAATAGATGCATCTGTCCCAACAATTACAGCACTAACAAATGATGGACTTGTACTGTTTTGCTAGTTACCTGTTAAACTAAAATCTGCTATTTGCATTTCCTAGGCACTGCAAGAATGGTTATTTTCAGCAGGCACTGTTCTCTCCAGTGCATTCCTGGGAGCTGCAGACAGGTCTTTGTGCTTTGGCTTTCACCTTTTCACATGCCTTTCCCACCAGAAGTTGTGAGCCTTACAGGGACAGTAAATGTTCACCTCTTGGCCTCCAAAACAGGTTATTTAGTGCTGTTCTAACTCACTATGCAACTAGGAAAAAATCCTGCTGAAGTAAATTAAGATTTTTTTCCCCCTATCATAACCGTGATAATGTATTTTTATTCTTCAAAGGTGAAATACTATCATTTTGTCTAATGTCTTGGAAAAACCCCTTTGAATCTGAGAGTAAGAAGTACGCGCTGGCACTCAGTGCAGTGAACTTGTAGAGAGACGGGAGTTCGCAAGGGCAGCGCCAGCCCTGAAGCCGGAGCGTTCCTGGCCCCGAATACCAGGGCAGGTTGGTGCCCAAGGGAGGATTCGCTGTGGGGAGCGCCCGTTCCCGAGCACCGTGCCCCGGATGCAGGGCAGGAATTTTGTGCCGGCTGCGGCCTTGCCGGGAGAGCGGCATCCTGAGGGCAGGGCTCCGACCCCGCTCCCTCTCGGCCGGCTCTGGAGGCGGCACCGCCGCTTGGCGGGAGGGCGGCGGGTTCCGAGCGGCGCCCGGGGGCGGGAGCAGCGGTCGGTCCCTCAGCGGCGCCACCAGTGGCGGCCCTCAGCGGCGCCCGGGGGCGGGAGCAGCGGTCGGTCCCTCAGCGGTGCCCGGGGGCGGGAGCAGCAGAGCCCGCTCAGGTCCGTCCCGTCCCGCCCCACCGTGTGGGCGCTGCCCGCACCCCGGCCGCGCCCCTATTTATAACGTGTGCCGCGAGCGGATTGGTTGGGCCGGGCCGGCCGCAGCCCCGCCTCACCGCCATGTTGTGTAGTGGGGCGGGGGCGGCCCGGGGGGTGCCGTGAGGCGGGCGGAGGGGGAGGCGAGGCGGCGCGGGCGCTGCTGGCGCGGGGCAGGGGCGCTGTGCTGGCCAGAGGAGAAGGTGCGGGCTGCCTCGCTTCTCCGGAGGGAATGGCGGATACCGCGATCCGCAGTGGCGGCGAGATGGAGCCGGAGCAGCATCAGCGGACGGAGAATACCAGCGCGGGCGTCCTCGGAGCGGAGAGTAACAGAGCAGGAGCCGCTGAGGACACCACACAAAATGGCGGACGCTCTGAGAGCGGTAGCGCTGGGGAGGCGCTGCTGGTGTCTGCTGTTGCTGCAGAGGACAAGGTCCCCACAAACCTCAGCATCAGTAGCAGCAGCCAGCGCAGGAGCAGCATCTCGACGGCAAATGAACAGCAGCAGCAGCCGCCCAGCGGTGTACTCGGGGGGCCGCCCCCTCTCCCTAAGCCCCCTGAAGACCAGCAGCCTGTTAGGAGGAACTTTCAGATCCCCAGGAAGAGCAGAGAAAAGAAAGGTTGTTCCTTCCCTTACCCTCCCTTTTCTACCTCGCTCCCCTCTCCATCCGATCCATCAGGCAGCTCTCAGACACCTCACACGGCTGCATGCAAACCCTGCGCTGTGGAGGAGGCTCTGCTGGCTCGCACTCGCGAGGCTGCTGGGGAGCCGATTTTAGTGTCCGGCTTTTACATTCTTTCCCTACCCTTCTTTTCTTTCTCGCTTTTATTTTGTCACGAGGATGAACCAAAACAAAAACACGGCTTGAATTTCAGACCTCTGCTTTAAAAGGAGGAGAAGCTGGATGAGATCAGGTTGTGCTTGAGTTGATCTCAGCTCTGCTTCTGGAGGTGCATTCGCATGTGGAGAAGATGTTTCTTTGCACATCGACATCGTCGAAGATGGTTCGCTTTTCTCTTCCTCCTGACCTCCTCTCTGCAGGAGAGGGGTGTAATCCTGGTTAGGGCAGGCTAAATAAACACAGCAGAGTTGTTCTTCATTGATGATACTCAGAAGACTGTTCTTATCTGTGAAAGTTCTTTGCAGGGAGGAAGGCAGCATCCCACGTTCTGTGCCTCGCTTTGGAAGCATTCTGCTTCCAAGTGTCTAGGGTTTGGGTTTTTTTATTTCTGAGTAACTCTTCCTCTAAAAGCCTGTGGTATTTCTTGCTTTTTACAATACTCTACTGGTTTCTGCTTAACTGTTTTTTGTTAAGTGGAGTTGAAGACATGTCTGATTTCCTCCCTGAAATGTCTTAGTTCTTCCCTTTTGCAATATGGAGTCAGTAATGTAGTCTATATCACAAAAATACTTGTTTGAATAGGCTTCTTGTTCTTCAGAGAAGAGAGTAACATCTTAACTTCTTGAAATGCTTTCTTCTGTAAGGAAGAGATGAAGGTAGGTTTGTTTCATTATCCAGTCTTTTCTCTCCAGTAATAGAATAATTCCTTTTGGCAGTAATGACCCCTTTTTCTTCCTGGTCTTTCCCATTGCCATTCCACTCTGGGGTGATGCAAGTCTGGCAGAGATTCGTTGTAAAGAGAACTGGGTTGATTTGGAGAAAAAAGTCTTTTATAATTCATCTGACAGAAAAATACCTGGATATGACATGGTGCCTCATGAACAACTGAAGTGTCTTGTATGTCACACCCGAGTGTGGTTACATGTGAATCCTTTAAATGCATTTCAGAAATGTTTAGTACTTAACCAACCGTATTTGAAGTTCCTCTTTAGCATTTGGTTCCAATGTGAATGAAAACCTGCGAAATACCTTTTCAGCTCATCTAATTCATCACTTGCATATGCAGAGTCATCTGCAGTGTGCAGAAAGTTTTGGATTGTGTAGTTCAAACCTTAGGCTTCTGTGGCCTCTAAGGTAGAAGAGGAAGCCATTCTTACCTTACTTCAAGAACTGATGTGCTATGTGAAGGTCATTTGACCCATTCCTTTTTCCTTTCAGCCTGCAGAAAGGCTCTCGGGTATTTTGATCATTCTGATGACTTGGAGCTTCCCAAGCTCTCAAAGCAGACCCTGCTCCATTCAGCCCACGGTACTTGTGGGTTTACAGCTGCTGGGTGTTCTCACAGCACGGGCTGCCAAACGTGCAGTTCGAGGACAACCAAATTGCTAATGGGATTTGTATTGTCATTTGAAAAATGGTGCATTTTAGTCAGTTCTGGAACTGAACTGGAGGATCAGCACTGCGTGGATCATCTGATGCTGTTGTGGCACATGCTTGCAGCATCCTTATTGCTAGTGCTTAAATACATCTTGAACTGTAGAATAATCGGGATGTCACTAGTCCCTGTCAGAGGAGCTCTCTTGGCTTGATTCTAAAGCCCAGCGTGAAGCAATACACATGGGAGCTTCCTCATTCTTCCTTGCCTTGGAATTGTCCTTGTTTTGCATTTTAAACCATTTCTTTCCTGGACGTGCCAACCTGAGAGGTAGCTGCTGCCTTGATAGTGACGGCTTAGCTGCTGTGTACAAAGTATGTACAGGATGACTTTGTTAGAGGTGTTCAAATTTGTTTGGAGGTTGGGTTTTAAAATTATTTTAAACACCAAAATGTGTTTCAGGAGCAATTTTTGGTAGTGAAGCAATTAAAAATTGAATCTGGAGAACACAAATGTAAGAAGATTTAAGCTTTAGCTTCCAAAATGTAAGAGAAATATCCTAGAAAATTGAGGATTTAGCTGCTTATTTATCTTCAGAATTTATCTCCCCTCTTGGAGACTTAAGTATGGACTGAAAGTCAACAGAAATCCTTTGTAATCTGGAGAAGTGCATCTGGAGGAAAGATATCTCTTAAAAACAACTGTGATCAGTTGGCACAGAGAATACTTCTGATTTCCTCATTCTTTTTCTTAGCATAGGCATTCAGGAAACAAATGAAAGGTTGGCTGCAACGTTATTTTTTTAAGGTGTGCCTGCATTTGTCTTTCTCCTTAGAAGCCTCTTGAGGGTTTGTTTTCTTGGTACACAGAGTTTAACAATGGTTTGCTCTCTTGAGCAGCTTATCCATCGTTTGTCTTCAGGTTTGTCCTGGCCTCTTCTAATTCACTTGTCAGCTCATCCGAGGTTTCCGGTTTTGCTTGAAACTTGAGAGGTCCTTGATAGGATTAGGAAAGCAAAGTTTAAGGATAAAGCAGTGTAAGAGCACTTTGAACTTGCTGAACTATATGAGTGATTCTCTCACCAAAAGATAATTCCACCACTGATGCTGACATTGAACTCAGTGCCTTTAAGGGGTTACTTGTTGATTAAAACTGGAGGTTTATTTCTGGAGTCTGCCAAAGTAGCAAATAACTGCTGTTTCTCAGGCTGAGTGGGGGAAAAAGGTCATGCTTTTACCAATGAAACTCAGCAATACTTGTCTGAAGGTCCAGGTTCCACTTCATTTTGCCTTGTCTTTTGCCTTCTAATTTTCCTTTGGTGCATCTGCTGTTTGCTACAGGAGATTTCTAATTGGAGAACTGTCAGTCCCTGTATTCAGAAACTGTTTAGGCCTTTTGAGAACATGACATTTTGGGCTGAAAAAGTCCTAAAGGTAAAAATGTCACAGTTCATTAACACCACAGATTTTTTGTCTTGGTCTTAAAAAATGAAGACTGAGAAAAATGAAGACTTAAAAGGGTTCTTCTCAGTGGGGCTTTTGTAGCAGGAGAGCAGGAGCCCTTGTGTGTGAAGAATGCTAGCATCCTGCCAACTTAGCTGATAACAAAATCAGTAATTTACTTATCTTCACTTCAAATGTTCAGGATTGCTCAAGGAGGATGGCTCTGTCTTCACATCCTGACTTAAAGCAACCAAATCCAGTAACTCCAATCTCAGTTTTCTGAAGTTGAAACATCAGACAGCTGTGAAAGAAAAGTAGAGCCTCTCAGGCATGATATACGTACATCCAAACATCCAATCCAGTCCCTGTCCATTGACTAGTGCTTATTAGCTGAAGTCAAATTTCCACCTAAAAATAATTATCTATGTTCCAGTACCCTGAGTAGAAGCTGAACAAACCCAGTATTTATTTACTTATTTTTACCTGTGCAGAATAAGCCAGCAAAGCCCACAACAATTGACTTGTATTATAAGGATGCTGCATTTAATTAGTATTTCAATAACACAGGGCAGTAAAGGTGCAATGTGCCCCAATCAGCCTTGTACAGCAAGCCTGGAAAATATGTATGTGCACATGGCTGGACTTTGAAGTGATGGGGGACTGGAGATGAGCTCAGTAATTTCATGGTTTGCCTAGGAGCACAGACTTTGGTGACTGCTGTACTAGGTTTAGTTTAGTACTTCTTGGTTTTATTTAAGTTTTGTCTTGTTTCTGCACTCCTTCCTTGAAGTGAGGTACAGGCCCTGCTATGGTGACATTAATGTTTTAGACTACCACTGTCCTCGAAAACCACAGCTCAAGTGACAATCTGAAAAGTATTGCCTGGCTACTCACCTCACTGGGGTAGTGTTTCATGTTTTGATTGAGAACAGGAAATCTGCAGTGCCTAACGTTCTGGAAGGAAAAACTGCAACATTCTTAAA
The DNA here is from genome assembly GCA_018697195.1 of Certhia americana. Taxonomy (NCBI): domain Eukaryota; kingdom Metazoa; phylum Chordata; class Aves; order Passeriformes; family Certhiidae; genus Certhia; species Certhia americana. The sequence continues at coordinate 8,140,654 of CM031868.1, read as the reverse complement.
AAAATTCTGATTTTCTTTTTTCCTTAATTTAATGATTAGGCAGGGCTTTTCCATAAATGTATTGAAAACTAAGTATATACTAGTTTATGCAGGTTCACCATACCAGGAGAATAGGGGGACTTGCTGGCAAGTCTGTCTCAGCTCGCTCTGCAGAGCTTTCCACAGAGCAGATGCTGTTTAAACAAAAATAGGAAGATGGTTGATAATATTTATGTGTATAGCAGGATCTTAATTCATGTAATAATGTGCCTCTTCCTAGATTTGCATCTGGGAAAGTAGGTGAGACATTATATGTAGTTTGTGGTGGCTCTTTCTGGCTCAGCCTGCAATGCTTTCCACTTGTTTGGGCTCCAGATGGAAGTGAGTGGCTGATTTTTACTGAGCTTGTGTCCTGGGGGAAGGAGGGAGTAAGGTGAAGTAAACACTGGTAAGGAAACAGGAAATTCGGTCCAGCAGCTGGAACAGATGATGTTGAGCTGGCAGCATGTGAACCCCAGATCCTTCTGACAGTTGTAGTGTCCAAGGGATATTTGGGGCTGGGGTGGAACAGGGGGTGCTTTCCCAGGGCGTGTGTGCCTGCAGCAGGCTTGGTTTCTCTTCTGTTAATTAGCATTTATCTCTTCAGTACAAGAGCATTGAGTCCCAGTAATACTAAGTTGGGCAGTCTCTTCACTCTCAATTCTGTCTCCTCCCATATTGCTGTCAGCTTTTCAAGAATGAAGATGTAGTTACTAAAAAGGATGTTACATAAGTATGGTTTCCAAATCACTTTCATAACTTCCGCACTTAAAATATCACTTTCTCAGTGGTGGTGGTGTTGGAATCCTTGCTTGGGTTCAGTTTGCAGATGTGTTGCTTTCTAAAGTGTGCAGCTTTTACTAAATAACACAAAACAGTTTGGCTTACGTTAGGAACATTTGTTTTATGTGGGGGCTTATACAGTAAATCTTTTAATCAGGGAAAGATTGCTGCCTAAATCTACTGCCATATTATTTAATGAAATGGGAGAATATACTCTGAAGATGTAATTAAATTTAATTTGTTGTTAAAGTAATGGTAGATTTTAAATTTGTTTTTGTGATACTAGTACTATTGTTGGTCTTCCTAACTGTTGTAACTACAGTAGAAATCCTGCACTTTTGGTGTGTGTTTTGGAAGTCACTTTGAGGATAAAAGTGACAAACCCACTTTTTTTGTGTTGTGCTAGTTCAGTTCCCCCAGAGATGTTATTTTCCTGGCCACTATTCTCAAAATCTGCACTGCCATCCTTTGCTGGCTCACTCTGGAGCTGCTCCTCTGATGAGTTTGTCACCTTGGCACCCAAACACAGATAAGAAGCTTAGGGACATGACTGCTTCCCTGTGGGAACTCGGGCAAAGGTTTGGCCAGGAGGGAATTTGTACAACAGCACGTGAAGGGCTTTCCTTTTAAAGCAGGTATAGTAAGGGATCACATCATCAAACATGAACACAGGCAGTGGGGTTTTTTAAATAATAGGAGCTTATTTGTCTTCTTTAAATAGGATTAGATTTCTTCATATTTAGCTTAATTGCCATAAGCAAACAAACACAAAACCTCATAATAGTTATGAAGCGAGCCCAAGCCATGAAACTCTTGTTGAGGTTTTTATCAGGACAATTTGTTCCTGCTTCTTAATTAAAGGAGTTAATTAGTAAATTACAGTTCTGAAAGTTTAATTACAGTGTTTTGCAGTATATGTTAGATGTCTTTCAAGGGGTAAATTCCAGCTTGAGGTGCTTCCCTTACAAATGTCTGAGAGCTAGTTGTTCAAGAGTAGTATTAAAAAGACATAAATGTGACTTTTTAAAGAAGTTATCATTCTAGGAAATTTTAAGATGAACTTTCTAAAGTCCATATTTGCCAAGTATTTTAGATATCTTGTATCTGAAATTGAATCAAAACCCCTTTCTCTTCATGCATAAACTGTTAGTGAACTGGAACATTTTGGATGGTTTCACGTGTATATTTGCACTAATTATTTTATTTCTTCTCTTTTATAGCACTCTTTCAGCCAGTATCTCCAGGTTCTCGAGAATTTGAGGATATTTTGAAGATTCTGCATTCTTCCTACTTGGATCCAAATTCAGTGTCCAATTTTAAATACAAGAGAGCCAGCTTAGTTCATAGTGAACTGTTGGAAAAGGAAGTGAGTATATTTGTAGCTTCTGCTTCTCAATAAGGTAGCAGTCAAATGACACTACTTCTTCTCAGTCTAGAGGCAAACACCTGGGGATTATTTTCAGTTTTGTGGTCGGTCTTTAATTGCAAACTCACATCCCCAGAAATGTAAGCAGCTATTTTTTAGGCAAGTTTATTACTGCATAGTTTTAAACTCTTGCCTGCCAGATAGTCCAAGAAGACTAAAAGAAAAGTTATATTTGGCAGCACTTAAGTCTGTGTGTTTTTAGCTTTCAAAAATATTCTTAATTTTTATTAAGGTATTTTAATAACATGGAAAAGATGCTTTAATGTCTTCTTTCCAAGGCTGATGTTTCCTGTGAAAATTAAGATTAAAATATGTGCCTGATATACATTCCCATAATCTCTATAGTTTGTTGTTATCCAAGCAGTACTTTAACTGAAGTTGATTACTGATCTAGTAAGTGAAGCACCTTGGGTTGAAGCTCTTCTGTTGTGCCTTATGTGGTGTATCTTAAATCCAGCCTTGGCTCTTGTCACTCTCAAATCAAGTTTTCATTCCCAGTGCCAAAAAGCTTCACATATGAAGTAATTGAATATATAATTCGCTTACTGTGATTATCATCTTGAAGTTACAAATTAAACTGAATTTCTGCTATTACATTAATTTTTCATGGTTACAGCTGAGAAATATTGGTAAAAACCCCTTCAGCAGCAGTGAGGTGCATCTGCAAAAATATTTGCACAGTGTAAGAAAGAGATTTGTCTCCTAAAAAGAGAAAAAGTCTTATTTCAGGAGTTTTAAAGATGGTATGGAAGGCATTGGGCTGGATGGTTCTAGCCAGTTCTGCTACAAAGATCAAAATAAAGTGTTACTGCACAGGTTTGTATGAAGTGCATCTCTTAAAAAACCAAATGCTTGGGCAGATTGAGCCAATTAGATTTCCCACAGCTATAATGTTTTCGAAGTCTAATTATAGAATCCAGTGCTTTAATTTGAGTTATCTTTTGATACATATTGATACATATTATTTTTGTACACTTGGATCTGCTAACATAGATGGGGCCTTCAAACATTGACCCTTGACTGTGGCAGCAGCAGTGTGTGTACCTGTGTTGAGAACTTTCTGTATGAACAGTTCACAGAAAAACGCAGAGAGCTGAAATGCGACGGGCGCCCGGAGAAGGAGCTCTCGGAAAATTACGCATTCCTCCTGGTGGATCTCTGTCAGGTGAGGCATGCAGCACTGCAGGGGAAATGCTTTCTTCAGCAATTAAGAAGTTTTGGGGTTTTGGTTTTTTTTCCTGAGTGTTTTTATTGACACAATCTTAAAGTTACTTTTGCAAAATTCAGCTCTGCAAGGTGTGGAAGGATGGGAAAAGGATCTAATATGTCACCATTTAAATCCTCTATTCCCTGCTACTTAAGGTACTCCATTAATATGTCTCTGTATCTTTCCTGGTTTAGGTTCTCTTTTATAAATAAAATGATAGATTTTCTGGGTGGCATGTGAGTTTTCATTTTTTTTTTTTTTTTTTTTTAATTGCGAGATACTTTGTGTTTTCATTGCATTTGTGGTTTTGGGTTTTTTCTTCTTTTTTTGTTTTTTGCATCAACAAGGTAACCTGTAATATTAGAAAATGGACACTCTCTTCTGTTTCTTCTTTGCTCATATACTTTTAATGAAAGTGATGGAAAGGTGATTTCTGTGCTTTGTCTTCTGTTATAGAGTCAGGGTTTCTTAAGCATGTAATCATTTGACAGGTATACTTCTGCTTTAAATATTAAAATTTTCTGTATTAAAGGCACGTAATATTCATAACCAGTGGAGGCTGTGGTTTTTTAAGGTACAGGTGAGTCTATGTAGCTGCTCCTTATCAGAGTTTGACTTGCACAGTTAAATGGTTTTATAGAGAATTCAGACTAGTCTTACCTCTGTTTGTAAGGGTTGGGGTTTTGTTTAAATCTCAATTTAAATTCTGTAATTGTAATTTCTCACTGTGTTTGTTCTGTTAGTATCCTGGCTTTCCTAACACACTTGCTTAAAGAATTCTGTTCTCTTCAGATCCAGAGCATATGTGAAAAGGGGCTGCAGGTTGGCCACTCCAGAATCACAATTCTTGGCAGCCCTTCCATGGGTAACTATCTTTTGATTTTAAGTGCTGGTTATTCAGTAGCATTTGGCAGATAATGTGATGCGGTTGCGGGAACTTCCAGTCCTTTTTCTGTCACTGACTGCAGCAGTACCACAGCAAGATGTTTTTAGCAAAGGAAATAGACATCTGAACACTATTTCATAGCTCTCTTTTTGAGTAGTTCAGTTAAATTCCCTTCCCAGAGGGAAGACCTAATTCTCATTCTGGCTTTAAGTCAAACCAATATCCCATGTATTTCCAGTAAACCTGGGGGGCCAAAGTGCTAATGCAGTGTGTGGCTGGCTGCCTCTGTGTTTGTTTGTAGGTGTGTATGTTCAGAGATACCTCATGGACACAGTAGCTCAGTTTTGATGTAGATTGAACTAAAATGCTTGAATCCACAAATCCAAGAAGAGCGTAGATAAATTGGTGACTTAGAAGAGTCACAAGGTGTTAAAGAGTTTTGGAAGTGCAGGGCAGTAAGTTCCTTTTGCAAAGCTTTTCAAATAGAAAATTAGGAACTAATTTTGTCATCCTGTGTAAGATGAACAGGGTACAGAGGTATCATGAATATTGAAAGGAGACAATATGAATATGAATGAATATATATATGAATTTTGAAAGCAAAAATAGGTGTGAGGTGGAGAAGGATAAAGCTTTATGAGCATATGATTTTTTACTGGTTCAGCTGGTAAAGGGTCTGAAGCAATTTGCTAAAGCAGTTAAATGCAGATTTGGAATGACAGAAACCTAAGCAGAATGGATGCTTTTCAGAGTACCTGAATGTTAGAGTTCTTTGATCTGAGGTAGTCAACCAGACCAACAAATGACTGTGTGTTTGAGGCCTTAAAATCTATGAAATAACTAAGTATGGAAAAGCACAAAATTATTTTACCTTTGCACTTGAGTGTCAGTTGTATCTTTATTCTTTTGTGTCCATTGAGCTTTAATCCCAAGTAATGCTTTTTAGACCTCTAATAATGTTTTAACATTCAGCATAATATATTTTGGTTTATTTTTATACTCTTCTCAGGTGTATATATCTCGAAGTATGCTGATTTATTGCAGCCTAATCCTCTAGAACCTGGAGCAACTGGAGATGTGATTGTTTTTAAAATAATAAAGGTAATTTAATCTTGCTATTCTTGAAGGATTACATTGTTTACTGATAACACATAGGTGGTTTTGATCTAACTTACTTTTAAGTTGTGCAATCATCTGTGTACAGCTAAACTAGACCTTTACTAGGTTTAAAATCCAGTGTTGATATTAAATAAATCATAATAAATTGTTAGAAAAGGCAAAAATCTATTGGGTTTTTTGAAATTATGAAAATAATAGAAGTAGCTTTCTTAATATTCTGTCTTATTTTCTCTGTTCTTACTTTCTTTGGTACTTGATGCAATTTGCCAGCTTCCAAGAAAGAGCTCATGCTGGCAATTCTTTATTACAGGGAAAAATGAAAAGCATATATGACCACATTGGTATGAAAGCAATGGAATCGACTGTCAAGAGTGTGTTGGATCCCACCCCAAAGCACGAGTGTCATGTTTCAAAGAATGCAAATAAAGTCACCTCCTTGTTGGCTTACCGAGCCTACGAACTGACTCAGGTAAAGCTGAGCCTGTTACCTTCTTACAAAAAACCTTCATCGACAGAACTTCTGAAACCATGGAGAGAAAAATCACTAAGTCACCACAAACCCTGAGCTTCCCTGTGGAGCTGCAGCTGGCTGTGTTTAGCAGCCCACAGGTGCCTGCATTAGAGATCTCCTGTTCCCATTGTGTGATCCTGAACCTCAGGCGAAGATCTCCCTCAGATTAGGGTGGAGGTGGAATAGGAAATAACTGGGGCATGTACATGGGACTAGAATGGAGGCTGGAAGAGAGAATTTAATGTGAGGAGTTTGAAGTATACAAGTACAACTAGTTTGTGGTCATTAAGTGAGACTCCTAAAAGGGAAATTGTTGGCTAGGAAAGAATAGCATTTTTTTTTGTTTTTTCTTTCTTATTCCCCTTTCCAGATTCTCTGGTTTGGAGATGAAGAGGGAAGACAGAATGAAATCAGTTCCAAGCATTTATGTTCCTCCAGTTGTTCTGTCTCTTACTGCAGTAATCTCTTGCAGTCAGATTATTTCACCAAGCCTGCAGATTTCAGGATCCTTACTTAAAAGCATTCTCTTCCGTATTAACAACTTCTTCTGTCTTCTGTAAATCACTGGGCTGTACACTGAATCAGATGGCTAAAAAATGAATGTATTTTTTCATTCTTCATTACAAATTTGCCTAAATTAACATTTTGTATTAGAATTTTGTGACTCAACTAAGGTTAGACTCCAAAACTCATTGCAATAATTACTTCCCCATGAATTTTTTTGCTTTTGTTAGTTATCCCATCTCTCACTGAGAATACTTTCAAGTAAATGTTGCATTTCAAGAATGCTTTATTCATGATTTGCTCCCGAAGTAGTCCATATCAAAGTGGTTGATAAAGGAGGGAGAAGATAAAATAAACTACCTTAATTGATTGTATTCTATAGTACATATGAGAGGAGCATTTAAAAACTTCTTTATTTTAAATAACAGCTTTTAAAGAAATTGACGGTTGCTCCAGGCTTATGATTTAACATTGTCATTTCTTTTTCCCAGTACTACTTTTATGAATATGGCTTTGATGAGATCAGGCGAAGACCAAGACATGTTTGTCCTTATGCTGTTGCTTCATTTACTTATAAAGATGACATGGTACAAGGACCAAAATTTGTGCCCCCATCAAGGTAAGCTAGGGAAGTGAGTTTTGGAAAATCTGCATGTAGCATGAAGAATTCATAGCTCTTGGCAGTAGCTTAGAATTGATTTAAATGAACAGTGCTGAAATGAATGGATGTGTCAGAGACTTAGCATAATAAATACTTATAATGCAAAGCAAAAGGTGGCAAAATTTGTTTTATGCAGCAGGGTGGCCCCTGTGGGAAGCACTTCTGCTGCTCTTCCCATCTGTTTGCCTTTTGCCTGGGTGGAATCCACAATTAGTGGGGCGTTTTACCTAACTGAGGAAATTTGTGGACATAAAAATAGTCACAGCATTATCTTCCTTGGTATTCTAATAATGTTCTAATAATACAATAATCTGTATATTTTGTTTCTGAGCCCTTCGCTGATTTCTAACTGCTTTGGAGAGAGTATGTAGATGGCCATTTGATCACAGATCCACTGTGACACCTGTGCTGATAGGAAGATGTTCAGGTGTGGGGACTGTAGTATGAAATGCTAAAAGCAGTTATCAAGGTATCTAAAATAGTACAAGATGCTGCAGCAGTCAGCAGTTAGAGATTAGAGAGGGAATTACTAGTCTTGCTATTTTGTTAGACTGATAAATTATCCTCAGTGTAAAATTCAGTGGCTAGAATTCTCTGTTCCAGCCTAGTCATTCTGTCTGTCTTCTTTTGTTTAGAGCAAGCACCTTCCACACAGATAGAAGTACAGGTAAGAATGAATTACATTTTTTTGGTTTTATGATACAGACAGGGAAGGTTTTGATGTTTTTCCTCTGTAGTTTCATGTTTGACCAGTTTAGTTATGCTGAGTCTATACTTGAATTTTATCCTGAACCATGCTGGTTGCTGATATTGAATGATCAGACATTTTAATGTGTATCTTCTTTTATCAGAATGAACCACAAGTGAACAAATTCAAGTCTTTTTTCCTGCCTTTCAAACTTAGAGTGTAGTAAGAACTGATCTTCAGTTCCTGAATCTGCTGTTCAATGGCACTTCAAATAATATGAATCTCTGTCATGCTTTGTTTTGAACCTCATTCAAGCAAAATTAATATGTATGAAGGTGGTTGACAATAAGGTAAGGAGAGAGGATATAATTCCTCAGCAATTGGCATCAAGGGTGTGCTTATACTGACAGGTGTAGGTAACAAACCAACCTCCTTTACTCTGCTCAGAGCAGGTCAAAACATAACAGGGTTGATAACATCCTTTGTTACCTTTTAACATTATTCTCTGGTATTAGTATGATATTTTCCCTGAACTGGTTTTGGAGATTCAGCAGCCTGTTCTTTCAGTCACATCTAGCTAGTGGTTTCATTTAGTCTTCCTTTCTTCATCTTAATTTAGAGAAATCTAATGTTACATTGTGGAGGGGACAGCTTTGGAATAAAGGCAAACTTGTGTGCCATGTTTCCCTAAAATCAGCAGCACGATCTTTCCCTCCATGCAAGCTGTGAGTATTGCCATTTAGATGGTAAGTTTAAAATATTGCTCTATTGAAACTCTTTTGAATAGAGACTGGTGAGTTTTAGATATGTTCAGATGAAAATCTAAAATACTGACTAATACTAATACTGCTTTAAATACATCAAACTAGATTCGAGTCATGTGTGTCCAGAACTTCATTGAGTTCAGGCACACAACCCTCAACATCTCTTCGCTGTTTGGTGTTCTGTTCTTTGTGGGGTTTTTTTACAATTGAAGTGACATACACTCCTCTGCAGGAATAAACAGTCCTGGCTCATGAGATCTCATGAGTCCAAAGAAATTATTCGTAAGAGCTTGTCTTTACTAGTTCTTATTTTATCAGTAAGTGTAGGAATATAGAAGGTAAAAAAAGAGGTCTTTATTTTTTTTATCTCCCCCCCACTCTTATCCAGTCCTGAGAAGCTTGAAGTTGAAAAAGTTATAAGCATTGATCAGTTGAAGCAAAAAGTTCCACCAGCATTTTTCTTTACAGAAACTTACCACGGAAGAAAAGAAGGTAAATTATTCTTCCTTAGTTTCTTTAAATTCAGAATTTTCAAGTTTTCTGAATTGCAGTTTTGTTTCTTGTTTTCTTACCTTCTCTTTTTCCCCTTGTATCGTGTCAGTGTTGAAGAATGACATGTACTGTAGCCTGTGTGAAGTTGTGGAGAAGTCCCGTTCTGGGAGTCACTTAGAGGGTTTACTTCAAAAACTAGAGAAAGAGAAACTTGTGAGTGCAACACATTTGACTATTCCTGTTTCTAAAAATTATTTTACTAGTTAGCAATTTGAGGCGTACTACAAGATCCACAATCTCACTGAAATTCCTTAGCTGGCATACTGTTAAGTATCAGGGCACTTCTTTGCCCAAGACTGAATTATCTTATTATGAAGATATTGATTAGATACTATTGAGTAGATACTGAATTATCTACTTATGAAGAGTATTCATATTGAGGAAATGTCTTTGAAGCAATTAACTCTTTTTGCTTGAAAACAGGCCCTTGTGGTACCACTTGTGGACAGAGGATTTCTTTTTCTTCTTTCTCCTTGGCAAATGATGTCCCCTTATGGTAAGCATATTCTGGGTTTGTGTTTGACTTGGGTTTATTGTTTTGGTTTTTTTAGGGGGGTGGGTTTTTGAGTACTAGATTGACTTTTGGTGGTCCTCTCCTTTTTAACTGTTTTTATTTTTTTGTGTTCTAGACCACCAGACTGGACGGTCCTGTGTGCTTCATGCATTGTTTCTGTTTCCAGAGTCTAGAGATGTAATTAACTCAGGTAGGTCTGTTCACTGTTGTGTACAGGGTTATTTAAACAGAGATGATATTCCGTTGAAGGTTTTGTAGTATTCAATCAGTGTGAATTAAGAGTAACAGTTTGCATTGGTTATGGTCATGGTGTTGGTGTTTAAAAATATGTGTTTCTTCACAAAAAGCAAGTACCACACATTGTAGGTGTTGTCGGGGTCTTCTTTAGGTTGGGGTCTTCATGGCGAGTTGGGGAAAAGACACACACACCAA